>CP092864.1:16240118-16457469 GCA_030710605.1 Cordylochernes scorpioides
TTACAGGCCATGATAATCATGGTGAGTAGAAGTGGACGACTGCTTTTACTGTAAGTGCACCACATGTCTACACCTGTGAAAAGCAGCTCGACTTTGCACTTACAAATGTACCAGAACCCCGTTTGGTTACTCGTACTCGTTGGTGGGGTTGGACTTTTACAAGAATCGGGAGCCATTGGAGCATTTTTTTAATCAGAAAAAAGTGCCCAATGCGGGATTCAATCACGGGTCGTAGAGGTTGAAAACCAACGGTTTAGACCATCCTTTCACCGACCCCCTTAGAACTAGAGTAACATGATGGAGTCAATTTTAGATTTTCACCATTTTAGCTCTATTAAATAGAGAGTTGGTTATATTGATTATAGGGTAGTTGGCGTTCTGTGCTCCAGGAACCTGGGTTATATTTCTATCACATTAGTTATTTCATATAAAGAAATAACGCGCTATCTATATCCATCAAATGAAATCATTAAGACGGGAATGTTTCTTTCCTACATCATTCAAACCTCTACTGTCCTTACTGCGATGAAAAATATATATTGGGAGGGCTTGTCTCATTAGTGGTAAACTCTCCCAGCGGTTTCGCCAATTTAATCCACCAGACCGCTTCTATAGAGCTCTAATACTGTATTGAACGATTCTGCTTAATTAAGGCTACACTGTAGTGTGGAATCTTAGAAATGGTATCTAATCTTGATGTACAATATATCATCATTAAAGTGAAAATAGCGCGATGTATAAATCTGAAAAAATATTGGCAGGGCTTGTCTCATCAGTGGTGAACCCTCCCAGCGGTTTCGCCAATTTAATCTACCAGACCGCTTCTATATAGCTCTAATACTGTATTGAATGATTCTGCTTATATATTCTACACAGAAGTGTGGAATCTTAGAAATGGTATCTCCTCTTAATGACCAATATATCATCATAGAAGTCAAAATAGCGCGCTGTATTCTTGATAAATCTGATGTAGTTTCGTTTAACGAATTCTTTTGATGAATAAATCTTCAGCCAAACCTTTTTTTTTCTTCACATAATCTCTCACTTAGATAGTTTCGTTTCAATTATAATGTATAATTTATAATACTATTACAATATGGAATGTATCAATAAAGTTTTAAAAGTTGTTATATATTGGGCTGTACAGCTACAGTCTAGAAGGGATTTCTAGTCATGGGGAGAGTGTAATGAACAAGTTGACCATACTTGTAGTTCCAGGTCAGGAAGTAGAGAAAGGGCATTAGGGCTGAAGTCGTGTATTCTAAGTAGTATTTGTAGCCTGTGTAGCATAAAATCTTGTAGATGAAGAGGAGGTGATCTACAGTTTGTAGTTCTTCCTGGCAGTAAGGACATGTTGGATCAATATCTCTTTGTCAGACCGCTAGATCTGCAAGAACGTGACCAGCAAGGATGGTAGTGGTGACCATTATAAGATGGATCCTGGACAGAAATGTCCTAAGGCGGATTGGAGTGGACACAAATCTTTTGAGTCTTCTGTTTGGGCATTCTTAGGAGTAGACTAAGGTCCATGCTTCCATTACAGATGAGTGGACACGGCTATGAGCTAGGCTTTGGGGAAGGATGGAGTAGGATGGAACCAAGTTACCAGTCTTTGCTGTCTGGTGAGATATGAATAAAGATCAGGTTTTATATATCGAATTAATAATTTAAAAATGACCTTTAAAATATAACCATTGTTGTTGCTATGAGTCTAGTGTAATATATTTCTGTGGACACTTCGGCCAGTTAGAGTTTTTTATTTTCTCAACGTTTCGACAAAAATCTTTTGTCTTCGTCAGGAGAAACAAATAAGAATAAAGCATTTGGCAAGGCATTAAAAATTGTTCTATAACATCTTAGCAAATTCTTTATTTTTATTTGTTTCTCCTGACGAAAACAAAAAATTTTTGTTGAAACGTTGAGAAAATAAAAACCTCTAACTGGCCGAAGTGTCTATTTTTCACAGAAATATGAATGCCGGCCAGGCAGCCTCTACCTTCAGGATGGTGTAATATAGTATATATAGTGAATATCTAGTAATAGATCTTTTATTAATCCAGGTTCCTGGAGTGTACATACACTCATGGACAAAACTAAAGGAAGTGGAAAGTCTTGATGTCGACGGTGTTTTTTTTTTTTTTTTGAAGGAGACAAAGACAATTTTGTTCACACTTGGTTAATTTGTGTATCTTCAATAAAGGTCACTGTAATATCTTTCAGAATTATTGTCCGAATTCCGATATACATGCTAAAAGGTATAACTTCTTTAAGTTTTGTCCATGAGTGTTTGTCTCTAACTATTTCCTAGTAACACGTATATAAATACATTATAAATATAGAAATTTACGTTTTTTTCCTGAAGAATTTTCCTTTTGGGTCATAGTTAGTTAACAATATACACGCAACACTCACTCACGCACACACACATGTACCCAAGCAATTAAGGACACCAACCCAATAGCGTTATTGGAGTAAGATGATACGTAAATAAAATATAAACTTGTGATGGCACTGAACATGAATTTCCAAGGTATTGCCGAATGTTACATGACACATAGTGAAAAGTTGAAAAAGAAGTAAAATTGGCGCCGCAAGAATTGACTCATAGACAAATGACAAATCGAAGATCCACTTCTAAATTTTACTTTAACGACATGATATAAAGAGTTTCCTGCATCGAATTGTAACTGGCGATTAGAAGTGGATATATTTCGAGAATTAAAAAATCTCGGATATCATCTATGAGAATCCTCATCATTGAAGACACGGCCAAATTGCTTCGGAAAGAAGATAATGTTCTGCGTTTGTCAGAATAAGAAAGGAAGTATGTGCTATGGGATGCCGAAGCCGAGAGAAACTGTCAATAGGCATCGCTACTGATCAAATTGAACCAAGCATTGTTCGAAAAACGGCCAGAATGGGAAAAGAGACACGAACGACTAAGGCTACAGCACGCTAATGCCATCGCACTTCCATTGTCCAGGACACCATCAAAACTCTGAAATGCGCTATGTTACCGCATCCGCCGTAGTCACCAGATCTGGCTCCTTCGGATTATCTCTTGTTCACAGATTGATGGCACACTGATATCGCCACGGCATTCATGTATTGTGTTAAACACAAAATGTCAAAAAATTATTTTTCCGTTTATCATTACTCTTCACAATTCACCCTTTCATACCTCATCCCAAAGGTTAGAAATAATCGTTATTTCTCCTTGAAATAAATTTTGAATTTTCGTTGAAAAGAAACACATGCGGGATAGTTTTCAAATGTAGTTTTACAAAATGTATTGTGTTAGAAAGATGGAAACATGTGTAGCTAGCTAGAGACGAAATGGCTTGAATAAACCATTTTTGTTTGCTTTCTCTTGAGAAATTTAACAACTTTCATTGGTAAATGTTGTGTCTCTATGTTCTACAATTTTAAATAAACTTTGACAACGGTCACTCGGGGAAAACCTGGTCATCCATCTAGTTTATTATATTTTACAAAAAATATAAATTTATATAACCCAGATTCCTGGAGCGCAGAACGCCAACTATCCGCAGACGATTATTTTAAGGAATATTCAATGATTAAAAATATATTTAAAGTTGACCAATGACCAGATTAATTGAGGAAATGATCTCTCAGATTTAATACGCTGTTCTGAGAGGGATCTCTTCAGAAGTTAGTGAATTCACCCGTGTTGATTACTTAGAATATTAATTAAAATGTAAATAGGCTTTCGTAGAATTTTTAGTAACTAATTGAGAGAGAGGGTGCGCAGAGATTATTCTAAATTTATATAATTAATTGGAGATATTTATTTTGTGTGTTTTAAAAAGAAAAATAACTCTGTGAGAGAGTGCTGAGATAATTACAATTTATTCATAACAGATCAATACATTTCTCCCCTCAGAATCTTTTATAAAATGGAAAAATTCTGTGAAATTTTAATTCGACCCTAAATTTACATTCTTATTCTGCCCTAGAGGACTCTTTTTTTTTATTTATACCAAATACGCATGCGGTAGAGGCCATGGTAATCATGGTGGGTGGTTAGGGACTGCCTTTTACTGTATATACACCACATGTCTACACATGTAGGAAGCAGTTAGATGCTTTCACATAAAATAATTTCACACTTACAAGATGATAGAGCCTCGTATGGTTACTTGCACTCACTGATGGGGTTGGACGTGGACAAGAAACGGGGATCATTGAGGCAGAAATACGAAAGTCAAACTATATCACAGGTTTCTGAAGATGAGTTTCTTTTCATTTTATTAACGTAGTCTCAAGCTTTCAGGAATCTCTGTCCTTCTACAGGTGAACATCTGGTTCAAATCACATTAATAGGTACCGCTCAGCAAGAGCAACCTAGTTCATGATAATTGAAACAATGAATAATAAGGTTATTCACATATTAAAGAATTTTTTAACGCGGGATTCAATCCCGGTTCATGACTGTCGGGAATCGAGTGTGTTACCCTCTCATCCACCGACTTATTGTCGGGAATCGAGCGTGTTACCCTCTCATCCAATTGCAGCAGGAGAACATAAATAAACGAAAAAAAAAAACGCCACCTGATGCCAAACTATCACAAAAATCTATGTACATATGCATATATATATCTATAATAAAAGTGTTCAATGTGTGGGATTCTCGATCCGAATCGTGAGATAATATTTTTTAAATTTTATACCTCATTCCATTTGAGCAGGAGCTACCCGTTCGCCATGTTGGAGAAACTGGGTCTACCTTCCTCGGGTGGATTGCTGTCTTCTCAAGCAGATGCCGCTATCCAGATCGGAGATGTCTACACCAAGGTCTTCCCGCTTCTCAACGGGATGAGTCAGGGTTGCCGTTTCAGCGCCGCCCACTTACGAATCGGAGTTGAGCCTTTGCTACGACGCCTCCAGAGGATCTTAGGCCGCGATAGCGTGATCGCCAATGCGGATGACATCGTACTCTTTATCAGGGACGACGCTCAGTTTGAGCTCGTGCCCTGATCTTCGAAGAGTTCCGCATGTCCTTCGGGATGGCTGTCAACTTCAGCAAGAGCTGCGGGCGCTGGTGCGGTTCCTGGAAGCACCGGACGGATTCTCCTCTGGGAATCTCCTGGACGTCCGAGTCGCTGACCGTCCTGGGCTGCACTATCACCACCAGAAACACCGTCGCCTCCCAGGCTTCACATCTGATGGGGCTACTGGAGCGAGCCATCGTGAGGTGGTCTCCCTTCATTTGCGGCCTGTCGCTGCACGGCTACGTTCCCCCTGAAACCATCATCGGCTGGCTGCAGGCACGATTCGTGTGGGGTACGAGCTCACGGGTCCCTGACCCACAGATACTGGAGTTGCCGAGCCGTGCGACTCCTGCTCCGAGAGGTGTTCACTTCCTATGACTTGCCCCTGGATCTGTAGGCCTGGCTGTTCAGCGTCGGCCTCCATCCCGAGGCAACAAGGATCACAAATGTAGCGAAGGCTACCATCACAAGTACCATCTTGGTCTTGAGTTGGGTAATGCCAGCCATCACCTCGACCTGACCACTCTGTGGGAAAGAACTCTCGCAGTCCATCGGTGGCGAAGTCTTTCCCGCGGTGGGCGCCAACAATGAAAACCTTGTATATATTATATATATATATATATATATATATATATATATATATATATATGTATATTTATAAATTTTATATATTTTTTCATACACATATATTATTTCACATAATATTTTATTTATATTTATATATATTAAACCTTATATTAGCTTATATGAACATGAAAAAATAAAGTAGTGTTTCAATCTTTCTCTCTCTCCTTCCTCTTCCATATATAACGGGAATCTGTATATAAAAAGGATAACAGCAGAATACCTATAACCTATGTAAATAATATCAGAATAATTTTAGCTCTATATGTACATATTTCCCATATAACTTTATTTATTCTAATTTCTTTCTACCGCTTTTTTTCCACTTCTTTTTTGTTATCTCTCAGGATAATCTGTAAATACTACTAAATGCCTTTATTTAGGCATTAATTGCTTTAACTGCAATCAATTTCAAAATATTGAATAAAAATCGAGACCTTAAAAACTTGATCTCAAATCCATGTCAATATTAAATATGATACATAATTTTTCATCGTAGATTTCATACTCGATTTGTATTTGTTGACTTTGCTTAGAATTTTTAATGAAACTGATTCCAGGAAAATATTAATCAAACATTATATTTATTTGGTTTACAAGAGAGAAAACAAAATATAAAAGGGAAACTAATATTAAACAAAGGAACTTTTTTTTGTTTCGGTTAACGCCTATTATCTGTGAGCTTACACACACTCTGTGGTAACAATTAATTAATAAAATGTACAACAGTATTTGTAAAATAGGGAAGATAAAATCGTTGTCTTAAATATGATTTAATCTGAATCCCGATAAGTCTTAAGCCAAAAATCGATTATATGTAAATAAGAAACCTGGATATAATGTAAATCCATAGGATGCATTACAACGTCATCTGTATTTAGAAATATAAACTATTTAGAACGCGAACGTTTCTCTTTTAAATATAAAACACTTTTCCCCTTACTTCAATGATATATATATATATTTTATCTTTGCAGTAAGAGCAGTAGAAAATTGTTATATTTTTAAAAATAAACGTTCCTGCTCAATTAATAGTTTATATGTGTTTATATATATACAGTTAAACCTGTCTATAGCGCCCCCTCAAAATAGGGTGCTATAGAGAGGGGGTGCTATTGACAGGTCACTCTTAATGTAAATCGCATCGTACTACGTATTTAAAATCGGGCGCTATAGAGAGGGGGGCGCTATTTAGAGGGGGCGCTATAGACAGGTTTAACTGTATATATAAAAAAGTATAAACAAATAGAAAATTTACAATCTCAGAAAATGAAATTTCAAAAGCTACAACTCAGCGTCCAATCAGATTCATACAAATCATATGACTAAACGATAATATCGTTTGGTAAACTTCCTCTCAATTCTAGAGTTCTAATTTTAAAAATATTTTCCGGACCAAACAATTCCACACAAACCTAATTAACATGCCTAAAATCCGTTAAGAAATTTTAATTTATTAAATCCCCCTTTAAATTTTATTGATTTCTAAATTAAGGAAGGGAGGGCTACAAAAAAAAAATACTTGACGTAATTTGCATATTGCATATGCATTTCTCAGAAAGCTCTCTGATTGGTTGATTATCTAAGCAGACGAAAAATGATACCTATTTAAGGAAAAAAAAAAAAGATTTGGTCTTCTTTTACAAACTTCTCGTTTATTTTATAGACACGTAACAAAGATATTAGAAATGCTAATGTATTTTATAATGTTTTTTGTGTGATGTGTTTATTTATAAATATTAATTGAAGAAATATTCTTTAAATGTGTACGTTTGTTAATTTGTTTTAATGAACATTAATCAAAAGTAGTTGATATGAAAATTTATATAAAGTTTTACGACTTTTTGTATAATTAGGACGTTAAAAAAATAGGTATTGTAAAAAATATTGTAACAAAGTATTTATTATTTTATTAGCAGAATATTATTTTTTATGTTTATATTTTGCTATACTCTGTACACTTCCCTCTTTTTGCTTATCTTTTGTTTATCACTCATAGTTTGTTCTTGCCTTAAATAAATTGCAGTCTCATCCCGAAGTTAGTCTTCCCTAATTTTCCACGTGGAATTTTGGTGGAGATGCTGGATAAGTTAGGGAAGACCAACTTCGGGATGAGACAACAATTTATTTCAGCCAAGAATATTGTATTTGTCTGAATTTGTATCAGTACTTGGCTATCTGTGAGATTGTGATCTGATTATCCTAAGTCTTATTGAAAGAATGTTGACATAGTGGGAATCTATGGAGCTCACATAGATGCGAAAAGCAGGATGTTGAACTCAAGTAGGAAGATATATATATTATATTTAAAAAAAAAGAGATGATTTTCTGTTTGAATTTAGATCATGTTGAGGATTATTGTAATGGTGGTGCAGTCGTGGCTATAATATTGAAAGAATAATGGTTTTGATCAGATATTGCTTTATTGAGCTGAGAAATGAATTCATATTAAAAACATAATTTTGTACAAGTACAGCCTGGCTTAAGGCGTAAGAATAAAAATGAAAAGATTATTTACATAATGTACAAATGTTTTGGGTCGACCAGCGGGGAAGAACAACAACGAGATTTTATATGGGAAGCATGACCTCTGGCGGTCGATTAAAACAGAGTATTTATATCTATGAAATTATAATTTTTTAAATAAAATAACACTTTAATATATAACATTTTTAAATAAAATATTTCAATATAACATATATATATATAAATAAAATATAATGTATAAAAAAAAGAGAAATATATATAAATTTTATATTATTATTTTCGAGTTGAATATTATGTATGTTTCAATATACAGTTAAACCTGTCTATAGCGCCCCCTCTTGGGACTCACCAAAATAGGGTATATAGAGATGGGATGCTATAGACTTTTAAACACTTTTAATGTAAATCGCATCGTACTACGTATTTAAAATCGGGCGCTATAGAGAGGGAGGCGCTATTCAGAGAGGGAGCTATAGACAGGTTTAACTGTATATTTAAATTGTTTAACAGCAAGATTTTTAACAACGGAACCAAACATATAATTCGGCTTTTACACGTCATGTGCTTGTCCAAAAAACAAACAACAACAACAAAAAAAAGCAACTGGGGCAATGAATCACAGATATTCTTTAATCAAATAGAAAAAAGTAATCTAAAAAGTGAAATTTTGTATTTATTTATTTTTTATTATACAAGTATAATATATGTAACATGCAAGTATATTATACATACAATATATACATATATATACATACAAGTATACATGTATATTATACAAGTCTATACTTGCATATATACCCGCTCTTGCAGGGGACTATGGGAAGACCACATTAGTAATAATGATACCCAGGAAAGACACACGTTGTCAGATTTCCTGATCACCAAATACACAAACAAGTTCTTGTGAAAAAAATCAATTGAACCAAAGAAAGGATATTTTATCGACAATGAATACCAAAATGTTTTCTACTCATCAGAATAAATTTAATGATAAAATTTCAATAGCTAGATTTTTTCGTTAATGTCTAAAAAACATCTTTAAAAGAAATATTAATACATACACTATGACGCCAAACGCAATATCTCTCTCTCTATTCATATAAATATTCACACCCTTATTTTACAAAATTTATTTTGTCCATAATATAAATTTATATATCAAAAATTTTCTCCCCATTGAATATAAGCAAAACTATTTTTAAACTTAATTCTATTGACGTTATATGTGGAGCTCAGTTTGTTGTTGACACACTTTAAAATGTTATTAATACCTTGATAAAGGTTGGCGTTCAGCCAACTGAAATATTGGTAAAATAAATTATATTTTGATCCAATATATGCCTTTTTATTTAAATATATATATATAATGTCTATTTTATATATAAACTATAAAAACATATTAAAATACATTCTTATATATAATAAGAAATATTGATTTAAAGACGACCAAAACATTAAACACAAAAGACAATATCTAGATGTTTTCGAAAATGTCGAAACAAAATTAGACGCATTTTTTAAAAAAGAAATATTAATATAAACTGACGCCAGACAATCTCTATTTCTATCTATATATGAAAAGATAATCAATTTTATATATAAACTAAAAACAAAATATTAATATCTCGCTATAAAATAAGAAATACTAATTTAAAGACGCCAAAACATTAAACAAAAGACGTACAAAAACTTACATAACCTCTATGTACATAATAAGAGGATGGCAAAATGAAATCATAAGATACAGAGAGAAAGGAAAGAAGAAAGCAGACGACTATAGAGAGGGTTGTTCCAGAATCCATTTGCATGAGAGTAATCTCGACCCAGGGTCGTTCCGAGCTCTCCCCAGGGAAGATCTATAAAGGAAAAGAATCTAGCGAGCAATACCAGTCAGCTGGTTTATATTAACCTCGACACCAGCTGTTCCCTAACTACTCTCCACCACCCGCCCCACTTTACAGGCGACATTAATGAGTCCTTAAAACTGAAGCTAGGTCCACAATTAACTTTATTGGAACTTCTTCTTCCTTCGTTGTTGTCTGGAGTGAGAGGAGACACTTGGAAGGTGGTTAGCTTCTTTGTCTGTTTTATAGCTTCAAGACAGTCTGACTACGTTGTCTATCTTGTATCATCAGTACTGACACTACGTTGTCTATCTTGTATCTTCAGGACAGTCTGACTACGTTGTCTATCTTGTATCATCAGTACTGACACTACGTATCTTGTATCTTCAGGACAGTCTGACGACGTTGTCTATCTTGTATCTTCAGGACAGTCTGACCACGTTGTCTATCTTGTATCTTCAGGACAGTCTGACGACGTTGTCTATCTTGTATCTCCAGGACAGACACTACGTTGTCTATCTTGTATCTTCAGGACAGTCTGACGAAGTTGTCTATCTTGTATCTTCAGGACAGTCTGACCACGTTGTCTATCTTGTATCTTCAGGACAGTCTGACCACGTTGTCTATCTTGTACCTTCAGGACAGTCTGACTACGTGGTCTATCTTGTATCTTCAGGACAGTCTGACGACGTTGTCTATCTTGTATCTCCAGGACAGACACTACGTTGTCTATCTTGTATCTTCAGGACAGTCTGACGAAGTTGTCTATCTTGTATCTTCAGGACAGTCTGACCACGTTGTCTATCTTGTACCTTCAGGACAGTCTGACTACGTGGTCTATCTTGTTTCCAGGACAGACACTACGTTGTCTATCTTGTATCTTCAGGACAGTCTGACGACGTTGTCTATCTTGTATCTTCAGGACAATCTGACGACGTTGTCTATCTTGTATCTTCAGGACAGTCTGACGACGTTGTCTATCTTGTATCTTCAGGACAGTCTGACGACGTTGCCTATCTTGTATCTTCAGGACAGTCTGACCACGTTGTCTATCTTGTATCTTCAGGACAGTCTGACCACGTTGTCTATCTTGTATCTTAGGGACAGTCTGACCACGTTGTCTATCTTGTATCTTCAGGACAGTCTGACCACGTTGTCTATCTTGTATCTTCAGGACAGTCTGACCACGTTGTCTATCTTGTATCTTCAGGACAGTCTGACCACGTTGTCTATCTTGTATCTTCAGGACAGTCTGACGACGTTGTCTATTTTGATTCTTCAGGACAGTCTGAGGACGTTGTCTATCTTGTATCTTCAGGACAGTCTGACGACGTTGTCTATCTTGTATCTTCAGGACAGTCTGACCACGTTGTCTATCTTGTATCTTCAGGACAGTCTGACCACGTTGTCTATCTTGTATCTTAGGGACAGTCTGACCACGTTGTCTATCTTGTATCTTCAGGACAGTCTGACGACGTTGTCTATCTTGTATCTTCAGGACAGTCTGACGACGTTGTCTATCTTGTATCTTCAGGACAGTCTGACCACGTTGTCTATCTTGTATCTTAGGGACAGTCTGACCACGTTGTCTATCTTGTATCTTCAGGACAGTCTGACGACGTTGTCTATCTTGTATCTTCAGGACAGTCTGGCGACGTTGTCTATCTTGTATCTTCAGGACAGTCTGACCACGTTGTCTATCTTGTATCTTAGGGACAGTCTGACCACGTTGTCTATCTTGTATCTTCAGGACAGTCTGACCACGTTGTCTATCTTGTATCTTCAGGACAGTCTGACCACGTTGTCTATCTTGTATCTTAGGGACAGTCTGACCACGTTGTCTATCTTGTATCTTCAGGACAGTCTGACGACGTTGTCTATCTTGTATCTTCAGGACAGTCTGGCGACGTTGTCTATCTTGTATCTTCAGGACAGTCTGACTACGTGGTCTATCTTGTTTCCAGGACAGACACTACGTGGTCTATCTTGTATCTTCAAGACTGACACTACTTTAATTTTTCATCAGAACGATAGCACTGTGCATCAAACCAGTAAAAATTTACTAGTGATGATAAAAATGAGCTAAAACTCCAGTTTTGGTAAATTCAGACAAAAACTTGTATTGTGTTTAATTCTTAATAACTAACTATTTTTACTGGCTTGATGCATAGCGCCATTGGTCTGATGCTATGCATCAGAGGGATATGTGCCTCTTTTGGTACATATTTGAATATTAAAATAAAAAAGGCATATCCTAACCAGGAGCACATATGCTTTTCAGATGACAGAGCATCATCTGGTGGAACAGAAATCAATTAAACATTGATTTAGCCTTTTTTCCTGATATTTGGCCAACCCAATTTCTTGATAAATAAAGAAAAGAACGCGTTTCGCGTTGTTGGAGCTCGTCAGCGTGGAGTAGGCTGTACCATTGCAACCAAAAAGATTTTTGGTCCCAGAGGCTTCTTGAGAAACCAAGAAATGGGTATTTAAGGTCAAATTTGCGTAAATACGCTTAACACATGAAAAAAAACATAGAAAAAAATAATAAAATGTCAGGTGTTGATATTAATCAGGTAACAGGCTAAATCAATGTTTAGTTGATTTCTGCTCCACTAGATGGCGCTCTGCCATCTGAAAAGCACATGTGCTTCTGGTCAGGATATGCCTTTTTCATTTTAATATCAACACCTAGCCTTTTTATTATATTTTATTTTTTCTATTGTTTTTTTCATAATATTTGAATATATTTTTTAGGTATTATATTAACTAACAAATAAACTAGATCACTACTGTATAACAAGTAGGAAAAGTAATGGCAATAATAGATAACGTGATATCGTATCACGGCATGGTCGAGCATCAGAAGATGAAGTGACGAGGGCTCCCGCTGATGGTGAAGTGACTATATTTTTGGCTAGGGCGGAGGTCTTATATATCTTGCCGAGAGAGGAAGTATTTAATTTCAACAGATACAACAAGAGCGTGGATCGGCTGGCGAAATTGTACACTGGCGCCGCCCTGACAGTTTCCTATCTATCTTTAGATGTTGTTGAACCTCCATCTCTTGCTTTAGCTCAACTCTTAATCTATTATATTGAATCATATTGAATCATATAAAATATTTATATTTTAAAATATTGTTTTCATTTTTTACAATATTGATTCGAATAATGTACCTCATTATCATGATACACTAGCGCGCCATCTGTAATGAAAATTCGAAACTATTAT
Source organism: Cordylochernes scorpioides (assembly GCA_030710605.1). Lineage (NCBI taxonomy): Eukaryota > Metazoa > Arthropoda > Arachnida > Pseudoscorpiones > Chernetidae > Cordylochernes > Cordylochernes scorpioides. Next base: position 16,253,320 of record CP092864.1, read on the forward strand.
AGACGCTTATGATTCTTTTGAAAATTAAACACTTTTTACTGCCCTTACTTGCAATGGAAAATTGCCCTCCATTAATTTTTCCATTGCAGTAAGGGTAGTAGAAATTGTAAAACGACATTTGAAAATATCCCAGATGTGTTTCTTTTAAACGAAAAATCAAAATTTATTTTAAGGAGAAATAACGATTATTTCTAACCTTAGGGATGAGGTATGAAAGGATGAATTGTCAAGAGTAATGATAAACGGAAAAATAAAAGTGTCCAGGGATGGGAATCGAACCCACAGTGTTCCGCTTACCAGGCAGATAATATGTCCAGGGTAGCCTAGTGGACATGGCATCTGCCTGGTAAGCGGAACACTGTGGGTTCGATTCCCATCCCTGGACACTTTTATTTTTCCGTTTATCATTACTCTTCACAATTCATCCTTTCATACCTCATCCCTAAGGTTAGAAATAATCGTTATTTCTCCTTAAAATAAATTTTGATTTTTCGTTTAAAAGAAACACATGCGGGATATTCTCAAATGTCGTTCTACAATCACAAGCAGCATTATATTGTATTGTAGCAGATATTGTTCAAATTTCAAAAGAATCATCTATAATAGTTTCGCATTTTCAAACCTCACTATAGAAATAACTCCGGCTCATTTAAATTGAGATATTCTAAAAGTTTAACCAATATTAAAAACGATACTTTATAAAAACGCTTAAACACGCCTATAAAAAAAGAGAATAAATTTATTCACCATAAAAAAAACTATATTTAAAATATTTTATAATTTAAAAACAATTAAATTCCTTTGAGGATAAAGTAATTTAATTGTAATAAACGCCAATTAACCTATTTGAAAATTTCTATTAAAAAAAAAGTTCAATTTGATCTTAACCCTTTAAACTTGTAGAAAATTTGATTTTTTAATTAACATCGCATCTATTAGATTTTTTAAAACCTTTTTTTAAAAAACATTTTCTAAATTCCAAACATTACACTTTATTGATAAGGAAAAAATAATGGGATGTTAAATTCCATCTTAATAGACGCCAGGATACTCGGAAATTGCCTAATTAAAACCAAAAGATGATTTTAATGATGATTCAACCATGATGATAATCTCTCTACCAATCATCGACCATAGATTTTTTAAAAAGGAAAAAAAATCGTAATTAAGTTAATGAATAAATTCGATCAATTATTGAACACAATGTATAATTAACGGTAAAAATATCGAATGATTAATTGGTCTTTTGGTATTTAAAAAAAATCTATGGTTTTGTTCTTTTTTTGGGTTTTTTACTCAAGTAAATACAATACAATGTTAAGATAATGAAGATTCAATGTGTTTTTTAAACTAACTATTAGATAATTATCATATATATATTAAAACAAAAAAGGCATATCCTAACCATGAGCATTTCTTTTTCTTATTTTCTCATACAAACAAACACATATATGTGATGAGGTCCTGTTGACTCTTGTAGAATCCTGTCGACTCTCGCTATACTGTGGTAACCGAGGGTCTCTCGCTGTGGTATGGTAACCGAAAGGGGAAAACCTGTAGTAACCGAGAGGGACAGTCAGGGCGTGGAGAGTTTTCCAGTACCTCTCTGCACCTTGGGAGACCTTTAACAGTTCTCACAGAGTACAGGCAGTCGTGGTCGAGGCAGAGTGGAAAGTTTGGGAATGTCCATACACAAAAAACGAAGACACAGTTGCACAAGGAAAGTTACGTGAACAGATAAAAGTTGAGCTAGGAGCGAAAGATGGAGAGATAAGAAGTTTTCTTACTGATCTACGGCATGGTCGAGCATCAGAAAATGAAGTGACGAGGGCTCCCGCTGATGGTGAAATGACTATATTTTTGGCTAGGGCGGAGGTCTTATATATCTTTGCCGAGAGAGGAAGTATTAAATTTCAGCAGATGCAACAAGAGCGTGAATCGGCTGGCGAAATTGTACACTGGCGCCGCCCTGACAGTTTCCTATCTATCTTTAGATGTTGTTGAACCTCCATCTCTTGTTTTAGTTCAACTCTTTCTCTATTACAGCGTTTTATTTATTTATACTCAGTTTGTACAAAGTACATTACATATGATGATGTAATGACACATGTCAATAATGCGCATAATCATTTACAGATGTGTTTCTATTATACAACATGAAAATCTTGTTATAAGTATTATACAATATGGGGTTGTTAGTTTAAATTACCATTATATATGTAGTATATTTTGACATAGATAAATCACAACCTTCTTCTAATATTTATTATAACCCCATATCTATATAAAAATGTATCGATCTTGTAAAAATAGTGACAAATAAAATAAAGGGGTAAAGGTAGACCAGACGACGCCATGGACCAGACGAACACGTGTTTATGATAATGAGTTCATTCCCCCCCGTCAGCAGGTGGCCGACACGTGGCCAGACATAATTAATAACCCAGCGCTTGACAGGTGGCGTGATTACGGGAACCAATCAGAACTCGCCGCCATCTGCGAGCGTCTCATATATAAGCCCCCCAAGATTGGGACAAAGGAGAGTAGTTGTTTCAGTTGTTTCAGAGCGACGCTGTCATACGGTCGGTCAGATCTCTCACCCCCCCTTCTATCCGCGATGTAGGGCATCCGTGACGTCCATGGTCCGACTACCTTCGTCCGTGGTCTACCTCTACTTCTTGGAGTTTACCATCTAGACCTGCCTCTGTCTCTTGCTGTCCCAGTGCGGGAATCCCAACACGCACCCACTACCACGACTGCCCAGCACATTCCATCTCGGGATTACTACAGAACCCGTTAAAGTCGACAGGATTTCTGAGGACAGCAGCATGCAGAGGATGACGGAGGTCAGGGACGACTACGTCGCGGATGCCCTCACCAACATGCAACCCCACTGCGACGACCTAGTAGGCCGCCTGGCAGACGCCATGCGGGGACAAGCCGTGCCTAGTGCGGACGAGGCCATTATCTCCTCTTTCGACGGATCCCACACAACAAGTAGCCTTCTTCCATACAGCCATCTCCATAGATCAACTCCAGTCAGCATCAATCATTTCAAGGTACTTTAAACTTTGTTCTGCCATTTTCCCCATAAATTTTATTCTTATATTTTCACCTTAAGCATTTTAAAATCAATTATAACCTTTTTTATATCATTTTTATTCAATTTTTAAAACTTTCATACTCTCATTTATCATTTTTACTTTATTTTAATCAAATTATAAATTTTAAATCATCATTTTCAATTCTATTATTAAAAATATTCAATCACGCATTTTTGCCAATTTATTAATCTTACATTCCTTTCTTAAATTCACTTAAAATGGCATTACCCAAATATGCAACTTTCAATTTTACATAAAAAATAATATTATATTTTAATTACTCGAATCATATTTTCTAAACTTATTTGTGTGTTTTTTAATACCTTATTTATGGCCATAATATTAATAATTAAATTTATTACACTCTTTATTTTACTTGACCTATTGCTATTCCAATTGATATTTCTCGATATTTAAAAGTTTCAAAAACTAGTCCTAGATTTGTATTTTTATAAATATCAATTTTAAATTATATCATCTCAAAATGTGCGTCCCATTTTTCCCGCAATTACAAACACAACTATAACTGTAAAAGGCGAAAACTAAATAACATACCATAAAATTTCCATACCCCATTGCATTTCATTCCTACCTGTGTTAAATTGTTATTTACAAAACTTTACCGAATTTTGTACCCATGACATATCCTTTTTTCTTAGAAAAATTTCGTAAATTCATTATTTTATAATTTTTTTAAACCTAATCACCGCTACTAATCTCCAATCTAACGATTTGTCTGAAATCTAAACGCAAAACTTACTGGGAAACTAAGGTTATTTCACCTAGAGAATCCCAGAACCTCATGGAAGAAGTTAATCAAGATAGTTACTAATAAATATAAAGACACGCCCCATACTATAACATCCCAAAATTGAAAATTCCCCGAGTTATGTAATGATATAAATCCCAGTATAATAGAAAGTAGAAAACTAGCAATACAACGTACAAATGACAGGCATGACAAAGAAACAATTAAATCCCCAAAATGTCGTCCATCACCACGGCGGTATTCCAAGCTTCATCCCAATGACAAACAAATTCAAGGTCGCACTGATCTCCCCCCTAATTGTTTTTTTCTTCTACTTCGTCTTCCCTTACCTACATCTAAAGGGTTGGAATGACCTTGTACTCACCATTAGCAGAGATAGCCCTACTTCAACACTCTTGTCTGACAATCAATCAATTATAGAGCCATATTGCCTCCCCGTAGGCTAAATTAGAAGGACATCATTAATCTTGCATCTACACTGTCTCATTCTTGTCTTCCTCCCCATGTTAACTCCACACGGAGAGCTTGGGTAACCAGCAAGATTTTTTTTTTCTCTAACGCTCGACTCAGGCCACCACCAGCACGATGCGCCCACTCATTTTTCGTTTAATTTTATTTTTCATCTGATCGAGCTCAATCACCGACAACAGCGCAGCTCTTGAGCCACCATCTCTTTTTAACCTCTCTCAGAAAAGAATTCTTTCCCATATTCTTCCATTACCTACCTCTCCTTCGATCTTCACACCTTTTGCCCATCTGATCTAATGCTACTTACAGAGCATCTTGAGATTGCTGAACCCTGAAAACAATACCTCGCTTCTAAGCTCTTATTGCAGGGCAGGACTCCTGAGATGTCCTTTGCAGAAACCAATTCAGACCTTCTTCCTTTATTCCTCACTGCGTCACTACCTATCGCAACCTTTTGCTTAAGTCAATTTTCTTTTATATTTTAATTTCACTTTTATTACCTCTACTTCTCCTCCTTCCTGTATTACGTCCCTGAAACTATGTTGTAAATACTTAAGGCACCTTAAGTAACAAAAAACTGTAACTAGTATACCAATTTTCCCAAATATTTACTTTCGCTATTGTGTGTGTTTACTTTAAATTTATCCTTCCTATGTACTCCTCTTATATATTTTTTGTAGTTTTATAATATTATATCAGTGTGTCACCACTACTCCCCTTTATCTTTATTTTTATTCTAGTAACTAATTTTTGTGTCCCAATTTATTTCCCATTTAATAGGTTTGCTAAGTTTTCTCTCATTTATTTGTAAATAGACTTATAGTTTTACTAGTTTTGTGGTGTTGCACTTTGTTTTTTAACTTACCAATGTAGATAAAACATTTCACTATTCATCAATAATATCATTTTGTTTATTAACCATCAACATTAATGCCTTCAATTACCAATCAACCCTTTATATATTATTACCTTTAATATTTTTATTTTCTCTTTTTCTCATCATGTTCAGACTTAGCATTTTACAACTTCAACTATTTTAGGCACCGTCTTAAAAAACCTACACCTAACAATATTTATAATATTTCTTAAATAGATAAAACATTTATCATTTTATTTTTCTTAATAGATTTTCAAAATGTTATTTTTGACGCTTCCCTTACAACCTCTTAACTCTATCCCATGAACCTTTCCTCCCAACCTTTCCCTCCATCAAGAGTTTATTGTTCGTCAGCCATTTTCTTTTTTTTTTTAGTGATTAACCTAACTAGAAGACCCTTCCTCGCTGTACATCTCCCAACAGTGAGCTCAGGAGACCCAGTTAGATTTTTTTTTCTCTCATCGTCCGGCTCATCATTTTTTCATTTTTCAACTTTTTCTTTTCACCATACAAGCCGGACACAATCAAAATTGGCAGCAATAACTCTCTTACACCCACCTCTCCTTTTCCGCATCCTTCAAACCTCCAACCTTCCAAGGGATTCCAGTTCGCCGAACATTTTTGTTTTTTTTTCATTGATTAATCCGACTGGAACAATCCTTCCTCATTATACCATTCCCGATAATGAGTTCAGGATATCCAGCGCGATATTTTTATTTTTTTCTCATCGCCCGACGCATCATATCAATTCATCATTTTTTCAACTTTTCAGTTTTTTTTCACAACTCAACCGGGCACAATCATTATGGACAACAGGGATCCCTCTTACCTCTACCTCTCCCTTTTACCTCCAGCAATCTTCCCACCTCTTTTCACTATCTGAGCTAATGATGCAGACGGAATATCTTAGGCCTTCTGTTAATGAAAACAATGCCTCACTTAAACAAGTTCGCATTGCATTGCAGGATGCTTGGGATACTACTTTTGCAGAAACATTCTCAGTTACCCCCTTTCCCTTTTTCAACCTTAGCGTCACATTATAAGTTCAGTCAATAAACTAACTTCATTTTTTCTCTCATCTTTAATACCATAAGATATTATTTTCCTTGTACGATTCATTTTACCATAGTTACCATTTTGTATTATATACCTTCTCTTAATCTTTTATCATTCATTTTGTACGTTTTTATTGATACACCACCCTTACAACATCTTTCTCTTTTTAACTTGTAACTTCATAATAATTTTAACTAATTTGTATACAAATTATTTCTTTTATTTTTTATAATAGGTTTGTTAGGTTATCATTCATTACATGTCATTCCCCCAACCAAACCTTCATCACCGGGGACACATTCTGTAGTATATTTTGACATAGATAAATCACAACCTTCTTCTAATATTTATTATAACCCCATATCTATATAAAAATGTATCGATCTTGTAAAAATAGTGACAAATAAAATAAAGGGGTAAAGGTAGACCAGACGACGCCATGGACCAGACGAACACGTGTTTATGATAATGAGTTCATTCCCCCCCGTCAGCAGGTGGCCGACACGTGGCCAGACATAATTAATAACCCAGCGCTTGACAGGTGGCGTGATTACGGGAACCAATCAGAACTCGCCGCCATCTGCGAGCGTCTCATATATAAGCCCCCCAAGATTGGGACAAAGGAGAGTAGTTGTTTCAGTTGTTTCAGAGCGACGCTGTCATACGGTCGGTCAGATCTCTCACCCCCCCTTCTATCCGCGATGTAGGGCATCCGTGACGTCCATGGTCCGACTACCTTCGTCCGTGGTCTACCTCTACTTCTTGGAGTTTACCATCTAGACCTGCCTCTGTCTCTTGCTGTCCCAGTGCGGGAATCCCAACACGCACCCACTACCACGACTGCCCAGCACATTCCATCTCGGGATTACTACATATATATGGTATCACCAACTCTGCGTTTTGTACTGGGATGATAACACAAAAAACTCCAAGAAAAAAAAAGGCATCTCTTGATCGTGCAACTAAAAGTTGCTGATGGCTTGCGCCATCTGTCGGAATAAATATAAATTAATAGCTGATTTTTAATTATAACAGAATTGTCTTAATACAATTTTTTGATTAATCAAGAAAAGCTAACCACGTACGCGTTTCGGGCTGTTGCCCTCATCAGCGTGGTGACCATGGCTACCATTGTGATACTGGCAGCAATACATCTCCTAAACAATAGAAAGAACTAAAAGAAGCAAAAAAAGCACAGAGCACAGGCTGTCTTAGATAAGGCCACAGAGACAACAAGATGCAAAAGATGGTCGCCAGAATATTACAGAACACATCACAGTATAAAGAAGAAAAAGTACATAGAACAAATGTGATACAGATACAGAAAAAAAAAAAACAATCGAGCACAAAGGTCAACAGACTCCAGACAGAACACACCTCCTTACGATATTATATATATATTAAAAATAAAGAAGGCATCTCCTGACCACGAGCATATGTGCTTTTTAGATGGCAGAACGCCATCTAGTGGAGCAAAAATAAACTAAACGTTTATTTAGCTTGCTCCGTGATATTTGGTCAACCCAATTTCTTGATAAAATCAAGAAAAGTCATTATATATATAAGAACACAAAGAATGAAAAAAAAAAACAATGGTTGCCTGTAAAGTCGGTTTTACGGGCGAAGATTTTACGTGACAACGGTAGAATATTTATTGATATGAATATAAATAAATTGCACAATAGGAACAAGGAATTGAATGAAAATAAGAATTGCACAAATTTTAACTATAGAAATATATTTTGTTTACTAAAACATTGTACATGTAAACTTAAACTTAACTAATTCCTATTTGAGTGATTTTGTTGAGGATAGGACGATGATAGGAGAAATATGAAATGAAAGGAAGTGTTTCTGCTGTAATGTGTCTTGCGAAAGTCAAGTCGATAGTTGTTCCTTTTAACGTAGTTGACTTAGAAACGTTTGATACGCAATCAAGATTATACGTATTTTTCATGAATTTAAGAAACGAGTTGTCAGGCTTTACGTTTTTGTTAAAATCACCACACAGAAGAATCGGTATACTAGAATCAACTTGCACGAACGGTGGCACGTACTGGCTGTTGTGAATGTACGGACCGAGTCCTTGCCATAGTAACATTCCAATATCCTGCATACTAGCTCCTGGATGAATATATACAGCACCGAGTATAAACTTGAAGCTAGTATTAGCGGCGAAGCAAGTAACTTCAGTCATGCACATGTCACCCTTGGTTTTAATGACACGAGTTACGTCTGTAATCGCAACTTGGAACACTTCCGCCGTAGATGTCGATGATAATTTACGATAGATCGCCACTCCACCAGCCGCGTTGGTATTTGAAAATCAAAACACTTATTCAGATCGAAGGTTCAAATTTTTGCTAAATAAATTTGAAATTAAATAAAATTTGTAATTGTAAATGATGAAGTTGAAAATTAAAACATTTACTTAAATTAGATGTTAAAATTCTTGCTCAACACAGTTTAAATAAAGTTTTCTTATATCTGCCACTTTTTCTTAATATTTGTAATTTTAAAGAATCAATTCGAAAATCAAAACATTTATTCAGATCGAAGGTTCAAATTTTTGCTAAATAAATTTGAAACTATTTAAAATTTGTAAAATAATAATTAATTAATTAATTAATTTTAAACTAATAATTTACTTAACACTATCAACATTTATCAATAGTATGACATAACCTATAAACTCAGTTTCTCAACTTTTGTGTCAATCTAACAATTAATCAATCAATCATAGTTTACGATAATGAAATATCAGTGTACAATTATTTACCTTTATTGTTGTAGTTGTTGTAAATGACGAATCTAAGCACTCCACATTTTCACTACAGACACAGCTGACGATACTTTAACCACACGTGTGAACTTGTATTATGACGCTTTCTTGTTTTTCAACGCCAAGAACGTTCGAGAAAGACAAAGACAGAGACAAGCATGCGCCTAATTCTCTAGCGCTGCGCGCGCAGCACTCTCGTTCGATGACTCATCGTAACGTTACCGGGCGTTACACTTTTTCATAAGTGACTCCCAGCCGCAACCTAATTTAAGACGTTTCACGTCAAAATGTGATCCTGATACAAGCACTATCAACAATCAAACATAGACAAGAGAAAGAACAAAGGTCAAAAGACTCCAAACAGAACACACCAACGACATTATAGAAGAGTACAAAAAATAAGAGAACAAATATGATCCAGATAAGGGAACACCAACAACCAAGCACAGACAAAAGAAACAATAAAGTAAACAGACTCCATACAGAACACACTACTGACGACATTAAATTAAAGCGCACAGAGAGAGAGAGAGAAGAAAGCTCACAAATGTTACCCCAGGTACACACAGAGAGAAGAAAGCTCACAGATGTTACCCCAGGTACACACAGAGAGAAGAAAGCTCACAGTTGTTACCCCAGGTACACAGAGAGAGAAGAAAGCTCACAGATGTTACCCCAGGTACACACAGAGAGAAGAAAGCTCACAGATGTTACCCCAGGTACACACAGAGAGAACAAAGCTCACAGATATTACCCCAGGTACACACAGAGAGAACAAAGCTCACAGATGTTACCCCAGGTACACACAGAGAGAACAAAGCTCACAGATGTTACCCCAGGTACACACAGAGAGAAGAAAGCTCACAGATGTTACCCCAGGTACACACAGAAAGAGAAGAAAGCTCACAGATGTTACCCCAGGTACACACAGAGAGAAGAAAGCTCACAGATATTACCCCAGGTACACACAGAGAGAAGAAAGCTCACAGATGTTACCCCAGGTACACACAGAGAGAACAAAGCTCACAGATGTTACCCCAGGTACACACAGAGAGAACAAAGCTCACAGATGTTACCCCAGGTACACACAGAGAGAAGAAAGCTCACAAATGTTACCCCAGGTACACACAGAGAGAAGAAAGCTCACAGATGTTACCCCAGGTACACACAGAGAGATGAAAGCTCACAGATGTTACCCCAGGTACACACAGAGAGAAGAAAGCTCACAGATGTTACCCCAGGTACACACAGAGAGAACAAAGCTCACAGATATTACCCCAGGTACACACAGAGAGAACAAAGCTCACAGATGTTACCCCAGGTACACACAGAGAGAACAAAGCTCACAGATGTTACCCCAGGTACACACAGAGAGAAGAAAGCTCACAAATGTTACCCCAGGTACACACAGAGAGAACAAAGCTCACAGATGTTACCCCAGGTGCACACAGAGAGAACAAAGCTCACAGATGTTACCCCAGGTACACACAGAGAGAACAAAGCTCACAGATGTTACCCCAGGTACACACAGAGAGAACAAAGCTCACAGATGTTACCCCAGGTACACACAGAGAGAAGAAAGCTCACAGATGTTACCCCAGGTACACACAGAGAGAACAAAGCTCACAGATGTTACCCCAGGTACACACAGAGAGAACAAAGCTCACAGATGTTACCCCAGGTACACACAGAGAGAAGAAAGCTCACAGATGTTACCCCAGGTACACACAGAGAGAACAAAGCTCACAGATGTTACCCCAGGTACACCCAGAGAGAACAAAGCTCACAGATGTTACCCCAGGTACATATAGAGAGAAGAAAGCTCACAGATGTTACCCCAGGTACACACAGATAGAATAAAGCCCACAGATGTTACCCCAGGTACACAGAGAGAGAAGAAAGCTCACAGATGTTACCCCAGGTACACACAGAGAGAAGAAAGCTCACAGATATTACCCCAGGTACACACAGAGAGAGAAGAAAGCTCACAGATGTTACCCCAGGTACACACAGAGTGAAGAAAGCTCACAGATGTTACCCCAGGTACACACAGAGAGAATAAAGCTCACAGATGTTACCCCAGGTACACAGAGAGAGAAGAAAGCTCACAGATGTTACCCCAGGTACACACAGAGAAAACAAAGCTCACAGATGTTACCCCAGGTACACACAGAGTGAAGAAAGCTCACAGATGTTACCCCAGGTACACACAGAGAGAATAAAGCTCACAGATGTTACCCCAGGTACACACAGAGAGAACAAAGCTCACAGATGTTACCCCAGGTACACACAGAGAGAAGAAAGCTCACAGATGTTACCCCAGGTACACACAGAGAGAACAAAGCTCACAGATGTTACCCCAGGTACACACAGAGAGAAGAAAGCTCACAGATGTTACCCCAGGTACACAGAGAGAGAAGAAAGCTCACAGATGTTACCCCAGGTACACACAGAGAGAATAAAGCTCACAGATGTTACCCCAGGTACACACAGTCGGCTGGTAAAGTCATCCATTTATCACCAGACAGGTGATGGACCACCAGTGGAATCCCCACACGGCAGCCGCTCTGATTGATTCTTGGTCCATTGCAGCGATGATGATGTCTGGGTGATAAACGGCCACAGCGATACATTTATTAAAGCTTCCCTTTATCACTTCCCTCCTTTATTTATTTTCCCAGTCAAGGTTTTCCCACACGAGATTTATCGATGTAAAGAGAAAAATAGTTTCTAAATAAATAAAGAGCGTCTACTACCATTCTCTCTTATTAAATACTGGAGAGGAGGGCCTGGCTCATCAATCATGAACCCTACAGAGAGATTTCTCTAACGTTATATGGCAGGTATAGATTTAGATATTTAAATTTATGATTTAATATTAAAAATTATTATTATTTTTTTAATTACAAAAATATTATTTAATTTTTCTTTGACCGAAAATATTAAAATATTCAGTGATAAAATATTAAGCTCCCCTTCCAAAAAGGGACATATCTTTTAAAATAAAATTGTAGTAGTAAACAATATAGAACCGAGTAGTTGGCGACTTCATTACAAGTTCCAAGAATCTGGGTTAACTAAATAAATACAGTCATGGACAAAACTTAAGGAAGTTGTGCTTTTATCATGTATATCGGGATTGGGACAATAACTCTGAAAGATATTACAGTGACCTTTATTAAATACACACAAGATAACCAAGTGGGAACAAAATTGCCTCTGTCTCCTTAAAAAAAAATAGAAGATCAGTGATATCAGAGATTTTAAACCTACTTAAGTTTTTCCATGAGTGTAAACAATAGAATAATAATACATTCAGTACCTTTGTCTGAAGATGGTAACAACGCTGTTATCGAAACGTCACACACTATTTATTTATTTGGTCTTATTACCTTGTTTTATAATCTATAATCCAAATTGTGCCTTATCAATAGAATAAATAGGAAATTCAATCTATGAATTCACTCCATGATCTTGGGTTTTATCTATGTATTCCTATAATACTGGAAAATGAATAGAATAAAGAGAGAGAAAATAACATTACCGGATTTTCTACCAGCGCATTGTCTCTACTCCATTTGTATTGAATAACTCCAAGCTGGTGGAGGAGTATATATTGTACAAGATGGTCTTATTACAATCTATCAATCAGGATAATTACAATAAGTTTTTTTAAATTAAATATAGCTAATTAACCAATTAACTTCCGACGTTTGAGTGACTCGCTGTCACACTGAGAGATGACAACTAGAGACTGAAACGTCGGAAGTTGAATAAATATTTGGTTAATATGGCTGTGTTTATATTGTCGCAAAGTACGTATTGTTTTATTAACAGAAACAACAAGATTGATCTTTATTTAGTCATATAAACGACGATACAGTTTTAAGTGTTAGTAAGGGAGGGGTACATTCAAAATATTTTCTTATGAAGAATTACTGTGTTGGGTTTAATTATCAATACTTCTTCTCTAATACCAACTATCTTTCATACAATAAATATATATATTATTCTACATATATATTGTAGCGTAGAAATTAAGACTTTGTATATCTGGAGATGAAAGGATTTAAAAGTACGAATGTTTCTTTTATACATAATACAAACTTCTACTGCCCTTACTGCGATGAAAAAATATATTGGGAGGGCTTGGCTCATCAGTGGTGAACCCTCCCAGCGGTTTCACCAATTTAATCCACCAGACCGCTTCTCAGAGCTCTAATACTGTATTAGACGATTCTGCTTATATACGCAGCACTCATTTTTGATGTTTATACTTTGCTACTCTGTTCCCCCTTTCTTATCTTTTGTTTTATTACTCTTAGTTTGTTCTTGCCTGAAATAAATTGTTGTCTCCTCCTGAAGTTTTTGTATTCCCTAATTTTCCACGTGGCAATATGAATCAACTTCTAACCAATAAATGATCTTCAAAACTTTCTTTATAAAGTTAAAAATGGCACGCTTTCCAGCGTTAGCTCATCATCAGGCCAATTATAACGCAAATGCCTATATATAGATATATATCAAAGATTGTTTGTAAAAACATGTAGCCATATGTTCTAATGGCAAAAGTAGTGAAAAGAAAACCCAATGCATTAGCTTTACTCAAATTCTGGAAAACAGCAAAGACAATAGTCGCAATACAGATGATGGATCCAACTTGAAGAAAGGTGGATCTTAATTTTCACTTCATACAGAAAAACAGTCGACCGGAGATATCGAAGACTTTCCACTTCCTTAAGTTTTGTCCATGAGTGTGTATAAATACTTGAATCTGGAGACTATCTGCCTTTAAATGCATCAACCAAGTATTCCTTTCATATGCCATATTCTATATACAGTTACGAGCGTCATTCTTCATCAGTCATCTCTGTCACCGTTTGCTTTTTTTTTTGGAATGGCGCCCTCCTATTGGTCGGCTACGATCACGCCACCTTTGCCCCCCCCCACCCCCCCATCATGCCCCCCCCCCCCCCAACTAGCTTTTTCGTTTTTGTAACCATTGTGTTGGAGCGGGTCGCTCCTTAAATAAATGCATATATTAGTTAATAACCAAATGGAATCCTCTCTTTCTTTTTCCCAGTAAGAGACGCCTACGGAAGCCAACAGTACATAGACAGATAAAGCACATAGGCTATAGTTATTAACTAACATATGCATTTATTTAAGGCGCCAATTTATAATTGTAACAAATAGTATTTGAATCAAAACATTCAATCGGGTAAAACACGGGCGTTGCCCGGGTCATTCGGCTAGTATACATATAAGCAGGAACACCCAATACAATATTAGATTCATGCATGCCGTTTAAAGTTTATATGTTAAAAAAAAATTGTAATTATTCTTTTTTTAAATTCATAGAACCGATTTTTCAGGCAGACATATTCAATATTTTTATCATCATCATTTTAAAAATATTATTATTATTTTTCTTAGTTAGTTATCAAATCATTTGCAATATTGTAGTTTCTTTTTTGTTTTGTTGTATTCCTTTTTAAGCAATAAAATATATGTAGAACTAAGGTGTAATATTCAATTCAAGCATATGGAACCAACATCGATTCATTTTTAAAACAAAGCAAAATAATAAGCTTATACAACTTTCACTTTTTCATACACATGCAATATAATAGTATGATATATTAAACTAGCAAAATCGCTAAGAGGGTTTACCACTGATGAGCCAGGCCCTCCAAATATTATTCTCATTGCAGTAAAGACAATAGGAAGCGTTTTATTTGAAAAAAAAATCGCGATTATATGAGTCACATACCCTAATTCACTAAAACTATTTCAATGACCAATCCAAACTTGAAAACAATTATAAAAACTATTTCTAAAAAATATACAAAAGACGAAGTGAGTGGTGAAGTGTTAATAGCTTAAAGATAATCGGAAAATATTTTAAAAATGATGAATAAAAAATGGAGAAAAAAAAAACGATAAAGAAAGGTAATGAAGCATAAGACATCGCTGTATGAGGAAGCAATGAAGAGCTCAGAATCGGAAGCAGGGTGGCCGGGCGGGAAATTGAGAAAAATGGCGATGTCACAGAGTAATTGGCGGGAGAGAAATGGGAAAAGGACCATAGACCATCCATCTCATCCTTCTGAGAACATGATTTATAATAATTTAATATTTGGCGCAAAATTTAAATAAAACGCTGGCAACCTGGGTTAATCGAATTTTTCTGATCACTGATTTTTCCTGTGTTGCCAGGCTGTTCCTCATTTTTTAAAATTACATTTTTTTTATCAATCACTACGGTATGTTTTTAGATGGATAATCGTTTTTATTTTATTATTTATTTAAGAAATCATAGTGAAATTATTTTTAGAAAATGATATTACCTACATTTTAGTCGATTATAGGTAAAGTTGATTTTCCATTTGATTGAGCTAAAATAAATTGCAAAACTCAAATCCAATTTGTCCTTAAATATGTTACTTAAAACCGATTTAAATTCTCCAACCATTTTCACGATCGTCTGTCAAATTCTGAGGTAGATATAGAAAGTTACATTGGTCCATATAGCCAATGCTGAATTAATGAAATACGATACTAATTTACATATAGGTCAAATATATTAATCTTATATATATATATGATGCATTAGCGCGCCATCTGTTATCAAATTTTAAAAATATTTTTGACGCGTATGATTCTTTTAAAAATAAATCAATTTTTTTACTGCCCTTACTGTAATGAAATTATATATATATAATATCACTGCTATATAAACTTAAGTTAATAGCTTTGTTAAATATCTTAACCAAGAATTCATTCCACGTGCCGAGTTTATAGGAAGAATAGTCCTATAACATATTAGAAACGCATGAATACAATCTTATAGCAGTATAGATAATAAACTGGTGAAACCGCTGGTAGGGTTCCCCATTGATGAGCCAGGTCCCCTCCGCCCAATATATTTAGATTTTTACATTGCTGTAAGGATAGTAGTAATCGTTGTATTAAGAAAAGAAAGAAAAAATTCGTTAAAACAGTTTCATTATATATGAGCAATAGTTACCCAGAAATTATTTGAAAAAGTAAAAATCAATATCAGGTAAAAAGTTTCTTTTTAATTTAAATTTGCAAGCTTTCGAGCAAATATACTGTTCTTCTACGGGCTGATATTTTATGTACAAACTCTAAATAATATTTATACACAGAATAATTGAAAACTTTTGTTATTAGCATGTGTGGACGTGCATCAGACTGTTACCAGCTAAAGTAATAGATATTATACACACACTGGGATTAAATATATATACATTCCAATAATTATTAATATTTAGATCATTATATATTTATAAAAAAGCATATCCTGACCTCTCACATGAGCATTTTGCACATGGCGCTTTTACCATCTAAAATGCTTATGTGAGGGCAGTCAGAATATGCCTATATTGTTTTTAATATCAACACCATTTGTCCTATTTTGTCTAATATTTTTCACACACTTTAAAGATATATACTAGTGTATATTATCATTTATTATATATATATATAATATTGTTGCAAATGATCCCGTTGACGTATGGATAAACTGGCAGTCGTGTACGTGAGGCAAGTGTTGATGTTTTTCCCACACGCGGACAACAAGAAGCAGAGGCCGGGCTGGATGTTAGCACCGAGAGTGATCGGAGACAGCCCACGGGACAGAGGTAGAGGCCATAACACAAACTTGGATGCATATCACCGAGACATGGAGAGAGAGACTGAGAGAGACAGAAGCCGTCTGCCGATGGACACACGATGACACACACTGCCCTGACCCTTTCAGCTAAAACTGTCCCCATAACCCTGGGAGGGGTCGGCTATAAAAAAGCCCTGGAGGGGGACCCCATCTGGGCGTCGGCTATGTTCTTCCCCTCTAGCCCGCAGCTGACCACTCTTGCGGTTTTTATATTGACGTCACCATATTTAGTTTAAATACAGATAAAGATGATACAGGATATGCTAATAAAGATATAGCATATCATACAAAATATGGGGGTGGTAGCAAATAGGAACAGTGTACATTTTAATAGAAGGGTATGATCTTATAAAGTATCGGCTCTAACTAATTAGAAGATATGTGAATTATACTAAAAAGTGTCATTATTATACAGTTTAAAATATACTATATACACCCATTCAAAATTTTGATTTAAAAAAATCTAATTTTATTTAATGGCCTACCGGAACTTACCATATTTGGTGGGGTATGTAATTAACAAAATCGACCAATCAACTCTGGACAAATCTCTTTGTACAAAAACCATTCTAATGTCTCAATTAATGAACGGTCTGTTTTTGTGAGGGTAAAATAGCGATGGTATCGGCTGGGAGTTATTGTATGAAGATGGTATCTGGAGATGAAGCATCATTACCATTGTAATGTTGATGGGATGAGGATTGTGGTAATGTCCCTATATACCAATTGTGTAGATTACATGGTGCATTTGTAGATTAGCAATTATACCTGCCGTGTTAAAAATATATAAATTGTGTACCTATATATATATTTATATATGTATATATATATATATGTAATTCAATATTTTTGTGCTCTGCTATAATTATGCATTTTTATTTGAAAGTACACCATTCCCCGATTTACACGGTAGATACGTTCCTGAGAAAAACGTGTAAATCGGGGGATAGGTGTACACAGAAATAAAAATAAAATGCATTGACAGGTTAAAATATGTAGTCAGCACATAAGCTCGGGATTCCTCGTGAGATGTGTACACAGCGCATGTGTTCAATCACAGTAGCATTTAGTATAGTGCGATAAAAAAACTTATTTGGGAAACCTTGTAAAAGCGAAAACGTGTAAAAAAAGTACCGTGTAAATCGGGGGATAGGTGTACATATTTAAATAGCATATAGTACATATTTAGATAATATAAAGTACATAGGCAGATAATATTAAGTACATAGGCAGATAGTATTAAGTACATAGGCAGATAGTATTAAGTACATAGGCAGATAGTATTAAGTACATAGGCAGATAGTATTAAGTACATAGGCAGATAGTATTAAGTACATAGTCAGATAGTATTAAGTACATAGGCAGATAGTATTAAGTACATATTCAGATAAAGAACAATATGTAGATAGTATAATATGCAGATAGAATAAAGTACATTTTGATTCTTCAATCTGCTTATGTGACCAAGAAGATCACAACCCTGAGCATATTTTAATCCGGTGCCCACTTGTTGCAGATTTGAGAGTACAATGTCAAATGAACAGTTCCATTTTAAATGGTTTCCAGTAAAGAAGAATATAGAAAATTTAACAAGTTCTGTAGACTCTATCTCAAATGCCGTGGACTTGAATTACATTAAGAATTGAAATTTCTAGTTTTAATTAGTAGACTTTTGATAATATGTATGCAAATAATCTTTATTTGTATAATTTATTGCTCTAAAATGTAAATTTAAATAACTTTCACTCTCTTTCTAAACTATAAATAATTTGTACATATATTCAAAAACTATGTACATAAAATAGATTAAACATCTACATGCAAATATCCACATAGGATATAGCGTGTGTTTTGTAAATAATAATAAAAAAGTACATTTGCAGACAGTGGTAACAACATAAAAGGAGTATATGCTTTTATAATAGAATCTCTTTTTTCAAATTTCATATATCATTCGAATATCAAAATTAAAAAAAAAGATAAATTCATTTTATGACATTAATATATACATTTTTATTTTCATTAGCGACATTCTTATTTTTGGCAAAATACTTTGCATATAAGTAAACAATTGGTTTTATTATTTTAGGATACGGAATAGTTGCGCGAAAGTGTAGGAAAAATATAGAAATATTCAAACTGAATGCAAAACATATCATCAGAATATTAAACACAATTCAGGGTAAATTAATTTTAAAATATTTATTAAGATAAAAAATATATATATAGACAATTAAAATAATTTTATTGACATCTTGTCAATACATGCAAAGTGCACAGTCTGCACTATTTAAAAAAAAAGATAATATGCATTATATACACTATGTACAACGAATATGGCGCCTCTGCCAGCGCTGCAGAGTTTGGTGGAGTATCGCCAGTGGGTCTTCAGCGACACCACGCATTTCGCGATCTACGAAGAATACGTAGATCGCGTACTTTGCCGCTGAGGAGATGGTGATGGCATGGTCCTCGAGACCAACTGGAAAGATCCAGGACTGCAGGTCCGACCGATGATGGAGAACACCTCTCGGATGACAACGGCGCTGCAGGACCGGTAGCGGTGGGCCAGCGACAGGTTGATGGAGCCGCAGGCGATGTATAAATATAGTATTGATATATTACGAAAAATATATAAATTTGTATGAAATAAATTCAATAGAAGACACTGATAATTGGTTTTAAATTTGAAAAACAAGGGAGTCTTTTTATTTCTTTTGATATTTTATATCTTTTGCAAATATTGAAGTATATAATCACCCTTGGTAAACAATCGAAGAGAGTTTCAAAAGAGAATCTAGGTCATCTAACAAAAAAATAAACTTAGACACATAAAAAATGACAGGAGAGTGTTTTTTTTTACTTTTCCATTTATTTATCAAGGAGAAAATAATACCAACCGATCCTAAATTAATTTCCGAGAAGAAGCATTCTTCAATTTTATAAAAAAAATTCAAATAAATAGATGGAATACATCAAATAATTTGGAGGAAAAACAGCTTGCAACACATTGACAACTAAAAATTCCAACTTGGATGAAGAATTAGAAACGCACGTCGAATTTAATAGAAATTCCTCAAGTTTAGATATTTTCATGTTATTTGAATGAGTTTGAAACGATAAATTTGTTATGGATTATTTGTGGAATAGATTTTATTTTGAGATTAAGTTTTCTCTGTGAGGGAGTTTGATGATTCGATTAAAAAAAACGAGCAATGTTGCATGTTTAATAGATAATCTTAAGCTAAAGTTTGGTTTTTTTATTCGAATAAAATGAAATTCGTGCTTAATAATTTTATTTTTTATATATAGATGGCGCGTGAATGCATAAAACTCAATCTGAATGGTTAGCGGATTGGCATTTCTCGATACAAATATTTACATCTAATTCTACTGTCCTAAAAGCTTATGTCCATTGTTTACTAACACCCTAACAAAGATCCCACTCTTCATTGCCGCATATATAAGCAGAATTGTCCAATACAGTATAGCGCGGTATGGTAGATTAAATAGACGAAGCCGCTAGGAGGGTTCATCACTGATGAGCCAAGCTCTCAATTATTCTCATCATTTTATTTATTATATATAGATGACGCGATATCACCTTATAATTAATTATGATATACCACTTTTTGGCTCGGAAATCGCCATTTTCCACGGGATCCAGAAATTTTCCACGATTTGAATTTTTCTAAAACTGCACGCGTGCTGATGCCACGTGAGTCAAAAAAACAAAAAACCTTCAACAGCGCCACCGTCGGCTCAAATAAAGTTGCACAGCGCCCTCTGGCGGCCATTTTCGCGTTTCATACTAATAGACCTGGTATATAATACAACATATTTAGATAGATACTGTATAATCCAATATTATGTATAATAAACAAATATAAATCGCTTAGCGCCATCTTTCGGAATAAATATAAACTAAACATTGATTTTTAACATTTTTTCAATATATTTTCCAATCCATTGTCTTGCTAAATCAAGAAAAGCCAACCACGTATGTTTTTCGGTTCTTGTTAGCGTGGTAAAGGTTGTACCTCAACGATCAAAAAGGCTGGTTTTAGAGGCTTCCAGAAAAATTAATAAATATTGTCACGTATGTCAATACTTCGCCGAAAGATTCCGTGCTCATTACGAACATATGTTAGAGTTTGAAAGAGGTCGTGCCATTGGATTAAAAGAAGCTGGTTGGTCAAATTGACTAATCGCGCGACATCTGTGTCGAAGTGATGCGGCTATTAGACGATGTTGACAAGAGTGGGTCAACAACGGAAGAATGCAACGTCAGCGGTCCACCAAAGGACACAACAGAACGGGAGGACAGAGTGATTGTCAGAACGACAGTCACAGCACTGGATTAGACGTTATCTACCATCTAACGTGTGACCGATGCACAAGTGTCCAAAATGACCATCAACAGACGATACAGAACAGCAGCTTCACACACCCAAGGCCATTTGCAACTGCTGTGATAGATATGCATGGGGGCATCTGAGGCTCTTTATTGGACGCCACAACAACAGCCACAGAAAATTGACATGGACCCAGAACAACAACTTTACACACCCAAGATAGAGGGCATTGCGACCTATGTGATAGAGATGTATGGGAACATCTGAGGCTATTTATTGGACACGACGACAACAACAACAACAGAAAATTGACATGGACCCAGAACAGCAGATTTATACACCCAAGAACATTGCGACTGCTGTGATAGAGATTCATGTGTGGAGACATATAAGGCTCTTCATTGGACATAACAACAACAACAAAAAATTGACGTGGACCCAGAGCAGCAACTTTACACACCCAAGATAGAGGGAATTGCGACCTCTGTGATAGAGATGTATGGGAACATCTGAGGCTATTTATTGGACACGACAACAACAACAGAAAATTGACATTGACCCAGTACAGCAGATTTATACACCCAAGAACATTGCGACTGCTGTGATAGAGATTCATGTGTGGAGACATATAAGGCTCTTCATTGGACATAGCAACAACAACAAAAAATTGACGTGGACCCAGAGCAGCAACTTTACACACCCAAGATAGAGGGCATTGCGACCTCTGTGATAGAGATGTATGGAAACATCTGAGGCTCTTTATTGGACACGACGACAACAACAACAATAGAAAATTGACATTGACCCAGAACAGCAGATTTATACACCCAAGAACATTGCGACTGCTGTGATAGATATGTATGTATGGAGATATCTGGAGCTCTTCATTGGACACGACAACAACAACAATATACAAGTTTATTAAAAGGCTAAAACAACATTGCCAAAAATTATATAAATTATACAGTTAAACCTGTCTATAGCGCCCCCTCTAAATAGCGCCTTCCCCTCTATAGCGCCCGATTTTAAATACGTATTACGATGCGATTTACATTAAAAGTGACCTGTCTATAGCACCCCATTTTAGTGAGACCTAAGAGGGGGCGCTCTAGACAGGTTCAACTGTATATCTTAAAAAAAAAATCTTTCATGTGTGCATTATTTAATTAAAATTCCATTATTTTATATCTTTGAAAAAAATGATACTTAAATTAAACTTGATTTATTTCAAATTTCACTTACATTACATTTGAGATATGATTGCAAACGATTTCTAACATCACATCGTCTGACAGGTAAAAAAATCATAGAATATTAATGACGCGCTTTTTGAAATGTAATTCACAGAATTATTGACTTATAAGAAAAAAATCTGTCATTTACATAAGGAAAAGCTTTGAATTACGCACCTGAGAATTTTTTATTCAATTTTCAAAATAATTGATTGAAATGATAATTAGCATTTAAATTAATAAATTAATGAAAATGAGAAAAAAAAATCCAGAGATTTTTTTGTTCGCACAGTGAAAACCCATTTTTTTTGGAAGCTGTTAGAAATAAAGGACGTTTTTTAAGAATAAAAAACATATAGGCTAAGTCATAAGTCTATTATTTTGTATTCTATTTCTCTCGTTTCTCTGTTATAATATTGTACCAATAATATGTCTGCCCAGAATATATGAAAGGACTTTCTTCTTCTTCATTCTTATCTCCACTCAATCATATTAGGGTATCAAGTTGTGACCCTTGATGGTGTCTGTTTGACAACCATCATGACTGAGTGAAATGAAAAGGACTTAATCAGTAGACAGAACTAATTTCCCCTCTCTAAATCATTGATATCTACATAATTATTTAATTAAAAAGGCATATATTGGATCAAAATATCATTTATTTTACCAATATTTCAGTTGGCTGAACGCCAACCTTTATCAAGGTGTTATAACATAACATAATTATATCAAATAATATAGAGCGCCATCTGTAGGTGATATTTAAAACAATTTTTTGCGTGAATTTTCTATTGCACTTTCTGTGAAGAAAAATATTGGGAGGGCCAATTGTTATGAACCTTATTCCAGTACAATATCACATTTGTACTATATCAGAGTTTGAAAGAGGTCATGCTATTGGATTGAAAGAGATTGGTTGTCCAATTAACTAATCGCGCGACATATGTGTCGAAGTGATGCGGCTATTAGACGATGTTGACAAGAATGGGTCAACAACGGAAGAATTCAACGTCAGGACGGCAGCGGTCGACCAAGGGACACAACAGAACGAGAGGACAGAGCGATTGTCAGAAGAATTCGAGTTAAAAGGCGATCCACATTCAATACAAGTCTTATATAAACTCATATCGTTCTTTCGTTTAGTTATCGTAAAAAAGCCTGTAGAAGGACGTCTGAAAGCTTGCTATTAAAAAAATTCGCACAAGAAACTCCTCTCTTCAATCTCCCTTTTATTTTTCTATTCAATACAAGTATATCAAAAAGGAATACCTGAATACCTATAGTGGAAAACGATTTTTTTTCTAAAAAAACTCGATTGCTTCTTCATTGTGCGATAAATTAATATAGAGGGAGCAATCCCTTTTAAGAAAAAGATATTTTCTGATCGTGAAACTGAAAATTGCTGATGAAAATTTTCAAAAATACTATCTCTACTATATTATACATAAATAATAAACAAAATGGCTTCTCTGTGATGAGTTTCTTACTTTATTTTTTGTTATTCTCAAACTTTCAGGTATTACAAACCAGGTGATATATTGCTGTAGAAGGGTTTGTATAACATCCTTGGAAGAATATAAAATGAAGCAATAAACTCATCTATGGAAACTGTTTTGTTTATTATATATATATTATGATTATTTTGTTTTGTTGTTGAAAAAGATGGAGAATTGAAGGTGCAGTCGTGAAAATAGGAAAGATAATTATTTACTTATCAAGTAGTTTTTATTTTCAATTATACTTGAAGTAAATTACACATAAAATTATTTTTCACTGTAATATAAAATTTATAAAATGAATTCTATATTCGTGAATTTAAAAAAATAGGTAGGTTAACTATACATATTTACAACAATATTCAAAGTGGTATCTTCTGAATCTATGGTCAAAAATAAAAGATTAGTCAATGATGAAAGTAAAATACATGTTTTTTAAAAATGAAATATTTGCATTTTAGATTATATAATATATATATATATACAAGGTGCGTTCATTAATTTCCAGGACTGCTCTGTATCTTTGAAAAAATAAAACAAATAAAAAAACTAAATCAATATTTTTCAAAATATGCCCCTCCTGCCTCAATACACCCGTTCCATCTTTTTTTCCAATTGTCGAAGCAGGAGATAAAATCACTTTTTGAGAGGTTCCTCAAAGTTGCCTTCGATTCAGCTTGTATCATATCAACGTTGTCAAATTTCCGTCCTTTCAAGTTCATTTTCAATTTAGGATAGAGGAAAAAGTCATTGGGGGCTAAGTCGGGGGAATAGGGTGGATGAGGGATCTGTATGGTTGAATGCTTGGCCAAGAACTGCAAAACAACATGGGCTGTGTGCGGCCGCGCATTACCGACGTGAAGTATCCAGTCATTGTTTTGCCATCTTTCAGGTCTTTTAAGGCGCACTGCCTCCCTTAAGCACCTCATTATCCCCAAATAAACAGATAGTCCAGTCTCTGAAGATAAGTCTTTAATAGAATTTCTTTGTTAGATTAATTAACTCCTTTATTTTGAGCTTGTTTTCCTCGCAACGAAATGATCTTGGACGCCCAGTATGCTGATCATCGTTTACCTTTTCCCGACCTTTTTGGAAGCGTGAAAATCATTCAAAAGTTCTTGAACGGGATAAAGCTGCATCGCCAAAAGCTTCTTTAATCAATTCATACGTCTCAGTAGAACTTTTTTTTCAATTTAAAACAAAACTTAATGCAGATTCTCTGCTCTTCGAAAATGGCCATTTTAAAATTAGAAATGCGAACCTTACAAGGAAGTTGTTTTGTTCTATTTTTAGATCGGCGCGTGCGCCACGAGACACGTGCTTTCAGTGAGGTGTGGTCGAATGTCCAATATTCAACTCTGTAAAAAAATATTTTCTCTAGCTTTTTTATTTATTTTATTTTTTAACCAGTCCTGGAAATTAATGAACGCACCTTGTATATCGCAGAGGTTTTTTAGACTATAATATACATCTTTATAATTTTATATGAATTTGTGACATCGACATACGCAATGGGTCCTAGTATAAGATATATATAAATTTGCATATGTAATAGCGAGCCATCTGTATTTGAAAATCTAAACTTATGAACAAAAGGAAGTTTCATATTTCAAACATAAACCACTCCTTATTTGTTTATATAACATCGGATTTCCCATATATGTAAATTCCAACGTTCCCCTTAAATTTAAAAAAACATATAATATAATAATAATAAATTTAAAAAAATATATTTATACAATTATACAATTATTTTATTTCCAAAGCGCTATATCCCGCAAGGGATGCTTGCGCTAAACAAGGAGAAAAGTTTATTTACATAAGTTATTTACATTATTCAACGCATGAAAACATTAGAGATCCAGATTTTGTAGAAAGTTTAGAATGTATTTACAAAATTAATTGAACTTTAAATATGATTTTTTATCGGAAATCAAATCGTTAAGTTCACAAACAACTAGTTCATTCTTCATTCTATAATCTTGTAATGCTGGGCAATCGATCAGTAGATGTCTTGAGGTTTGTTCCTCAATACCACAAAAGCAACTTGAATCCTCCACTGCTATATTTGCTAAAAGGTACAACTTTTTAAAGTTTTATATTGAGTGTTATATACACGCGTTATATAACGTGTCCGTTTTTTTAAACAAATAAAGCTAGACTCTCTCAATATTTTTATCACTGCAATAAGAGAAGTTGAACATTGTGTTTTTTTTTTTCAAATAAAACCTTATAAGAAGTTCATAAATAACCAGAGATATCAAACATTCAGACAAGGTACAATGAACTGTTGCTGATGGTTTGTTGTGAAGTGTAGCGTGAAAAGTTCGTTTGGAACGAATGTTGCACGCAGAAGACAAAAAATACCCCATGATTATCATGAGTACCAATCACATGCCATTTCCCTTAATTTGCATAAAATATGAAAACCCTTCTCCTTTTCAATAAAAAGTCAAAAATTTATTTTTTCTTTCTCCCCTCTCCGAGCTAACTATAGAATGGTCACAGAAACCTTTGCTATATTGATTTTTTCCTCTTTGGTTCTATTTCTCTAAGTCATTTAAAAGTTTTTTTTTCGCTTTACTGATGCATCACATTTTTATTATTTTTTGAACAACTTGTTAACCAATAAATAATGTGTGTGACGTTTTGGTAACATCATTGTTATTGATACCTCACACATTATAACCGAGGGACGACCATTAATGATGTCGCGTGGGCGGTCCTGTACCCCCATCTTAGGGAGAGTTTCCTCGCGGATACCCTACCTAAACACATGATTATTCTTGTCAAGTTCCTCAACACAGTCATTGCTGGGGACGCGGATTCCATAACTCGCAAGTCTGAACTCAGACGATTCTAAGCTCCTGATAGGATCCAGACGTACCTTCGGAGAAGGCCTCGTCTGGTGTATATATATTTTCTCTACTATTTAAACCTGTAAACTCTCTCTTGACCATTGACTAGATGTCAATAAACCATTTTAAATTGTCACATATTAGTTATTTATTTAGATTTGGTCTTGTTATTTGTGTTTCTATCGGTAAGAACATTGTTATTGATACGTCACACAATATTTATTTGGATTTGGCATAGTTACCTTGTGTTTCTATATAGTGATTAGTGGAGGTTTGTGATTGATGGTAATTCAACATCAAATGGCTGTCGGAGATTCAAGTTGGAACAGGAATTGTCTAATTCTGGGTTGAACTACACCAGAATAGCAATTAGTAGCATCTTTACAGTTGGATAGTTCACTGGTTTATCAAAGAATATTTTTGATATCCTTCAAATAAAGTTTTCTCTAGATTCAACCGGTGTATTTTCCCGAATTGAATTAGTTTTACCGTAAAAGATTCTCGTGTGATTTACCGTATAATTTTGTTTTCATAAATTTGTTTCTTGTGTGTCCGAGCTGCTGTTAACTAACTACATAAGAGATATATTTATAACCCAGGGAGCACAGAACACCAACTACTCGGGGAGTCCAGCTCACTAGTATAGACTAGTGTTGAGCGCTTTTAACTCCCGCCCTGTTTTGATTGCTGAGTTGAACCAGTTGATCAGGAAGTTCCATGCTGAGTCTGGATGTCTGGCCATAGCTTTCAGGTTGAGATTAGTCAGTCCAAGAAGGAGAGCTATGTGTTTGAATCTAACTATATTTATTTATTTCGTTTCAGTTCACAGGTGTTACATTCGAGTCACCTTGTCCCCTGGCTATTTACACATGGCAAGTTGGTGGAGTAGAGATGCTTCCTCCAGACCTTACAAGAGAGGGCAGCTATATCTAACTATATAACTAAAAACAACAATATATAGGAAAAAGTGAACGCGTCAACGCTGGTCAAAAAACCAATAAATAAAACAGATTATTACAATCAAAGATCTAACAATCTAAATATTACGATGCACTAGCGCGCCATCTGTTATCAAAATTCGAAACTATTTTAAACGCGTAAGATTATTTTTGAAATTAAACAATTTATACTGCCTTTAATGCAATGAAAAAATTAAATCAAAGCTTATGTCCATAGTTAATCTAAAATACCCATTCCAAGAGTCTAGCAACAGTATCACTATAAAAGGAAGATAGGAAATGCAATATAACAGCGGTATGGTAGATTAAACTGGGGAAACCTCTGGGAGGGTTCACCAATGATGAGCCAGGCCCTCCCATTATTTTTTTCATTGCAGTAAGGGCAGTAGATATTGTTTAATTTCAAAAAGAATCTTACGCGTCTAAAATTGTCTCTAATTTTCTTTTTCATTAATTATAATAATATTCCAGCTAATAGAATATTTAAAATCATACACATATAATATATATGACTAATGAATATACATAATTAGCCCGAGAAATTGGTATTCAGAGCTCCAGTAAGTACGGTTATAAATATCTCCCTCTATATACATAATGACCTATATTCCAGAGACAAGACTAATTTATCAGATTAATATGAGAAGCAGTTAACACCAAAATGAATTTTTAACTATATTGACCCTAAATTAACCTAATTACATAAAAATATTCGGTGATAAAAAGTGGTAAAATGAAAAATATTGACTTTTTTTGGGGGAGTCAAGTGGCTTTTTAATTGTTTCATTTGCAATTCATATAAGGCTAGTCGTTATTAAAGCTTTTTTTAATATTGAAATTTTATCTAGTTAGAAGTCTAGAGTTCCTTTAGATATAATAGTTGTGTATATTATTATTATTTTCATTTATAACATATATTATTTAGAAAGATGATACAAATTATGTCTAAATAACTTATAAATATTCAAATCAAGTCAGATCAATTAAATTGAGTGGTATAAAAAATATATGACAAATAATTCGTTAAAATAAAAAACTTCATTACAAAAATTTGAATAATATATTAGATTTTAAAAATAAGGCTTATTTTGGATTTAAATATGATTATTTATTTACCGATATTTCGATGGATCAATCTTCCATCTTTTACGAGGTGTTTTGCAGTGAAGCACGCAGCAGGTCGCGCGCCCCAGGTGAGCCACTAGACGTCTTCTAAGCTTATTGGGCGATGAACCATCTAATATATACAAAAATATATAAAATATAAAAAATATAAAAAAATATAGATTTTTTTTGCAATATTTTAGTAAATATAAACAATGTAGGTAAAATTCAATAAACCATTTAAGCTGTGGCGGCCGAGAGATTTCCATCCAGCCTGCTGGGATGACAGACAACGGCAAACATACAAGCGGGGCCTGGAAATAGTACAGATGGCCACCGCTACGTGGCGTGGCAGATCGGCGGAATACAATGAGAACCCAATAGACATTCTAGGGTGTTGTCCTTTTTTGTCTTCCTCTAAAAATGTAGCCAATAAGTAATACCAATAATACACTAACTTTGAAATACTTTCTGGGCCATCGCTGGACTAATAAATCGACACACTACAAAGCCTTATGATATTTTAAGAATTTCAATTGACACAATTTTAAACTTACGATAGATGTGAATCTCTTAAATATTAATTTAAATAGTGAAATAGGTTTCTGTAGACGAATTTCTCATCACTTTATTAATGCATTCTAAAACTTTCGGATATTTCTGTCCACCAGCAGGAGTGTTTGAGGCTTATATGTTAAGTTTGTAATTATTCTTATTTTTTAATTCATAGAAGCATTTTTCTGGCAGACATATTCAATTTTTTTTTATCATCATCAGTTTTTTTTATTATTGTTTTTTTTCTTAGTTATCAAATCAATTTGTAATTGTAGTTTATTTTTTGTTTTGTTGTGTTCCTTTTTAAGAAATAAAAAAAATATATAGAACTAAGGTGTAATATTCAATTCAAGCATATGGAACCAACATCGATTCATTTTTAAAACAAAGAAAAATCATAAGCTTATACAACTTTGACTTTTTCATACAAGGAGTATAGAAACGTTTTAGTACTCCCGTAGATGGACAAAAATGGCCAAAAGTTTGAAAATGCATTAATAAAGTTATAAGAAACTCATATACAGAAACTTGTTGCACTATTTTAATTTATACTCAATTTAAAACTTAGTTTGAAACCTTTAAAAGATGTTTGGATTGAAAAAAAATATTGTATGACACTTTGATGTTAGAATTGATAGATGAGACTTTCGTTCATCACCAAAAAGTTAATATATTTAAAGTTATAATTTGTAAATACATCTCCTTAAAATACAATCAAAAGTATTTATTTAGAAAATATAAATTCATAAATGTAATATTGTTGCAAACGATCCTGTCAACGTATGGATAAACTGGCAGTCGTGTACGTGAGGCGAGTGTTGATGTTCTTCCCACACGCGGACAACAAGAAGCAGAGGCAGGGCTAGATGTTAGCACAGAGAGTGATCGGGGACAGCCCACGGGACAAAGGTAGAGGCCATGCTACAAACTTGGATGCTTATCACCGAGACATGGAGAGAGAGACTGAGAGAGACAGAATAGAAGGATATGATCTTATAAAATATCGGCTCTAACTAATTGAAATATATGTGAAATATGCTAAAAGTGTCATTATTATACAGTTTAAAATATACTATATATATGTGTGAAAACGTTATTAAAATTTCAATTACCGTTTGAAATATTTCGACTTAAATTTTTAAAGTTTTCTAAATTAAAAATATACAAGATAGCCTTTTATTTTTATAAATATAAATACAACTATATAAAAATATATAAACACACTTTTCATAAATATAAATAACATTATTTATATTACTGTAAAGTGCATTTATATTTTAAAATTCTGTTGTAAAACAACACTCCTATTTAATAATATTCATTCCTATTTTCAAATAAATCTCCATCTCTGAAACATAATCAAAACAAAAATAAAAAAATATTAAATTATATTTAAAAAACGCATGATAAAATACATAGAATAAGTTATTGCTCCGAAAAAAACTACTATCTAAACCTAAAATAAATATATCTCTGAAAGATAATCTATTATTTTTCACGTACCATAGAGAAAAAGAGCAGACAAAAAATAACAAAAGAAAAGGCATCTTTTAAGAAAGATAATTTCATCAACGATGAAGAAAAGCTTTAGCAATTGGACACATTGTATCTCAGGGGTAAAGAAAAAGAAAAAAAAAAGAATTCTGAGGTTTCTTGTTGGCACAATCTGGTGTGAGAATAGTTTCTCATTAGTGTGAACGTAAGCATAGAAGCATCAAATTTCTGTACGTAGAATCAAACAGAAGATTAAGACGCCTGGAAAGATTCTTTTGTTCTTATTCGTCTTTTGTCATGCATTAGTTTTTGGGAAGGCTCACCATCAAAGGAAGTAATTCTTATCAGTATTGCCTTCTATTTCCTTCCAGTAGACACAAAGACAATAGAAGTAAACAGTAATTTTCTTTTATATACCATCTCTTCCATACGGTACAATGAATCTATATAATCTTCTGCTTTTAAATATAAAGTTACAATGTTTGAGATAAATTCAACCAAGCGATTTTAGAATATACTGTTTACTTTGTAAAATGCGTGGTTTTGGAAATTAAAAATAAATATTTAAAATGGCTTTTATATAAATAATGGTAAAGTTAATAGAGATAGGTTTTTTTAAATTAAATGAATAAACAATTAACTAGATTTTGTGTTTATTATAAGAAAAATACGTGTATCTTCTATTTAGAAAAGAAAATATTTATATAATGGATGAATATTGATTACATTTGAGCTGTAATTTAATTATAGATGGGTGTAGGAAATGTTTATTTATTTGCATAATGTATACAATCTTTATATGAGGGTTATTATTTAAAATAACATACATAAAGTGGATGGCTTTTCTTGATTTATCAAGAAATTGGGTTGGCCAAATATCAGGGAACAGGCTGAATCAATGTTTAGTTGATTTCAGTTCCACCAGATGGCGCTCTGCCTTCTGTAAAGCACATGTGCTCCTGGTCAGGATATGCCATTTTTATTATTGATTTCAAAACCTGATCTTTTTATCTTTTTTTTTTTTCTTTCGTTGTTTTCATACATAAAGTATGTGTGTTTATTAGTAAATAATTATATGAAAAAATAGTATAAATGTGATATTGTACTGGGTTCATAAATTGAAAAAGAAAAAAAAAGGGCATCTCCTTATCGGGTAACTGAAAGTTGCTGATGGCTTGCGCCATCTATCGGACTAAAATGATTAATCAAGAATGGGTTAATTGGCCGATTCTGGTATAATTAAAAATCAACGAATAGATGATATTTATTCTGATAGATGGCGCAAGCCATTATTAACTTTCAGTTACCCGATAAGGAGATGCCCTTTTTTTTCTTTTCAAATAATTATATGTTTTTTAAAATTAATATTCCAAATAGATTTATATATGACATAATAAAAATATGATTTTTATTATTCATTAATATAATTATAATTTAAATAATCATAGAATTAACACAGAGTTAATTCTTTAAAATCCTTAACAAAAGGAGTACAACCCAAGATGTTTTTTGTATATACTTAGATTATATTTATAAAATTATATGTATGCAAACTTTTTGTTCTTAAAATATAATCATTAAAAAAAATACAATTTTGAATATAAACGTTATCATTTCACTTCAATCCACGACTGCATGAATGAATTGGTAACGTACCTAAAATACATCTTTTTTATGACATATATACAAAGCAATAACGCGCTATCTATATACAACGAATGAAGACATTAAGACGCGAATGTTTCTTTTCACAAATAAATTAAACTTCTACTGTCCTTACTGCGAGGAAAAAATATTGGGAGGGCTTGGCTCATAAGTGGTGAACCCTCCCAGCGGTTTCGCCAATTTAATCTACCAGACTGATTTTTTAGAGCTCCAATACTGTATTGTATCATTCTGCTTTTATATACTACACTGAAGGGCGAAATCCTAGAAATGGTATTTCAGCAAACTATGGAGATGATCTTTTAGGACAGTAGAATTACATTCAAATATTTGCATCGAGCAATAATGCTCTCTTCCGCAAATAATTCTTATAGATTTATATATATTGTTTGTGTGTCGAATTTGTATTTAGTTGAAAAAAAAAACTTTTACCACAATTTTCTGGCCAACATGTCCTACGATAGGAGAACTAGAACGTACTTCCAGTTTTCCAGTTGAAGAACGTGTTGGCTCTCAAAAGTTAGAGAAATAAAAAATAGTTAAAGAAACCTGGTCCTGAATTGTTTGTTGATTTTGTTAAATTGTAAAGTCAGGGATGTGAACATGTACCACATATATATCTTATATAAAGAAAAGAGATTTTCTGCTTGTATTTAATTATCTTGAGGATTATACTATGTTAATGCAGTCGTGGTTAAAATCTTGAAAGAATAATAATAAGAATGGTTTTGATCAGAGGTTGCTTTAATTGAGCTAAGGAATATATAAAATACATAATTTGGTAAAAGTACTGCCTGGCTTAAGGCGTAAGAATAAAAAAACTAAAGAATATTTACATAATGTACAAAAGTTTTGAGCCGGACATTGGGATAAAACAACAACGAGTTTTTATAAGGGAAGAGTGACCTCTGGCGGTCGATTTAGCAGAATATTTGAATCTATGATATATAACTTTAAATAAAATAATATTCTAATATAACATATATATTTGTATTTTCCGTTTATTTTAACTACAGGTTGATAAAAAGCAAGACCCGAAAACTCCTAATAGAAATATATGTTATTAAAATCATGCAGTGTAAGATAGACAATTTTTATAATTGATATTAACAAATATATATAGACAATTTATATATTGTAGCGTAGAAATCAAGTCTTTGAATATCTTAAGATGTGAGAGTATTTATTGATGGTGTAAAAACACGACTGATCGACAACTATCAAACAAGCCAAAAAAATCCAAAAGTTACTATTACGGGTTATCACACAAAAAGCAATAAACTAGGGTCTACAGTAAGAGTAACTTAAACACAGAAAAACGTACACTCAAGAGTACAACACCAACAACAAAAAGGAGGTCAAATAAAAAAAAACACGATTTGTTAAATAAAATAAAAACAGTACTTATCTTTTATTTGCAGCGTTGATAAGGAGTAGACCGAGGTTTCATAGGTATGCGAGGAACGCTTCACGATTTTGCGTGTCATCCTTGTTCAGGGGCCATGCTAATCTTCTCTGTATCGTTCCAATTTCAGTATATGTACCGCCGAACAAGCGTGTACAAGCGTGTGTAGGTATGCGAGGAGATCACCAAACAAGCACACAGAGAACGCTTTATGCGTCTCCACCGACCACTGAAAAACAAACTATCTACAGCTAGATAATCTTGGACAAGCAAGCTAAGTACTATCATGTATGATGATTTTACAAATATATTTGGTATAAATAAAGATGAATTGCTCCCAACACAAGTGCGATGCCAAGCTACAAGAGGTACGTATAAGCGGATTAAGTTTGGTACCAACATAAAGCTGATCATTTAATGGAAGATTCTCAGATAAATAGATATGATTCTAATGGTAATTTTACATTTTGGTTTATATAAATTCTACAAGGCCGCAGTTACCGTTCGGAGGAGATTAATAGAATCGCCGAATGTCGTGTTCCATTTGGTTGAGGAAAGTGAAGAATTAAATACGGCTGATTCCACACTATCCTGTTCAGTGATACGCTAACCATGATGTATGTACAAAGGAACGTGTGGTCATTGGACATGCGTCGGACCTAGAGGCTGTTGTTGGGTGCTGTGCTGCCTGGAGTATAGGAGCTCCATCTATGATTCCTTTCTTCTTGTGGTGAATCTGTATAAGACCGGTGGTCTTAATAAAGCTTTGTGTGTGTAATCAAATATTTAACAATTATGAGAATTCGAAACTATTATAGACGCGTATGATTCTTTTATAAATTAAACAATTTTATACTGTCCTTACTGCAATGAAAAATTAAAGAATTATACACAATAGTTTCTAATTCTCATAACAGATGGCGCGCTATTGCATCATATTTAACAATTATAAGAAACAATTTTTTTTATACTATAAAACAAAGCGCCCGGAGAAAATTTTATTAATCGACTAAAAAAAAAGGTCGATTAATAAAAAATCATTTTCTCCGGGCGCTTTGTTTTATAGTATTTATATTCCAAGGAGAAAGTTTCTATGTTTAAATAATTTTTTTTTTTTTTTTTTTTTTTTTTTTTTTTTTTAATTTCATTTTTTGAAAAAATATTTTTTCACACACAGAAATAATAGAAAATATAACAATTCGAATCTCAAATTTTGGAAAATCGAGCTTTTGAGCAAAGACATTGTTCTACTGTCTATCAAAGTTATGTACAGTTATACTGACTGTTTATATGAATCAATGTTTTCTAAAAACAGTTTGTATTTCGCCACTTGACTTTTATAAGCCAGTAGAAGAGCCTCGTTGCTTGAAAGTTGGCTTTTTATTTCAAGCTTTTGGGCCAACATGTTTTCACAGAAGACCTAGAAGTATGTTTTAGTTGTCCTGTTGAAGGACATGTTGGCCTCCGAAAGCAAGAGAAATAAAAATAGTTAAAGAAACCTGGTCCTGGATTGCTTGTTGATTTTGTTAAACAAGTGTATGTGGAAAATAAGGGGAAAAAAGGTCAGGTGTTGATATTAAAAATAAAAAGGCATTTCCAGACCGCTCACAAGGATATTTTAGATGGGAAAGCGCTATTTAAAATGCTCATGTAAACAGTCAAGATATGCTTTTTTGTGGTGGTGGTGTCTTGTCCATGAAGCAGATAAGATCAGTCTCATTCATCCTGATCACAATACCGGCCAACTGAGGTGCCTTGTTTGTATGGATGTCCTCTTCTGGATTGATGTCTGCCATATAGAGGGCTGTAAGGATGGCCAGGCAACTGTATACTGTATATTGTAGCTATTTGCGAAACATTTGGCCTGATGATGAGCTAACACTTTGAAAGCTTGCCATTTTTATTGAATAAAGAAACTTTTTGCAATTATTTCGATTGATATATCGCTTTAAATCCTTTACAATTATTTCACAATCTAACCAAACAATTGTTATTGTTTATATCTTGATTGTTTATTTTGGAGAGACAGAGTAGGTTCGTGAAGACTCAAGATCATCAACTACGAGGAAAATAACAAATAAATAAAAACACAATAACTTTAAAAATTAATTTTCTTTTTATTTACTTTTATTTGCTTTAATTATGGAGACCCGCTTGGGAAACCTATATAACACCAAGAAGGAAGAAAGTAATCTCGATTATCCTGAAAATATGCAACTTGGTGTACCAATATTATCTCAATAAATTAGTTCTATCTTATAAGAAGAGTCTTATTAGACTTTTAATACATGAAGTGAAATGTCATGCAGTGTCAAATGTCACACAGAAAGGGGAAGAAAGAAAGAATGCCAATAGTTACATATGGAATATTCAATAGCGTAAAAAAAGGAGCGCGTGGTTTAGAACCTAGCCCTAGGGCACTAACAGCAGCAATATGTATATGGGGAGCTTTGATTCGATCTATTTGGCCGAGGAGCCAATGCAAATTTGCCCGGGGCAACCTTCCAGAATGATCGTTTGGTCGCAAACTTTTGTTATGGCGCTCGTTTGTAACCTTCCAGTGTTGCCAGATTGACGCGGCATATGTTCCACAGAGTAACGCTTCTGTGAATAATATATTTCTGTTTTTTTTTATTTTTAAACTTGGAGAGGTAATAAAAATTTTATATATACAAAATATTTTAAAATATATAAAAATCAAATAAAAAAATAAAACATTTTAAAATAATGTCTAAGCTTTATATCGTTTGTATATAAATGAATAAATATTTAAAGATCAGTAAATATTTAAAATATATACAATATACTTTCTCTAATAACTTTTGATATAGTATAATAGACTCTGAAATATATATGCATATAGTAATTATGAAGCGCTAATTCGGATCAAATCTATATATTATATTAATATTGGAACAAAGTATTTATTAATTTTATTATTTTTATTAACAGAGGGGTCGTTTTTATGCTTATATTTTGCTACTCTGTAAATTTCCCTCGTGGCTTATCTTTTGTTTACCATTCATAGTTTGTTCTTGCCTGAAATAAATTGTTGTCTCATCCCGAAGTTGGTCTTCCCTAATTTTCCACGTGGCATTTTGGTGGAGATGCTGGGTAAGTTAGGGAAGACAAATTGAAGACCGCCGAGAAGACCTTGAAGCCATGGGTGCTGTGATCTACATTTTCGGAGACTGACTCCAGGATTCCACCGCCGTGCTAAAGCCAAGACCTCCCTCGAAGATGACGATGTCCCTATAGACGATACGACGACAAAGCCGCTCTTCACGCCGCAAGAAAAAGGACGCAAAAGTACTAGGGACAAAGTTCCAACTCTTCGATGGAATCCTTGGCAGAAGCACGTCAGATCCATGTCAGTATCTTCAATAATTGCTAGCTGTGGGTCACAGCTCCCATAGGGAAGAAGCTATGTAACAAAGTATTTATTAATTTTATTATTTTTATTAACAGAGTGGTCATGTTTTTATGTTTATATTTTGCTACTCTGTAAATTTCCCTCGTGGCTTATCTTTTGTTTACCATTCATAGTTTGTTCTTGCCTGAAATAAATTGTTGCCTCATCCCGAAGTTGGTCTTCCTTAATTTTCCACGAGGCAATATTTAGACGTGGCTGATAGCTCGTGCCTTCCCCTAAGATAGAATTCTACAAAGAACACCATCTACACCAGTGTCTACAGTACTGTAGATTATGTTTTTTCTCAGAATCCTCTATCATCGAAATAGTAGAAGAATAAATATTTTAATCTATGATAACCATTTCATAATTAATGCATCCTATATGGGTTGATTCATACTTCGCATATAAATATATATGACATATACATGTAATATAATGCTATAATAGCAATTCGCCTTATGTTTTAATGGCAAAAGTCGTAAAATCCAGACCCTTTGCATTCGCTTTTTATAAATACTGGAAATCAGCTCAATCAAAATATTTAGCACAGACACCGGATCCAACTCGATAATTGGTCGAGGTCAATACCCAATATTTGTATATAACTACGATGCTAATTTGTTATTTATTTATTTTGTTCTACAGGGAGAATCCTGTATGGCACGTGTGCCCAATAAAGGCTATTGTTGTTGTGTTGTTGTTGATATAATATAATGTCTTACAATAAGAGGAATTATCGGATATCATTGCTAAAAAGATATAAAAACTAACGGCGACGAGTTATTTATTGAAGAAATAGAAGTTTGACAAGCTTTTGGACAATAACGTCCCTCGTTAATACGTATCCGTATTATAGCCTGTTGTGAAAGACGTTATTGTTCGAAAGCTTGTCAAACTTCTATTTCTTCAATAAATAACTCGTCGCCGTTAGTTTTATTCCTTCTAAGCAATATAATATGTTCTTTAAAGTTATTTAAATCAGTAATATATAGATCAAAACGTCTATTTAACGACCAGTTCAGGTTACCGATCACTTTTATAAAAGAAGTCACAAGTTTTCGACTTGAAAAAAAAGTTCTTATTAATGGAAAACCTCGAATACGGTCACTGAGCAAAAATTGGTTCTCAAAGCTAAAATTTCCTATAGGACAATAATCTTAAATATGGCGACCAGAGTCTATTTTATAATTAGAACACGTGTGTGTGAGATCTTGTTTTACGAAAAAAGAGTAGGGATAATAAGTATAATGTCTAAATTGGAAGTTTGTTGACACCCCAGTAGAGTCTTTCATTAAGGCCTTTTGACTATGCAAATTACCTTTATGGATACGTAATATCTCTTCAGCAGTCTCTCACCATCTTTCTCCAGAAATTACCATAATTATAGATCATAGTATCATCCTAAATGGATTTTTCTGTTATTATCATTCTTAGGTACGAGTCATATTTCTACCCATGATCATGGCAATGGTTATTCAGGTGGAGCAAGGGATACCTAAGAGTCTCTTAGATATCGGTAGGAAAATATGCAAATATTCATCAAAAATATTATAGGTATTAAATTTTGATCATGATCTTAATTTGAATATTGTGTGTATTAAAAAATTATACTTAAAAAAAATAGGTTCAGCATTTAATTGAAACTCTTAGGATGAAAATATTTACTAAAATAAATATATTTATGATATTAAAATACTTTAAAAGATAAAAGTCTTACATTTATTCTCTCTTAATTATTTCAGCTTGCAATTATAAATAATTAATATATATAATAAGTTATATATAAATTGTTAAAATCGCACAAAAAGATTTTTAAAATAATTATTTTAAGACTCTCTTTCCTAAACATAAAAAAAATCTTTCTTTTTCCAAAAAGTAAATAAAACCAATTTAAAAATAACTATTTAAAAAATTCATTGATAGTAACACTTCACTCAATTAAAGTCGGCAACACTGTGTAAAATTCCATCGAGTGACTCCAGCCAATCCATTAAACATTTAAATCGAGGATTTCTTCAATATGGCAAAGGTACATTACTTTTTTAAGTGAAGAGAGAAAAACTTTTAAAGTTTTTCTCCCCTTTTTCCAGCTTTCATTTAGATAAAAGCTTAAAACAGAAGAATGCAATCGGAGTCTTTTTCATTTCTTTACCTTCCCTCTTTCTGCAATGGAAACAATTTCGAAGTGATATTTAGAACTAAGGGTTTCGAGGGAACTAATTCCTGAGGACTTAATTCTCTAAAACTCACTAATCCGCCACTTCCCCCCAAACCTCTATGTAAAAACTTCCTATCTCATCATTCATTAGAGATTTTACTAATTCTTTTCCCCGCCCTTAGCTTTAAATCTAATTTTCTTTTGTTATTTTTGTTTTAAATATCTCCCTTCTATATAGCTTATTTAACTAATTACATCAAACTTACTTAAACTCTATAATTTTGTTCAATTAGTTGAAATATCTAAGCGCTGGATAACGATAATAGAGTAGAAATTTAATTATCCGAAGTTCCAAATATCTGAATTTCCAATTATCCGAAATTTCTATTATACGAAGTCCTAATTACCTCTTAACTATAATTATTTGATATGTAATTTTTCCAATTGTCTTCAATTATCTTAATTTTAATTATTTGAAATAATTTTTACACAATAATTTTCAATGGGTAAGCAAAAATACTCCTTTATAATGTATTTCTTACAGGGTTTTGGTCACTAGTTTATGTAAATACATATTTGTGTTTTTCAAATTCGATTTATTTATATTTAAATCTCCACTGTGCGAATACAACGATCTACTTCAATTATACATTTAAATAGCATGTCTCTGGCTAATTATGCATTACATAGTTGAACTATAGATATTGATTAAGACTATACTGGATAAAAAAAAAGCTTTCGAGATGTGGCTATGGAAATCGAAACTGGATGGAGAGGAAAACCAAGACGGGGTATAGTGGAATCAAGACTGGATATAGAGGAATCCAAGACTGGATGGAAAGGAATCCAAGACTGGATGGAGAGCAATTTAAAACTGGATAAAGAGGGATCCAATACTGTATGGAGAGGAATCCAATGCTGGATGGAGAGGTAAACCAAGATTGGATGAAGAGGAAGACCAATACTAGATGGAGAGAAAGACCAAGACTAGATGGAGAGGAAAACCAAGACTGGACGGAGAGTAATCCAAGAGTGGATGGAGAAGAAACCAAGACGGTGTATAGAGGAACCCAAGAATGGATGGAGAGGAGTCCAAGACGGGGTATAGGGGAATCCAAGAGTGGATGGAGAGGCCACCAAAGCCAGCCAGTCTGGTGAAGTCGATCTATTGGGAACCGATGTAATCAATTCTAATCATCACCCGCTGCGCTTCACACTGCTCAACATCATCACTCCGGTGATGATATACACCAATAATCATCATTATATCAGACAGACAGAGAGATAAACTTCTTGAAATCAATGTTTAAGCATTTCAAAATTTCTAATTGAGTTTTACATTTAAATTAGTAGACTTAAATTACATTCTAATCCATGTTTTCACAATACACCAATACCTCGCTTTGCGTCGTTTCGTTTTGCGTTTTTTTTCGAACTTGCGTCGCTGCTTAATTTTTACTGATTTTCACTGTGCGTCGTTAGATTTTCGAAGTTGCGTTGTTTTGGATTCGAGTCTTTATTTTTTTTAATTTTTTTTTCCTAAAATATGGCAACACCTTTGTTTTTGATTGCGCCTTCACATATTTTCACTTTGCGTCGTTTCAATTTGCGTCGTGTTTTTTTTTTTTTGGAATGTAACCCCGACGCAAAGCGAGGTATGGGTGTACATTTAACAACAGAAACACCCATTATAAATATATTCAATAAAATATTTGATAATATATAGGATTATCTTTCTTATATTTACGTCTTGTACTAGGTCATAGAAGTATGTATGTATATTTGAAAATAATGTAAAAAAAAGTTTGCGTCCTGTGAAATAAAATTCTCCAAAATATTTATATTAATATTTAGGTAGAGCTAATAAAATTTAATTTGAGCTCATAATACAAATTTATATCTGGTTATATTTCTCTCTCTCTCTCTCTAATTAGATTATAAAGAAATTATATTTTTTCTCATAATTTTTCTTTGGTTTTTGTTGGTGGAATATGGTAACTCATATATATATATTTATATATGAAAAAATAGTACAAATGTAATATTGTACTGGGATAAGGTGCATAAATTAAGAAAAAGGCATCTACTTATCGTGCAACTGAAAGTTCTTGATTAATCAAGAATGGGTATTTGGCCAATTCTGGAATAATTAAAAATCAACGAGAATAGTTGATATTTATTCCGATAGATGGCGCAAGCCATTAGCAACTTTCTTTTGCACGATAAGTAGATGCCTTTTTCTTAATATATATATATATATTATTGTATTTATGTGTGTGCGTGATTTATGTAGATATTAGGATCATATTTCTGAATGTTTTAGGAATATAAAAGCTTGTGTAAAGAGAGGCGCGTGCAAATATTTTTGAAATACATCTCATCGAGAATTTCATTTGTTTGGTTTTTTATTCAAAGAGT
This sequence comes from Cordylochernes scorpioides, assembly GCA_030710605.1. Lineage (NCBI taxonomy): Eukaryota > Metazoa > Arthropoda > Arachnida > Pseudoscorpiones > Chernetidae > Cordylochernes > Cordylochernes scorpioides. Next base: position 16,295,189 of record CP092864.1, read on the forward strand.
GGCCAAAGTTTTTTTTATTAAAACATCGGTGAAAATGAATATTTTCTTTTCTGGCTGAAGTGGTGGGTAGAAACGGGGTTAGGTGGAAGGATGGTTTAAACCGTTGGTTTTGGACTGCTACGACCCGGGTTCGATTCCCGCATTGGGAATTTTTTTATGATAAAAAAAAAATGCTCCAATGGCCCCCCGATTCTTTCAAAAGTCCAACTCCACCAGCGAGTCCAAGTTACCGAACGGGGCTCTGGCACATTTGTAAGTGTAAAGTCGAGCTGCTTTTCACATGTGTAAACATGTAGTGTACTTACAGTAAAAGCAGTCGCTAACTACCCACCATGATTATCATGGTCTGTACCACGTGTACTAGGGATAAGCAAAAAAAAAAAGAAAGAAATGGTACAACTGAGCGGACGAACTCTGGAAAGTTGAGATGCCCTGGTCACCAAAAAAGATTTACTGTATATACACTCATAGATAAAACTTAAGGAAGTTGTACCTTTTAGCATGTATATCGGGATTCAGTCAATAACTCTGAAAGATATTACAGTGATTTTTATTGAAGACACACGAGATAACCAAGTGTGTATACACTCATAGATAAAACTTAAGGAAGTTGTACCTTTTAGCATGTATATCGGGATTCAGTCAATAACTCTGAAAGATATTACAGTGATTTTTATTGAAGACACACGAGATAACCAAGTGTGTATACACTCATAGATAAAACTTAAGGAAGTTGTACCTTTTAGCATGTATATCGGGATTCAGTCAATAACTCTGAAAGATATTACAGTGATTTTTATTGAAGACACACGAGATAACCAAGTGTGTATACACTCATAGATAAAACTTAAGGAAGTTGTACCTTTTAGCATGTATATCGGGATTCAGTCAATAACTCTGAAAGATATTACAGTGATTTTTATTGAAGACACACGAGATAACCAAGTGTGTATACACTCATAGATAAAACTTAAGGAAGTTGTACCTTTTAGCATGTATATCGGGATTCAGTCAATAACTCTGAAAGATATTACAGTGATTTTTATTGAAGACACACGAGATAACCAAGTGTGTATACACTCATAGATAAAACTTAAGGAAGTTGTACCTTTTAGCATGTATATCGGGATTCAGTCAATAACTCTGAAAGATATTACAGTGATTTTTATTGAAGACACACGAGATAACCAAGTGTGTATACACTCATAGATAAAACTTAAGGAAGTTGTACCTTTTAGCATGTATATCGGGATTCAGTCAATAACTCTGAAAGATATTACAGTGATTTTTATTGAAGACACACGAGATAACCAAGTGTGTATACACTCATGGATAAAACTTAAGGAAGTTATACCTTTTAGCATGTATATCGGGATTCAGACAATAACTCTGAAAGATATTACAGTGATTTTTATTGAAGACACACGAGATAACCAAGTGTGTATACACTCATGGACAAAACTTAAGGAAGTTGTACCTTTTAGCATGTATATCGGGATTCAGTCAATAACTCTGAAAGATATTACAGTGATTTTTATTGAAGACACACGAGATAACCAAGTGTGTATACACTCATGGATAAAACTTAAGGAAGTTTTACCTTTTAGCATGTATATCGGGATTCAGTCAATAACTCTGAAATATATTACAGTGACCTTTACTGAAGAAACACGAGATAACCAATGGAAACAAAATTGTCTCTGTCTCCCTAAAAAAACAGACAACCAGCAACTTCAAAATATGAAACTTTAAGTTTTGCCCATTAGTGTAGATTCAATTCAGTTTCATATTCAGTACAACATAATAAAATTATTTGATTATACAAAAGGGTATTTCTGATGAAGGTCAGATCTCGAAACTAAGGTATATACAATGTAATAAAATAGTACAAATGTGATATTGTACTGGGATAAGGTTCATAAATTATGAAAAAGGCATCTCCTTATCGTGCAACTGAAAGTTGCTGATGGCTTGCGCCGTATAACGGAATAAACATCAACTATTCTCGTTGATTTCTAATTATTCCAGAATTGGCCAATTACAATATTTATTCCGATAGATGGCGCAAGCCATCATGCAACTTTCAGTTGCACGATAAGGAGATGCCTTTTTCATAAGGTATATACAGTTAGATTTTTATAATATGATGCAAGCGGTCAGCTTCAATATCAGTATAAAAGTAAAACAGAAAAATGCAATATTATAGCGGTATGGTAGATTAAACTAGCGAAACCGCTGGTAGGGTTCACCACTGATGAGTCAAGCCCTTCCATTATTTTATCACTGAAGTGTAAGGGCAGTATAGAAAATTGTTTAATTGAAAAAACAATCATACCCGTATAAAATAGTTTCAACTTTGTATTAGTTAGGATTTTGTGTTTGAATTTGACAAAATCTGTGCGAATTAGCCAGCGATTTGAATTTGCACGCTTTGAGCTGAGTTTTCTGAGGAAAAATGCATTGTTTTATAATCTATATATATATATGTTATGAATATTTTGTGTTGTTGTTAGATAAGGCTTGATAAGATAAAGGATCGATAAGATAAAGGGTTGAGGTGCAGTCGTGATAAAAAAAGATAATTATTTACCGTCAAGTAGCTTTTATTTTCAATTACTTGAGGAAAGATTACACATTTGTTAGTTTTCACATTATATAGAATTTATAAGTTAATCCTATATTAGTGATTTAAAATGATTGATTGGTTAACTACGCATATTTACAACAAAACTATACAACTAAAACTGAAAGTCTTTTTAAAAACGATGATAACGAAAATAAAAATATCAATGAATAAAATAAAATATATAAATTTTAAAATATAGAAATATTTGAGGTTTTTTGATTATATAATATTTTTAGATTATATAATATTTCTGCAACATCTTCGTACACATTTATTTTAAGCAAATCTTTATTGTCTTAGTAAAGTCTGATACAGCCTTTTATTGTTTATTTTCGGGACGCCAAAAAGTGACAAAAACAAATCAAAAAGGGATGATGATAACCTGCGTCTTGCAGATTAACATTTTCATAGAAACATATATATATACATATTTATTGCTAGCTATATATCACCATCTTCTCTCTTCAAACACGAAATCTCACAGGTGGTCTCCTCGCTCGAGGTGGGTTCCGCCTTAGGACAGGACCCTCCTCTTTCAAGGCCTCGGGGTCCAGCGAGCGAAGAGGCTCCAATGACTTTCCATCGTCTGTATCACTCTGAACCTCTGAATCTTGATCCGACCGCTGGCTAGTTAGTCCTGGCAACAGCGACTCCATATAACCTCTGTCTCGTACAACCTCCGAGATTATGGCACTGGGACCTGCTCCTCTTGAGTGCTCGGGTTGACGCTCTCCATCTCCACTCTCATCTTCCTCACCATTCCTCCACCTTTTTCTAATTTGATCCCTGTGATAGGCCTTTACCTGTCCGTGGATCAAAATGGTGTAGACTCTAGTTCCCTTCTTGCCCACAATTTTTCCTGGGATCCATTTATCACCACCTCTAAAGTTTTTACACCACACTAAATCATCTATCTGGAATTCTTCCAATTGGGTTCGCCGATCATACTTCATTTGCCTGGCTTGCTGGTCCCTAACTCTAGATGCCAAGCTGGGATGTATCAACGATACTCTGGTTCGAAGCGCACGCCCAATAAAGAGCTCTGATGGAGTCTTTCCTGTTGTCACATGCGGGGTGCTTCGATATGCCAGAAGAACTTTTGATAAGGTGTCTTGAATGGTATCCCCAATTTTCCTTTTATTTTTATCCAGGGCAGTCTTAATTGTTCTAACCGCTCTTTCAGCCAAGCCATTACTTTGCGGGTGGTACGCCGGGATCAATGTTTGTTTAATTCCATTTCCTTCCAGAAAACCTTTCATTTCACTACCAGTAAACTGAGGTCCATTATCAGATACAAGTTCCTCCGGTAGACCATAGGAAGAAAAAAGTCGCCGTAGTTGCTCAATGGTTTTGCGTGTGGTGGTCTCTCTCATTGGGATGGCTTCGATCCACTTTGAATGACTATCTACCACTATTAATAAATTAATGTTTTCCTTATTTGCAAAATCAATGTGAATTCTTTGCCAAGGTCTGGTTGACCATTTCCAGGGTTGCCATTTTCCTTTATTTGGCCCATCCTGGGATTGCTGACAGCTTCTGCACTTATTTACCAAAAACTCGATTTGGGTATCTAGATTTGGCCACCAAAAATGTGATCTTGCTACAGCCTTCATTTTGTTCATACCGGAATGAGTCTCATGAAGACAGTTCAACATTTTTATTCTGAGAGATGGTGGAATGACAACTCTCATTCCCCAAACCAAACACTCCCCATCTACAGTTAGCTCAAGTTTCCTTTGAAAATAAGGTCTGAGGTGATCAGCCACCTTTTCAGGCCAGCCTTGCTGAGTATAAAATTTGGCCAATGAGAGCACTTCGTCTTTTTCAGTTTCCGTGGCAATTTCCTCTGCTGTGATCGGCAATTCTTCCACATAGGATAAAGCATAGACATTATTTAATCTTGGAATTTCTTCACAGCCCACAGGAAAACGTGACAGAAGATCTGCATTCCCATGGTCTTGAGTTCTTCGAAATTTAATATCGTAAGTATAAGCTGACAAAATAAGCGCCCAACGCTGCAATCTTGAAGTAGATAAGGTGGGGATTCCTGATCTTGAGCCCAAAATGGTCACCAATGGCTTATGGTCTGTAATAAGAATAAATTTTCTTCCATAAATAAATTGATGAAACTTGGTAACTCCATAAATAATGGCTAGAGCCTCCTTCTCAATCTGAGAATAATTTTGTTCAGCCACCGATAAAGTCCGTGAGGCAAACATAATCGGTCTCTCCTGGCCTTCTATAATATGTGACAACACAGCGCCCACTCCAATCTGCGAAGCATCAGTGGCCAAACACAATGGCAAAGTCGCATCATAAGGGACTAGCACCCTCTCAGAGGTAATGCTATTCTTGCACTTGTCAATGGCCTCTCCACATTCCTTTGTCCAAACCCAAGGACGTTTTTTGTGAAGAAGCTCATGAAGAGGCTTCAAAAGCTCTGGCAAATTGGGTATGAACTTCCCATAAAAGTTTACCAAACCAAGAAATGACCTTAATTCAGAGATATTCGTAGGCGTTTTGGCCTTCTGTATTGCTTGTACCTTATGATCTAAAGGTCTGATGCCCTCTTCCGTGACAAGATGTCCTAAATATTCAATTTCTTTTTGCAAAAATAGGCATTTTTCTTTCTTTAGTTTGATATTATACTTCGCCAAGCGAGCAAATATAGTCTTCAACAACGCCAGATGTTCTTCAATTGATGCTGTGGCTATAAGGACATCATCAATATAACAAATTACGCCTCCTATACCTGACAAAACCCTATCCATTACAGATTGAAAATAACTGGGCGCATTTGCCAATCCAAATGGCATTCTCTTAAACCTGAAAAGCCCTTTATGAGTATTTATCGTTAGTAACGGTCGGGTGCCTGGGTCCACCTCTAATTGCAGATAAGCGTTCCTCAAGTCCAATTTAGAAAAGTATTTTCCCTTGGCCAATGTGGAGAATAAATCTTGCTGTGTGGGAAGGGGATAGGCCGCAGTGTCCAAATATTTATTTAGAGTTACCTTGAAGTCGCAGCAAATTCTGATCTCTTTATTTTTCTTCGGCACTACAACCACTGGAGTGGCCCATTTACTGCTCGCCACCTCACATAGATAACCCTTAGCCACCATTTTGTCTAATGCTTCAGTAACTGCTGGCCTAATGGCGAAAGGCACCGGACGAGCCTTATGGAAAATTGGATTCACATCACACATGTTTACTGAAAATGTGAAACCTTTTATTGGTTCGGTTGTCTCAACAAATAGGGCTTGATTTTCCTTCAAAATTTCCTCAATGGTAATTTCCACAGGCATATGTTTTACCGCGAAACAGCCCAATTTCAATCTATTTATCCATTCTCTTCCCATCAAAGCCCTCTTATCTCCTTTCACCACCAACGCTCTAAGTTTGTAAGTAATATCTTGACACTCCACTTTGACATTGATTTTACCCAGAATGGGTACCACGGTACCATCATAAGTTCTTACAATAATACCCGCTTTTTCCAATTTCAAGTGTTGAAGACTATTTTTAAAATCCTTTTCTGATATCAGTGTTAGACCACTACCCGTATCCATTTCAAATTTAATAAAGTTTCCTTCTACTTTTAACTCCATCAGATAGGGAGGGTCACTTGAGGCAAAATTAATTTTATACTCAGGTATCGTCACGCTTATAATTTTCTGGACATACTCTTCCTCCTCTTCTTGGTCTCCTATCTGATGTATATTTCCCGGCTGATTCTGATGTTGCCTTAGATTTCTTCTACTGCTCCAACATATTGAGGCAATGTGTCCTTTTTTATTACACTTAAAGCATATCGCCTCCTTAAATCTACATAGTTCTTTATGCTGTTTACCACAATGTTTACATTTGCCATTCTGGAAATTTGATTCAACCTTGCGTTCCATCCTCAACTTATCTACACAATCTTCACCCTGCTCCAAGTGAAATAATTTTGTATTTTTCTCAGCCGCTTCCATAGATAATGCTATCTCAATTACTTTAGCTAAAGAAATGTCGCCCTCCGACAAAATTCTATTTTGTATTTTGGCATTATATAATCCACAAACCATTTTATCACGTAAAGAATCCTCCAGAAAATTTCCAAAGTTGCATGAGGAAGCCAAACGCTTAATTTCCACCAAGTAATCCGAGATGCTTTCTTCCTTTAATTGCATTCTTTTAAAAAAAATGAACCTCTCTACTACAATTGAGCGCTTTGGAGAGAAGTGCCTTTTCAAGATATCAATTAGGTTATCAAAAGTTTTATCTTTAGGTAGAATAGGACTGCACAAATTCTTCAAAACACCATATGTTTTACTTCCCATGAGGGTTAGGAGATAAGCCTTTTTCTTCTCATCCCCTGCCTCCTCCAATATGAGAAACTGTTCCAATCGTTCATAAAACGTTTCAAAAGTTTCAGTTTCCTCATTATATTCCTTAAATTGGTAACTAGCCATTTTATTTCACTCTTTCTTAAATTTGCATCCTAAAACTTTGCAATTTGTGTCTTTTAAAATTTACTTTCAATTATATGCAAAATCAAAGATATTTTCCAAAAATATTTACTTCAAAATTCGAGGGTACTTACTCTTATATCCTCGTCGCCAAATGCAACATCTTCGTACACATTTATTTTAAGCAAATCTTTATTGTCTTAGTAAAGTCTGATACAGCCTTTTATTGTTTATTTTCGGGACGCCAAAAAGTGACAAAAACAAATCAAAAAGGGATGATGATAACCTGCGTCTTGCAGATTAACATTTTCATAGAAACATATATATATACATATTTATTGCTAGCTATATATCAATTTCCCCCCTGTGAAAAAGATTTTAAAAAATTAAAATTTTAAAATAAAATTGGTAATTAAAAATAATTAATTAAACGAAATCAATAAATCTATAGAAATAATTAAAAATGAAACAATAAAAATCAATACGCACATTTTTTCAAAATAAACAAAAGAAAGTTTGTTTACAAATAATTTATATTATTATGAAATTATAATAAAAGTATATATAAGAAGCATTAATGAGTGAAATATATCAAAAATGTATATGAAGCAAAAAAGGTATTTAAATTTGAGTATTTAGGATATTATGCTAGGTACACTTCAAAATATCAAAAGCGTAGAAAATGTTATTTTTACATGGTTGAGTAATGAAACGCTAATAGATGTATGGAGTGACATTAAGTTATTTGTGAAGGCTTAAGAATTGGTGCTGATATTTGTCCTTCATTGTCCATGTCCAAAATATGGCCTTCCTGTAAAAAACATGGTTTATCATCAATATCTATTAACTTTGTGTTAGAATTTTGGTTTACTATAAAGTCATTTTCTATGTTAGTGCTATAGTGAAGTAAAAAATTTGTTTCTGGGTAAAATAATTTAAGCTTATTTGAGTGTATAATTTCTGTTTGTTTTCTTTGGGGTAAATTGGATTTATTAATTTCATATGTGACTGGAGAAAGTTGTTTTAAAATTGTAAATGGGCCTATATATCTTTGTGTTAATTTACCAGTGTTTGGATAAATAAAGGTTTTTACTAATACCTGATCTCCTTCTTTAAAAATGGGTTCTGGGTGTTTAATATCATAAAGTTGTTTGCTGTGTTCATGGGATTTTATGGTTCTTTCAATGGCTAATTTTTTTGCCTTTTCTATTGGTGTATGTGTTTCTGTGCAATGTTCTATATACTGTGGTTGTATTCCATAGTATAAGAATTTAGGAGTAAAGCCTGTTGTGGTATGTACTGTTTCATTATAGCTTTCAGTAATTTTAGGAATATATTTTGTCCAAGGAATCTTTAAATTAGCATTATATTCACATCTTAACCTATTAATGATAGTGGAATTTAGTCTTTCTACTTTTGCATTTGTTTCTGGATGATGGGCACTGGTGAGTAGATGCTTAACATTATTTCTCTCTAAAAAGTGTTTAAATTTTCTGCTAAGGAAAGCTGCATTTCTATCAGTTATTAATATTTCAGGTTTATTAATTTGGAATAAATTTCTTAGACAAGTTATATAAGAATCAGTTGATACAGATTTTGTTGGAAAAGCCCAAAGGAATCTACTATGGTGATCTACTATCATATGGATACTGTGTCTTGTTGTCCCATAATTATGTAACCCGCCCAATGTATCTAGAGAAAAAATGTGATTTGGGTGTGTGGCTATTGGCATCTGTTGTAGTGGTCCATAAACAATTCTGTTATCCCTAGACTTGTTAAACTGGCAAGTTTCACAATGTTTGGTGTAATTAGCAATATCCCTAGTCATATGTGGCCAATAATAGTGTGGAGAAATTATTTTAGTCATTTGGGTTGTTCCAATATGTCCATGCTTTGTATGTACTTGGCTTAATAATTTCTGTCTTAGTGTTTGTGGCACATAAGCTCTTGTAAAACCCTTTCTATTTATAATGTAGAGGCCATTTTGAATTTTAATTTTAGCACTACTAATTTGTTCAGTTGATTGGTGTTCTTTTAACTCATTATATGTTAGGTAAAATGAGACAGGTGCTCTTGACAGCATGTCTGCTTCTATATTATTTAATCCTTTAATATGTTTAATGTCAAAGCTATATTGAGATAGGATTAAAGACCATCTAAATAATCTACCTTGTGGGTTTTTTACATTTTTGATCCATTTTAAAGGTAAGTGGTCTGTGTGCAAGGTAAAATGTATGTTGTGTAGATATGTGTGAAACCTTTGTACTGAATTAATGATAGCTAATGTTTCAATTTCTGAGGCAGTATAATTCTGTTCATATGGGTGAAGTTTTCTTGAAAAATAACCTATGGGGTGTAAAATGCCTTGTTCATCTGGTTGTTTAAGAACTCCTGCTACTCCTAGACTTGACGCGTCTGTGAATAAATGACATGGTTTTGATGGGTCATAAATATATAGTACAGGCTGTGATATGAGTGAATTTTTAAGTGTTTGGAAGGCTTGTTCATGTTTCGCACTCCATAGCCAAGGAGCATTTTTTAACAAAAGTTCATTCAAAAGGTGCCCTAATTTGCGCATAATGGGGAATAAATTTATTATAAATATTTATGGTGCCTAAAAATCTCTGTAAGGTTTTAATATTATATGGTCTATTTAATTTTAAAATTGCTTCAATATTTGTGTTATTTGGTGTATATTTTCCTGAGTTAATAGCGTATCCTAAGAATTGTATTTCTTTTTGTAAAAATTTGCATTTATTGAGATTCAGCTTTATATCCTCTTGTTCGAATATACCTAATATGTCATCTAAATGTTTAATGTGTTCTTCATAAGTTTTGGAGTGTATAATAATATCATCAAAATAATTTAAGGCATAGTGTATGTTATGTTTAGTGAAAACTGACTTCATAATCCTTTCAAATTGTGAAGGTGCATTTTTTAGACCATATGGAAGTCTGTTCCATTCATAACATCCTAATTGGGTTACAAAGGAGGTTTTATGTCTATCTTTTTCATCTATGGGTATATGCCAGTATGAATTTTTGACATCTAGAATAGTATATATTTTTGACTGTGATAACCTATCTATAATTTGTTCTATAAGTGGAATTGGTGTATGTTCTGGAACTGTTTTTTGATTAAGTTTCCTATAATCTATACAGAATCTTGTGGGGTGATTTGGGGCATCAGATTTTTTATTCACTAATAATGCAGGAGAACTATAGGCGCTAGATGAGGGTCTAATAATATCATATTTTAATAATTCAGTTATTTGTTTTTGTATTTCAGCATTATTGTAAAAAGATGTCCTATATGGCTTTTGTGCTATGGGAATATTATCTAAAAGAGATATGCAAATTGGGTTAGTCTTTATGTGTCCTATATCAAAATTGTGTTTAGAGAAAACATTCCTATATTTATGCAATATATCTGAAATTGTTTGATTAGAGAAATTTGGATTAATATTTACTTTACTAAGGTCTAAATATGAATTATAATTTGTTATAGAGCCCGGTTGTCGCATACTGTGATATGAGTTATAATCAATAGTGGGATTTGAAGTAGGATCTATAAGTTTAACATTTGTAGTTGGCATATCAAAAGAATTGAAATTACACAATAGGTTAATCTTCAAAAGAGATGAATTTTTAACATAGTATGGGTCTGGAATACATAGGGTAGTGGCATATGATTTCTGATTATCAGTTTTTGGATTAAAAGAATACAAGAATTTATAATTTTGGAAAAGAAGGTTTTTTGAAAAATCTATTTGCAACTTAAATATATAAAATGTTGGTAAACCTAAAATAAGATATTCTATTGGACTATCACAAAAAAACAAACATTTCTTGATACTTTGTAATTTTACCTAAGCTAAGCCTAACCAATATTTTGTATAATGGGTAAGTAAATCCTTCTACCTGACCTATTCTTTCTTTTGGGGAATTATCTAATATTTTATAATAAATATGGTTTAAGTATTTTAAAGGGATAATGGAAATAGATGATGCAGTGTCAAGTACACAAGGTAAGGATATTTGGTTTATAAATACAGAAAAAAGTAATAATGTTCTACCTGGATTGATGCGCTTCGGATGATTATTGTTCTTAAGTGGGCAGTCTCTATGGAAATGGATCTGGTTGGGTAGCTGGTGAGATGCACATATCTTGCAGGGGTATGGAGGCTGGTTTATGGATTTGTGGGGTTCTTGTTGGTGATGAGTTGCTGCTGCTGTCCTGGGAAAAGGCTGGTATTGATGAGCTTTGGAGGAGTTGGAGTTAAAATTTTTTACTGGAGTGCTTGTACTGGTAGAGGGTTGTTGGGGTTCTTCTTCTTTATTTGTTGATAATTTTAATTGGGTTGTGATTTTATACCATTCTGAAGGTTCTTGTACTCTTGCAGCTATTAGATATTTTTTTAGGTGATCTGGCATTCCATCTGTAAATGCTTCTAGTAAAAGTGTTTTTTCAAGATTAAGTTTATTGGCTAAGGCAGATTTTTCTTTAAAATATTGTTCAAGATCATTATTATCATTATATTTTAAATTTAGAAACCTACTAAATAAATTTGAATCATTTATTGTGAAGTATGATGTTAATTTTTGTTCTATTTCCCCCCAATTATTTATATCTTGTAACTCTTCTATATAATAATTGAAAGCTTCACCCTCGAGATAATTTGATATATTATTTTGTTTAAAATCTTCATCAAGATGCTTCTGTAAACATTTTTTGTTAAAGAATTTGAGCCAAGATATTATGTGTAAATTTTGACCATTAAATTTCGGTATTTCTATAGTACTTGGATTTGGCGTCATGGCATATTCTACATTCCTTTGTTTGCGAGACATTTTTGTAAAAATAGTTTTATAAAATTTGAATAATATATAGAGCAATTAGGTTGAAAATTCAGGTAATCCTGTCGACTTATTGTTATGAATATTTTGTGTTGTTGTTAGATAAGGCTTGATAAGATAAAGGATCGTTAAGATAAAGGGTTGAGGTGCAGTCGTGATAAAAAAAAGATAATTATTTACCGTCAAGTAGCTTTTATTTTCAATTACTTGAGGAAAGATTACACATTTGTTAGTTTTCACATTATATAGAATTTATAAGTTAATCCTATATTAGTGATTTAAAATGATTGATTGGTTAACTACGCATATTTACAACAAAACTATACAACTAAAACTGAAAGTCTTTTTAAAAACGATGATAACGAAAATAAAAATATCAATGAATAAAATAAAATATATAAATTTTAAAATATAGAAATATTTGAGGTTTTTTGATTATATAATATTTTTAGATTATATAATATATATATATATATATATATAGTGTAAAAACTATATAATAAAAATATAACAGTGATGCTACATTTAAAACTTAAGGAGCAAACTGATCAGAATGATAAATCATATCAAGTAGATTTGGTTAGATTAGCAAGCTAAATCTAAATTAATTATAAAAATAAATAGTTGTATAGTTTTATAGTTAAGTATTCTATTAAAATTATCTTCATTATTTTGATTATTTAAATTCAAATTATAAAATTTGTAAATTGTTATTAGTTAATAATAACAATTTACAAATTTTATAATTTGAATTTAAATAATCAAAATAATGAAGATAATTTTAATAGAATACTTAACTATAAAACTATACAACTATTTATTTTTATAATATATATATATATATATATATATATATATATATATAAATGAATGTCTGTGTGTCTGTGTGTGTATCCTCTATGGATTCAAAAACCATACATCCAATCGCCGTGAAATTTTGGGATATTATTAGGTATATCCCCGGAAAGGTTTACGAAAAATAATTTCTTGAATATCTTTAATATCCTTAGAGTTATTTACAGATTTGTAGCTTTAACTCGCAAGCAGCGCCACCATTGAGACCGAGATAGGCTTAAGTTTTGGTCCACACCTGATGACCTTGGGTCTTTCAGGGCTAATATATTAAGTAAAACTAATTCAAATATTAGTGCTTTAGTGCTATCTCCTTGAGGTTACCGATTTAAAAGTTTAAATAATTATATATATATATTTAAATATTTATTATATATATTTAAATATTTAAATACTATATTATATACCGTATATATATATATATACGGTATATATATATATACCGATTTAAAAGTTTATTTTCTAATTTTAGATTGTATAAGAAACATATTTTATTTTAAGTATTGTACTTTATTTTAAAAAGTTTAAATAATTGTGCAAGACGATATATATGATATATAAAAATCAAAAGAAATAATGAGTATCGTTTAAATATAAAATTCGCATGCGATAATCGTTTAACATAATTTGAGTATTTTTCAAGGGACCGGGAAGAAATGTTCACTAGCTAAAACGATGATTTTGTAATGTAGAAAATTAGGAAAGACAAAATTCAGGATGACACGGCACACAGGGACCGGGAAAAAATAATCACTTTATCGAGAGATTCACGACCATGATTTTATTCAACTTATCGAGTATTTTTCAAGGGACCGGGAAAATATGTTCACTAGATAAAACGATGATTTTGTAATGTAGAAAATTATGAAAGACAAATTTCAGAATGACACGGCACACAGGGACCGGGAAAAAATGATCACTTTATCGAGAGATTCAAATATACGAGTTTCAAATTATCAAAATATATCTTTTTTTTTATAAGTTTATAGAGAATTGTTTTAACAAATGTTCGTTAGACAAACCTTTACTCGGGTAAAACCTCGGGCGAAGCCGGGTACGTCCACTAGTACATTATAAATGGAAATGATACTTACTATCGCAAATGAATATCATTCTCCTGGGTCAAATTAAATCATAATTATATAATACAATATAATGCGGCTTATGATTTAGAAAGACGTTTGACAAATTTTACCGCAAATGTTTCTTTTGAACGAAAAATCGGAATTTTATTTTAAGGAGAAATAACGACTATTTCTATCCTTAGGGATGAAGTATGAAAGGATGAATTGTGAAGAGTAATGATGAACGGAAAAATAAAAGTGTCTAGTAAAAGTTCCCATCCTTGGACCCTTCTATTTTCCCGTTCATCATTCATCCTTTCAAAATTCATCCCTAAGGATAGAAATAGTCGTTATTTCTCCTTAAAATAAAATTACGATTTTTCGTTCAAAAGAAACATCTGCGGTAAAATTTGTCGAACGTCTTTCTAAATCATATTTATATATGCATTATTTTCTTGTATTATTTTGAAGCAAATACCTTTTTCAGTTGATTGTTTTAGAACTAAAAGGAACACACCCATCTCAATTTCTTCTGATTGTTTCAAAACAAAGAACATTTCCATTTTCTTCGATTGTTTGAAAACAGAACATTTTCTTTCTTCCATTGTTGAAAAACAAAGCAAACCTTTCCATTTTGATCGATTCTTCCAAATCAATGTTGTTTCTTCTTTATTTAAATGCCTCAAAATACAGTTGCCTCAATTTATACAAAACAAAAGTTGATTATTCACTATTTAATAATTTTAAAATAAGGTATCTATATATTTTAACCAAAAATGCTAAACATAATTCGTGTATGATGCACTAGCGCGCCATCTGTTATCAAAATTCGAAACTATTATAAAGGCGTAAGATTCTTTTTGAAATTAAACAATTTCGACTGCCCTTACTGCAATGAAAAAAATTAATGGGAGGGCCTGGCTCATCAGTGGTGAACCCTCACAGCGGTTTCGCCAGTTTAATCTACCATTAATTTTTCCATTGCAGTAAGGGCAGTAGAAATTGTTTAATTTCAAAAAGAATCTTACGCCTTTAAAATAATTTCGAATTTTGATAATTCGTGTATTTTATTAAAAAATATATAACATACAGAGGCTAAGAAATTAACACTATTTTTGACTTGTATGTTACTTGATAATATAAAAAAAATTCGACTGCTCTTACTGCATTGATAAAATAATAGGAGGGCCTGACTCATCATTGATGAACCCTCCTAGTGGCTTCGCCAGTTGAATCTACCTGTAATATTGTTTTATTTTAAAAATAAACGCGTCAAAATAGTTTACATTTCTTGTAACAGATGGCGCGCTATTGCATCAAATTCTACACAGAGAGATGTTTGTTTTATCAAATTTCAGAAAATATGCAACTTATAAGATATGAAAAAAGACATCTCCTCATCGTGCAACTGAAAGTTGCTGATGACTTGCGCCATCTATCGAAATAAATATCAACTGATTTGAATGATATGATGAATAAATATCAACTTTCAGTTGCACGATAAGGAGATGCCTTTTTTTTTCATAATTTATGCACCTTATCCCAGTACAATATTACATTTGTACTATTTTTCCACATTATAAGATATGGTTTTATAATTATCAGATATGTAGCTAGGTTATAACTGCTGAAAGGGTTCACCAATGATGAGCTAAACCATTCCAATACATCTATGAACTCACAACATTGTCGAAGTTTAATCCGGGCAATTGGCGTTTTTTACCCTTCAGGGGCTTGTGTTAACCTTATTTCTCTCTCGAAGTCTAAGCAAGATTGGGAGATTTATTTTTGTTGTCATATATATGTCATAATATATGCTCTTCCAGGAATAATAAAGTAAACCTACAGTCAACGAGAGAGAGACGTCGATAGAACGCAGCTAAAGTACGGTCATCTGGGCCACTGGCCACATTCCAAGGGGCGACCGCAGGGCCTTTCTTGGAACCTCAGGTCTATTTTTGGACAGTCGGGGGGTGGTGGGCACACAAAACGGTCGTTCCGCAGTGACAGCCCCACGCGCTACCTCTCTCTCGCTGGTTACCTGGGTTATTCCTCTACCAACTCGTCGTGAGATTATTTTTCTTCCCCCACCACATTATTATCACTATATTGTCACATATATATATTATGAATATTTTTTGATTGTGTTGTTGAAAAATATAGAATTGGAGGTGCAGTCGTGAAAAGTAGGAAACAAATTATTTACCCATCAAGTAGCTTTTACCTTGAATTACTTGAAGTAAATTACACATAAAATTATTTTTCACAGTAATATAGAATTTATAAAATAAATTCTATAATCGTGAATTTAAAAAAAATAGGTAGGTTCACCTATACATATTTACAACAATAATTAAAGTGGTATGTTCTAAATCTATGGTAAAAAAAAATGTAGAACAGTCAACGAATGAAAATAAAATACAGGTTTTTAAAAAATAAAATATTTGCATTTTGGATTATATAATATATTTATATTGATTTATCAAGAAATTGGGTTGGACAAATATCACGGAGCAAGTTAAATAAACGTTTAGTTTATTTTTGCTTCACTAGATGGCGCTCTGCCATCTAAAAAGCACATGTGCTTTTGGTTAGGATATGCCTTTATTATAAGAAAAAAGAAGTCGGTGGACGAGTGGGTAACACCCTCGATTCCCGACATCCATGAACCGGGATCAAATCCCGCGTTAACATTTTGTTTAATATGTAAATAACCTTCACACATATTATTAATTGTTGTAATTATCATAAACTAGGTTGCTCTTTTTGAGCGGTACCTAATAAAGTGATTTTGGAACAAGCCTTCATTATTTTTAATATACATATATCTAGATATATATTCTCAAATAAAATATTTCTATTAATATATGCAAATATTTATGCCGCCGTTGACTACACTATTAGTTTTCTCACTTTGCCTCAAGGCAGGCAGTAGTTTTCAATTCTAAATGAAATATTAGCGCCGAGATAGTTTCAATTTTAATAGTAATTTCGCTTGTGTTTCTACACGATTGGCCTGGCTTCGGCAGTGGTTCTACCCCAATGGATGTTCGCCCAACATATTTTATTTTAAACAAATATTTTAACAATTTTTAATAGTAATATGATACAACAAGTTAAAGGACATAACTTGGGCAGCCACGTAACCATGTGGCCTTTGCCTTTTATCAAAGAACCTGATGGACTATAATTAAAAATATATATAGATATTTAGATTATATAAATTGGAAATATTTATATAATTATTAATTTTTGACCAGAGGTGGTTGTTGTTATTAGATTTGTCTTGAAGCCTTTTTTTATATATAACTGTTTGTTTTGTTTATTATATTTCTTTAAATTTAAACATATATAAAATAAGATATGTGTTAAATATCTCTCCCTTTGTTTTGTAAGTTAATAAATATAATCATTTGTGCATTTAATTTATCGTATTATTTAATAACTAGCCGAGTGACCCGGGCAACGCCCCGGGTTTACCCGAAGGACCCGCAGGTGAGAAACTATAGAAGAAAAATTTTAACAAATCAGAAAATGAAATTGCAAACAACAGAACTACACTTCTTTAAGGACATGAGAGCACATGCACTGTATCACCATACGTGTACCATTTTCAAAGACCCTGCTTAGGATTAAAACTTCTCAGAAGCATAACAATAGTACCAACCTAGAGGTTAACTGGTGTGGATGCATTCCTCTGGGAGTAAGACTATTGAGAAATTCAGTAGGGAGTTATTTTGCTTCTCCGCATTCTAACACTCCAACTGTTAACACTGTGGAAACACTGACTCATGTTTGGTAAGCAATTTCAGGGAAGAAACTATAGACATTGGATTAAATAAATTATTAATTAAATTGCATTAAATAAAAATTATTAGATTTAAATAAATGTTATTAGAGTGAAAAAAAAAGAAAAAATTAACAAATTAGAAAATAAAATTTCGAAAAATACAACTATATTGCAGATAAGATAAGAGGACCTTATTAAAAAATAAATAAACAAACTGTAATTCGACACTATCGATAATTCGACACTTTCGATAATTCGACACTTTCGATAATTCGACCATTTTAAAAATCAAATTTACAAGGTTGATTGTTGTTTAAATACAACTTTGATTTTGCATGCATAAACACAGGCTCTTGTAGCAAGAACCCAAATATTATTTATAGTCATAGCAAAAGCCAACTTTAGTGAAAACTGATGCCTCTTCAGAATGAATGGAAGGCTGAAATCTGAAGGAGCAGAAGATATGGGTCATCTTTACATGTATGCTATCCAATGTTCGCACACTTGAAAAAGCCACATATAAAGTTGTCCGTGCGTAAACACAGGCTCTTGTAGCCAAGGTTTGGCCTTGAGCCTTATTTATAGTCATAGCAAAAGCCAACCTTAGTGAAAACTAACGCCTCTCTAGAATGAAGCGAAGGTTGGTATCCGAAGGGGCCAAAGATATTTCAGACACTATACAGTGTGTTCAACTTTGGGCACTGTCAGTATATGTGCTTCAAGGACATGAGAGCACATGCGCTGAAACACCATACGTGTTCCATCGCAAAGATCCTAAAGGCATTGGTGAAAGTATAAATAAATATTTTGGAAATGAAAAAAAATACATATATATATAAGAAAATAAATTGGAATAAAAATTTACAAACTATATTTCAGAGTGGATACATATTTGAAAGGAAAAAAAAAGAAAATTGCAAACAACAAAACTATATTACAGATATGACATGAAAACTAACGCCTCTCTAGAATGAAGCGAAGGTTGGTATCCGAAGAGGCCAAAGATATTTCAGACACTATACAGTGTGTTCAACTTTGGGCACTGTCAGTATATGTGCTTCAAGGACATGAGAGCACATGCGCTGAAACACCATACGCGTTCCATCGCAAAGATCCTAAAGGCATTGGTGAAAGTATAAATGACCCATATCATCTGCTCCTTCAGATTTCAGTCTTCCATTCATTCTGAAGAGGCATCAGTTTTCACTAAAGTTGGCTTTTGCTATGACTATAAATAATATTTGGGTTCTTTCTACAAGAGCCTGTGTTTATGCATGCAAAATCAAAGTTGTATTTAAACAACAATCAACCTTGTAAATTTGATTTTTAAAATGGTCGAATTATCGAAAGTGTCGAATTATCGAAAGTGTCGAATTATCGATAGTGTCGAATTACAGTTTGTTTATTTATTTTTAATAAGGTCCTCTTATCTTATCTGCAATATAGTTGTATTTTTCGAAATTTTATTTTCTAATTTGTTAATTTTTTCTTTTTTTTTCACTCTAATAATATTTATTTAAATCTAATAATTTTTATTTAATGCAATTTAATTAATAATTTATTTAATCCAATGTCTATAGTTTCTTCCCTGAAATTGCTTACCAAACATGAGTCAGTGTTTCCACAGTGTTAACAGTTGGAGTGTTAGAATGCGGAGAAGCAAAATAACTCCCTACTGAATTTCTCAATAGTCTTACTCCCAGAGGAATGCATCCACACCAGTTAACCTCTAGGTTGGTACTATTGTTATGCTTCTGAGAAGTTTTAATCCTAAGCAGGGTCTTTGAAAATGGTACACGTATGGTGATACAGTGCATGTGCTCTCATGTCCTTAAAGTAGTGTAGTTCTGTTGTTTGCAATTTCATTTTCTGATTTGTTAAAATTTTTCTTCTATAGTTTCTCACCTGCGGGTCCTTCGGGTAAACCCGGGGCGTTGCCCGGGTCACTCGGCTAGTATGTATATAAAAAAGCAAAGCCCAATTCTAAACCCAAATATTTTTTTTATGAGAAGAACATCAACATATTGCATGATTACGGCAGTCCATAGCTTCCCTGACAAAAATTCACCAAGAAAGTAAAATATTCCAAAATTTTTCTGTGTGTAAATTGCTATATATGTAAAAAACATGTATACAAAAAAGCAAAGCCCAATTCCAAACCCAAATATTTTTTTTATGAGAAGAACATCAACATAATGCATGATTACGGCAGTCCATAGCTTACCTGACAAAAATTCACCAAAAAAGTTAAATATTCCAAAAATATTTCTGTGTATATATTGCTAAATGTGTAAATAACATGTATATAAAAAAGCAAAGCTTAATTTTAAATTTCATTATCCTTTTTACAGGAAAAGCATCAAAATACTGCATAAGTACGGCACTTTTGCAGCCGCATGATTACGGCAGTCCATAGCTTCCCTGACAAAAATTCACCAAGAAAGTTAAATATTCCAAAATTTTTCTGTGTGTAAATTGCTAAATATGTAAAAAACATGTATACAAAAAAGCAAAGCCCAATTCCAAACCCAAATATTTTTTTTATGAGAAGAACATCAACATAATGCATGATTACGCCAGTCCATAGATTCCCTGACAAAAATTCACCAAAAAAGTTAAATATTCCAAAAATATTTCTGTGTATATATTGCTAAATGTGTAAATAACATGTATATAAAAAGCAAAGCTTAATTTTAAATTTCATTATCCTTTTTACAGGAAAAGCATCAAAATACTGCATAAGTACGGCACTTTTGCAGCCGCATGATTACGGCAGTCCATAGCTTCCCTGACAAAAATTCACCAAGAAAGTTAAATATTCCAAAATTTTTCTGTGTGTAAATTGCTAAATATGTAAAAAACATGTATACAAAAAAGCAAAGCCCAATTCCAAACCCAAATATTTTTTTTATGAGAAGAACATCAACATAATGCATGATTACGGCAGTCCATAGCTTCCCTGACAAAAATTCACCAAAAAAGTTAAATATTCCAAAAATATTTCTGTGTATATATTGCTAAATGTGTAAATAACATGTATATAAAAAAGCAAAGCTTAATTTTAAATTTCATTATCCTTTTCACAGGAAAAGCATCAAAATACTGCATAAGTACGGCACTTTTGCAGCCGCATGATTACGGCAGTCCATAGCTTCCCTGACAAAAATTCACCAAGAAAGTTAAATATTCCAAAATTTTTCTGTGTG
Source organism: Cordylochernes scorpioides (assembly GCA_030710605.1). Lineage (NCBI taxonomy): Eukaryota > Metazoa > Arthropoda > Arachnida > Pseudoscorpiones > Chernetidae > Cordylochernes > Cordylochernes scorpioides. Next base: position 16,316,032 of record CP092864.1, read on the forward strand.
TAAATTGCTAAATATGTAAAAAACATGTATACAAAAAGCAAAGCCCAATTCCAAACCCAAATTTTTTTTTATGAGAAGAACATCAACATAATGCATGATTACGGCAGTCCATAGCTTCCCTGACAAAAATTCACCAAAAAAGTTAAATATTCCAAAAATATTTCTGTGTATATATTGCTAAATGTGTAAATAACATGTATATAAAAAAGCAAAGCTTAATTTTAAATTTCATTATCCTTTTCACAGGAAAAGCATCAAAATACTGCATAAGTACGGCACTTTTGCAGCCCCCCCTGACAAAAATTCACTAAAAGAGGTAAGTATTCAAAAAAATATTTTGGTATATATATTGCTAAATGTGTAACAAACATGTATATAAAAAAGCAAAGCTTAATTCTAAGTTCTAATATTTTTTTTATAAGAAAAGCTACAAAAGCAAATAGGGAGAAGTGAAGCCATTTAGCCATTTTCAAAATCTGATTGTGAAAGAGTAAAAAAATGAGTAAATAAGAGCAAATATAAAGAAAAAGTATTGCTAAATGTGTAATAAACATGTATATAAAAAAGCAAAGCTTAATTCTAAGTTTTAATATAAAGAAGAAATAAGACACAAAAATGGAGCTAAATTCAAATGAAAAACTATAACAAATTAATAAAAAAAAAAAGACCTAATCCAAATGCCACCATCATCAGACAAAAGAAAAAATGAGATTTTATTCTTTAGTTCATTTATTCTTCTGTCTGATGCTGTTGCTGAAACGTCACACACTATTAAATTATTTCGATTAGGTCTTATTAATGAGAAAAAAAAAAAGATGCCAAAGAGAGATGAAAAGATGCCAAAAAAGATAACCAGATACAAAAATTGTGCTAAATTCAAATGAAAAACTATAACAAACACTTATAAAAGATAATTATTATAGAATAAAAGTAATAATTCAATCTACAATTCGAAAAATTTATATATTTAAATGAAAAACTATAACAAAGTACTTACATAATCAAATGAATCAGAAATATATATTATATCAAAACACATTTTTACGCATTTCAAAACAAATGAATTGATGATGATAAATGCAAAAAATCTACGATTGTAAAATAGATTAAATTAAAAAATAAAAATAACTGTTAACATTAGGAAAATAAAAACAAGCCTATCATACGAAGAAAAAAATAACGAAAATTTTGGTATATAGATTGTTATGTGTAGTTCAGAATCTTCGGAGGAGATAGCTCAGGACTTTACAATGGAAAACTCTGTTACGGTATTATCTATATAGATAATCCACGCCTTATATAGATTCGACAACAATATGGTAGCAGAGCGTGGCTATTAAATAAAACGTAAATAAAATATTTAGAAATATATAAAACTAAAGAAATAGAAATGGATTTTTTAGCTTCCCCAAAAATTGATTTGCTCACAAATAGTAATTATGCGATTTGGAGTATGAAAATAGAAGCCTTGTTAGATTCAAGGGATATTTTTGATAATGTTATTAATAATCCAAAGTCTACAAAAGATGATAAAAATGGCGACGCTTTTAATGAATGGACTAAGAAAAATAAACAAGCTCTTGGAATAATTATTCTTAGTTTGTCATCTGATCAGGCTATCGCCTACAAAGGTATTAAAAATGCACAAGAATTATGGAATGCTATAAAACTCAGATATGAAGGAGAAGCTGAATATAAATCTATGAATCTTATGCTTGATTTAACTCGACTAGAAAAGAAATATGATGAAAGCATTGAAGGTTACTTGACCAGAAGTCAAGGGATTTCAAGACAATTAATTGAAATGGGAAAAGCAATAACAGATAAAGAAATAATTAGATACATTCTCGAGGGATTACCGGATAAATATAACAATGTGATTACATCAATCCTCGCTAATAGAAATATGGACTTTAATGGCATGCGCAAAATTTATTGGACTTTGAAAAAAGAAATCCAGAAAGAAGACAGGAACATGTCAAAGTATATAAAACCTCCAGTAACCAGAACAAAGTTAAAACATGTTTTTGTTGCGGAAAAACAGAACATTTTCAAAAGGACTGTTGGTTTAAAAATAGAAACAAAGTTGACCATCAAAAAACCAAACAGTTTCCAACCAAGCATTTTACTAAGAATTATGAAGAGAAAGCGAATATTACTAAAGAACATATCTATATATATAATTGCCTTATTCTGTCTGAAGCTCACGGATAGAATGCGCGCCCATTGGCTGCCGAACACGTGTCCTCCCTGCCCCCCCTCTAGACAACCCTGTTATCAGCTGTGTGATACATACACCTGTCTACAGCGGCCATTCTAGACAACCCTGTTATCAGCAGTGTGTTACATCCACCTGTCTATACAGACCACCCTGTCTATAGCGACCACTGACCACCCTGCCTATAGCGACCACTCTAGACAACCCTGTTATCAGCTGTGTGATACATCCACCTGTCTTTACAGACCACCCTGTATATAGCGGCCATTCTAGATAACCCTGTTATCAGCTGTGTGATACATACACCTGTCTATAGCGGCCACTCTAGACAACCCTGTTATCAGCTGTGTGATACATCCACCTGTCTATACGGTCCACCCTGTCTATAGCGGTCACTTTAGGCAACCCTGTTATCATCAGTGTGTTACATTCACCTGTCTATACAGACCACCCTGTCTATAGCGGTCACTTTAGGCAACCCTGTTATCAGCAGTGTGATACATACACCTGTCTATACAGACCACCCTGTCTATAGCGGCCACTCTAGACAACCCTGTTATCAGCTGTGTGATACATACACCTGTCTATACAGACCACCCTGTCTATAGCGACCACCCAAGACAACGTTTTTAAAATATATTCGCACTCGGGTAAAACCCGGGCGTTGCCCGGGCCATTCGTCTAGTCCCTAATAAAGACAAACAAGAATTTGCTTTAACAGCTGGAATTGAACAAAGAAAAATGGTAAATGAATGGCAACTTGATTCAGCGTGCACCTCACACATGTCATGTGATAACTCATGGATGATTAATGAGAAAGATGAGGTACGACAAGTTAATCTTGCTGAAACTGGTAGAAGTATCAACTCCATATCAAGGGGAGATATCAAAGCAGTAACTGAATTGGATGATGGACAACATAATAAGGTCAAATTAGAAGATGTGTTATTTGTTCCCCAACTAAATGGCAATTTGATGTCTGTACCGAGCCTGGTGAAAAGAGGAAATAGTGTGACCTTGAACCAAGAGGGTGCTTTCATTTATGCACCAGATGGACAATTAATCTGTAAGGGTGAATTTGAGGAAGACATGTTTACCATCAGCTTAATCCATGAACTTAGACAGGATGACTCAAAAGAAAAATGCTTTAAAATTGATAAGGACTCTAGGATTTTATGGCATAAAAGATTGGGACATATTAATGACGATTACATGTCAAGAATGAAAAGGGATGGCATGGTCCGAGGACTCCCTGACTTGAGAGGCGAAGTCGGAATATGCCAAGCATGCATAACAGGGAAAATGCCTCGCACACCTTTTCAGGCAACTTATGATGAAACTGCAAAGGGTACTTTAGAACGCCTACATGTTGATCTATGTGGCCCCATGAAAGAAGAATCCTTAAGTGGAAACAAATATATGATGGTTGCTGTTGATCAATATTCTAGAAAATATTTTGTGAACTTTTTGAGTTTCAAGGATGAAGCATCTAACAAATTGAAAGATCTGATCAATAGCATGGAAAATGAGTTAGATAAAAAGGTCAAAAGAATTAGAACAGATAATGGATTTGAATTTATCAACAGATCATTAGAAGAATATTTTAAAACTAAAGGAATAAAACATGAGAAAACTTGTAATTACTCACCAAGAAGTAATGGCATCGCAAAAAGAGCGAACAGAACATTGCTCGATAAAGCCAGAACCCTCTTATCTGATGGAGGCTTGCCCGTCCAATTTTGGGCAGAAGCAATTTCAACAGCAATTTCAATCTTCACAATATTACTCCTAACAAGACTCAAAAGCAAGAAACACCAATGGAACTTTGGAATGGCCAGAAACCAACTGTAAAACACTTGAAAGTATTTGGATGCTTAGCCTTTTATAAAGTTAATGCCAACCAAAGACATAAGTTACAACCCAAGGCAGCAAAAGGAATTTTCTTTGGATACTCAAGAGAAAGGAAGGCATATAGGATATATGATGCAAATCAGTGTCAACTACATGAGACAAGAGATGTAAAGTTTGATGAATCCAAAAAGGGTATAGAAGAATCACATGGATGTATAGAACCTTTGACAGACAATTTGGACTACCTACCATTAGATTTTGAAATCACTGATTCTCCAGAAATGACATTTGCACCACAACATTTTGAAGGAGATAATTTAGACTACCCTAATGAAGAAAACCTAATGATTAATCAAGGAGAAGAAACAGGTTCATTACCAGAAGAAACACCACCAGATAATAGAAGACCAGTTAGAGAAGGAAAAATGCCAATCAAGTATAATGACCACATTGTATATCAAGCACATGAGGAGGAAATACCAAATAATTATGAAGAAACCCTTAATTCAAACGACAAAGATCTTTGGTATCAAGCCATGCTTGATTAACTAAGCTCAATGAGAGTACATAATGTTTGGGAAATAGTGGATAGACCAAAATATCAGAAAATAATTAAGAGTAACTGGGTATACTCCATAAAGGACACACCAGATAATGTAGAACCAACCTATAAAGCAAGACTTGTTGCTGCTGGCTACAATTAAAAGCAAGGACTTGACTACGATGAAAGCTTTAGTCCTGTAATGAAAATGGGCACATTTAGAACACTCTTGTCATTGGCCACTATTAACCAATACAAGATAAGAATCTTCGACATCAAAACAGCTTACTTAAACGGAACTCTGGAAAGACCAATTTACATGGAAATGCCACCAGGATTTACTGAGAAGGACAAAGTACTTTTGGTAAATAAAAGCATATATGGACTTCCCAATCAGGTCGATGCTGGAATCAAAAATTTGATGAAATCCTGAAAAATATCAATTTGAAAAGATTAATAAGTGATCCATGTGTATATTTCAAGGAAGAAAGGGATGCATATTTATGCATAGGAATATATGTGGATGATATTATTGTTATTGCTTCCTCAGAACAATTGATTGATGACTTTCAAACTCAAATCTCAAAATTCCTTACCGTAAGGAAAGTGACTTCTAATACTTTTCTAGGAATCGAGATTCTAGTTAAAGATGAAGATATCACATTGTCTCAATACATCTACATCGATAAGATATTAGACAAATTCAAGATGAGTGATTGCAACGCTTCATTTGTACCCGGAACAGTTGGAGAAAACCTTGATGACTTCAAGGATAGCAAGAAATTTTCTCCACAAATATATCAGGAAGCTATTGGCTCATTGATGTATCTGTCTACAGGTACAAGACCAGATTTAGCCTATGCTATAAGCAACCTTTCACAATACTGCAAGGAGCCTTATGAAATACACTGGAAAGCACTGAAGAAAGTTCTAAGATATGTCAAAGGAACTAGAAATGTGTGTCTGAAATTAACATCACAGATGGGACACTTAACTGCATTTACAGATGCTAGCTGGAACAACACCGCAGATGCCAAATCCTTTGGAGGACACATCATTAAGATTGGAGACAATTTGCTGAATTGGAAGAGTGGAAAACAGAGGATTGTCGCTTTGTCTACAATGGAGGCAGAACTGCTGTCATTTTGTGACGGAGTTTGTGACATCAAGTTCTACACCAGCCTATTGGAAGAACTCAATATGAAGCAGCTGATTAAAGAGCCCACACCAATTAAGACTGATAGCAAATCACTTATAGACTGTATAAAGAACCAAAAGCAGAATACCCGAACGCGACACTTTAATAGAAAATACCATTTTATTAAAGATGAATATGTGAAGAAAACAATCCAACCAATCTTTGTGAGGACAGAACAACAGGAGGCTGACCTGTTAACCAAGAACCTCTCCGGTCCCCGCCTAAAGAACCAGACCAAGATGCTGGGAATGGACATGGACTTTACACAGGACTGAATTTTTAATTAAAGGGGGGTTTGATGGACTATAATTAAAATATATATAGATATTTAGATTATATAAATTTGAAATATTTATATAATTATTAATTTTTGACCAGAGTTGGTTGTTGTTATTAGATTTGTCTTGAAGCCTTTTTTTATATAGAACTGTTTGTTTTGTTTATTATATTTCTTTAAATTTAAACATATATAAAATAAGATATGTGTTAAATATCTCTCCCTTTGTTTTGTAAGTTAATAAATATAATCATTTGTGCATTTAATTTATCGTATTATTTAATAATAATCCACGCCTTATATAGATTCGACAACAGAACCTATATACACATAAGATATTTATGGACATTTATATTGTATGTAATTATTCATTTCCTTTTTAGAATATCGATTTGAAAACCTTTTTATTCTTAAAATTTAGTATTACCTATAGAATATCTCTAAATAAGGAAATATAGACAGAATAAGTTGTTATATAACGTAAAATTCTATAAAATATTAAATTGATTTTTGACTATTTAGACATTAACTTCTTCTCAATCTTTTGCATTATTTACTATTCTCTATAGTAATACTCAATAAGCAAATTATGGAATTATGTAAATTTGAAACATTCCTCTTTTTTTTATAAATATTTATTTCTAAACGACCTTTATACTATATTGCATATTTTCAATCCACTTCGCTAAACCTGACATAATATCTTAAGCCTAAATTTTCCCGCCAAAATGGACTTATCCAATAGCAGACGAACCTCACCAAAATGGCGACATAAAATTATTTTTACGGTGCAATAGAAAAGAGAAAAAAGATAAAATTTGAATACGATGAGATCCCTCTCTCCTATCTTTTCTCTTTTCCTCACAGCTATTACCTAAAATGGCATCCTCCTCTTTATGCCTAAATTTTGATTTTTTTTTAACCTTCCAAACGCGCAAATCATGGTTAGCGTCTGCCAATTTTATCCTTGCTGACGCGGGAAAAACATAAAAATTTAAAATTCAAATATTATTTAAAGATCTTGAAGGTTTTTTTTCTTCTTCTTCCGAAAGATCTATTTTACTATAAGCGATATAGATTTCAAGTTTACTGTTGACTTTAAATCTCTCTTTTTGGAGGCTGTAAATGGCCATTTTAAAAGCCGAGTTGTGCATTTTGTATTTTGAGAAAAACGTATAAAAATGGAAATAAAAAACATTTCAACTTATTGATAAAAAAATGATCGTTTGGTATGAGATTTCATCGTCTGCGAGATTTTAAAAAATGTAATATTTAAAAAAATTCTATATATTCATTGTTTATATCAATCTAATGTTACCTATATCTACAAAGCAAAAAAAGAAAGAACTCAAATATGTACATGAACATATAAGCTTTTATAATTAATATGTAAATAACCAATTAAAAAGGTAACTATAGAACCTTATTTAGGAATTTTAGAAGCGAGATATGTGATATCACACAGTAACCTATTAGAACGAAATTTTGACAAGTTAATAGATTTAGATCTGAAAGGATTCATTGTTTCATACCTCAATAACGGAATAATTTATATGTAGTTAGGTTAACAGCTTAAAATAATAATGATGTTTTAATAATAAATTTAATTAAAAAAAAAAATATTTTAAAGTTTTCTATAAAAGTGTATAGGACATTTACACATTTATTTAACAGTTGCAAAGACACGCCATATCCACAATTAGGATAATTGCGTGTAAATCTGAAATTATATATAAATCAAATCATCGTGAAATTAACATAATTGAACATTGGGAAGCACGCAAATTACACATTCGATGTCAAATTTTGCATATTCAACACTCTCACTCACACATCAAAATATAATAACATTTGAAAATACATATTTACAAGCAAATATATGCAATTATAATCTTGACTCCTGATCAATGTAACGTTCTCCTAGCCGTTGCAGATATGATCCCCTGATGTCAATAATTTCCATATTTCAACGATCTGAACCCCTATCTTCTAGGTGAGAAGATATATAAAAACTTTTTATCCATTTTCTAGAAACCTGTACCTAAGAAACATTTAGAAGACTAAAAGAAGAGAAGCAATCAGCGCCTTGTTGAAATATCAGAAGATTTTAATATAAAATACTGTTGGGAGCTAAGACTTTCCTATTCTACCATCGAGCAGAGTAATGACCAACACTTCAAAAAAATTAATACTTTTAATTTTCTTTCATAACTAACTAACTTACATCATATCAAAAACCAAATATATACATGTAAAGTAACCTGGTCATCTGGTCAAAAATATAAATATATTAATCTATGAAAAACAACTTTAAAAAAAGCTAACATATATAATATAAATTCATCGTTAATAAATATTATATAGATTTTCGCTATATATATATGTTATATTAAAATATTATTTTATTTAAAAAAAAATATATTTCATAGATACAAATACTCTGTTAAATTGACCGCCAGAAGTCACACTTCCCTATAAAAACTCATTGTTGTTGTTCCCTGTTGGCCGTTTTGTACATTATGTAAATAAGATTTTGTTTTCCTTGTTCTACTCGCCTTAAGCCAGGCAGTATCTTTATCAAATTTTGTTTTTTATATATATCCCATAAGCTTAAAGCAATTACTGATCAAAACTATTTTTATTATTTTATTTTCAATATTTTAACCACGACTGCATTACCATAGCATAATAAAGATAATCAAAATCAACAAGAAATCTCATTTTTTAATATTATATATATATATATAAAGTGCACACACACATAATAGATCGGCAGAGAAATAAATGATAAGAAAGGCTCTCAAGGGAAAGAGAGAGAGAGGGAGTGAAAAATGTCACACAGATTTATCTCGGCCCCAACACCAAAGTCAATTAATCAAAGGCCTCTAATTGACTTGGCAGTGTTGATGCTAATGTACGACTTCTCTCCATCCATTCCGATAAATGGAGATTTAATTTTGATTTTTTCCTCTGGAAGGTCATGGAATCGCCATTAAGGATGACATAGATGATTGAAGCATATTGTGAATCGATCATTATCATAATGAAATATTGATTTATCTTTCTTCTTCTATGGATTAGTCTTTCATTAAACATCGCTGAAAACACTTCAGGGATGTTTTGTCAGCATTTAAACAATTAAAAGTAAAAATGGTATATCCTGACCAGGAGCACATGTGCTTTACAGAAGGCAGAACGCCATCTGGTGGAACAGAAATCAACTAAACATTGATTTAACCTGTTCCCTGATATTTGGCCAACCCAATTTCTTGATAAATCAAGAAAAGCCATCCACGTTTATCCTGACCAGGAGCACATGTGCTGTTTTTTATCTTTTATTTTTTCTTTCATATTTCATTTAAACAATTAGAAGTCAAAATGCTTAAACTTATTTCATTCCATGTTATAATGAGATATATGGGATACAGGATGAGTCTGTACTCCATGTTAGGAGCGGCTGCACATGGCGTCTGTTCCTCATGTCAGAGGCGGCCATTTCTTTTGGAGCTAAGTCGGCTTGCCACTGAGTAGTGATCCCAGTCTTAATGATGAAGGCAGACGCATTCTACTTCACCCAGTCATGATGGTTGTCAAGCTTTACAAGCTTGATACCTTAATATGATTGAGAGAGTGGAGATAAGAAAGAAGAAGAAGATGAGATATATCTTTTATAAGGCAATAACGATCCATCTTTATATAAGGAGAATAAAGCATTAAAACACGAATTATATTTTATACATAAAGCGAACTTCAACTGTCCTTACTGCGATGAAAAAATATTGGATGGGCTTGGCTTATCAGTGGTGAATCCTCTCCTAACGGTTTCGTCTATTTAATCTACCAGACTGCGCTTCTTAGAACTTTAATACTGTATTGGACGATTCTACTTATACGAGGTGTGTTCAAAAAGTTTCGCGAATTTTGAATTTTCGCGGGTTACGTATATTCGAATTTCGATCTTTTTGTGGCTTTATGTTGGTACTCATGTCTCTCACTTATGCCGACAAGCTCGGCCATTTTGAATGTTAACTTAATTGTTGACAGCTGTTTTGCTTGCAGGTGTTTTGGATCGTCTTCGATTTTTACCTATTAAAAAAAAATGGATCAAAGAACCTGTATCAAATTTTGTGTGAAAAACGAAATTAAGTGCGCGGATGCATTCCGAATGTTGACTGTGGCATACGGAGAAGCTACCTTGGACCGAAGCAACGTTTATCGGTGGTACAAAATGTTCTCAGAAGGCCGAGAAGATGTGAACGATGAAGAGCGTGCCGGACGCCCGAGCACTTCAACAACAGACGAAAAAATTAATGAAGTGGAGAAAATGATATTGGCCAATCGTCGAATCACCGTTAGAGAAGTTGCTGAGGACCTAAGCATATCGATTGGCTCGTGCCTTTCGATTTTTATCAATGATTTGGGCATGAGACGGGTCGCCGCGAAATTCGTACCAAAATAGCTCAATTGCGACCAAAAACAGCATCGCATGAACATTGCTAATGAGATGTTGGACTCTGTCCGCGACGACCCAAATTTGCTCCAGAGGGTCATAACTGGTGACGAAGAGTGAGTTTATGGTTATGACGTGGAAACCAAAGCTCAATCATCTCAATGGAAGCTGCCGCACGAACCAAGACCGAAAAAAGCGCGCCAAGTTCGGTCGAATATGAAAGTTTTGCTGACAGTTTTCTTCGATTGCAGGGGCGTGGTGCATCATGAGTTCTTGCCACAGGGTAGAACGGTCAATTAGGAATATTACCTGCAAGTTATGCGCAATTTGCGCGAAGCAATCTGCCAGAAACGCCCGGATTTGTGGAAGAACAAAAATTGGTTTTTGCACCACGATAACGCCCCTGCTCACACATCGTTGCTTGTGCGCGACTTTTTGGCCAAAAACAACACACTAATGATGCCGCAGCCACCATATTTCCCAGATCTGGCCCCCTGTGACTTTTTCTTGTTCCCTAAACTGAAGAGGCCCATGAAAGGACGACGTTACGTTACGCTTGATGAAATAAAGACGGCATCGAAGGAGGAGCTGAAAAAGATTTTTAAAAATGATTTTTTGAAGTGCTTCGAAGATTGGAAAAACCGTTGGCACAAGTGTATAATATCTCATGGGGATTACTTTGAAGGGGATAAAATAGGTATTCATGAATAAATAAATAATTTTTGAAAAAACACAAAAGTCGCGATACCTTTTGAACACACCTCGTATATGCTACACTGAAGAATGGTACTGTGGCTCATTATTCATCATAACCATTACGTTTTTTACTAGAGTGATAAACCATATGAATTGTTTTAAGGCATTTTAAAGGAAGAGGTGTCACTTTTGGTACATATTTTATCCTATATCTTGACGAATGAAAAAGCTGAAAAGGGGAGAGAAGTCCGACCACACCTCCCTGCGGTCCCCCCTAGACCCTTGGGATATTTTACCAAATTCTGGTTCGTTTCCAAGGTAACTAACCTTGCAACGGCACCCATTTTCCAATGAAAAATTGACATAGACCCAGAGCATCAGCTTTACACACCCAAGATAGTGGACATTGCTGCTGCTGTGATAGAGATGCATGGAGACATCTGAGGCTCTTCATTGGACAACAACAACAACAATGAAAAAGCTTCACCAGAGATTTTCCTGATAGTTTAGCCTATTAACATATTTTGTTCAAATTAATATAATTATATATTTTCATACACACACAAATTTCTAAAGAACAACCGTATTTTACAAAATTTCTAACTTCTAGTGGTCTAGAAATGTATTAAAAATTGATCATATAATTAAAAAAAAAATACAGAAATTAGTCCTGGACATATTTTCTTCGTTTGAAAGGAAATATACAAATCCTTTTTAATCTATTTTGACCACCACGGCCACCTAAAATTACGAAATTTTTGTACATTTTCAATGTTGTTAGGATTGAACACTAGTCGATATAAAATACCAGAACACTTCGTCTTTAGGAAGTATATTAAAAATTAATCTCAAAATTTGAACGATAATATAAAGAGTAGTCTATTTTTACGTCCACCCAGAAATCTGAAATTTTGGAAACTTTCATTTACATCGGGTTTGAATAAATGTACTAAATATCAGACATATTTTTATTTATTTATTACAAAACACACGCTATATCCTATGTGGATATTTGCCTGTAAATGTTTAATCTATTTATGTACATAGTTTCAAATATATATATAAATTATATTTATAGTTTTAAAGAGAGAGTTGAAGTTATTTAAATTTACATTTTAGAACAATAAATTATACAAGAAATAAAGATTATTTACACACATATCATCAAAAGTCCAATATATTTTAAGATTTACAACCACTAAACCACAAATATAGAACATTCCAAAACAATAACATCAATAAAAAAAACTATACTAATTAAGACTAGAAATTTTAATTCTTAATGTAATTCAGGTCCACGGTAGTTGAGATAGAGTCTACAGAATTTGTTAAATTTTCTATATATTTCTTTACATCTAGGTGTACTGTAAGAATGGTTAAATTGATCACGAGATTTGTGGACAGACAGCCAAAACGAAAGGCAGAGAAGAAAGTTAAATAAAAGTTTTTAATAAATAGATTTTTAAATATATAGAGAGAAGACCTCTTTCACCATAAAACTAAAAAGAAAAAAAAAGCAAAAGAAATCGTGGCATTAACATATAAAACATTATACAATTGGTTTAAAAATGTGTTGTAAGATTTAGGTACTTACAGTTTGTATAAAGACGTGAGGCCGTTGATAATTGTATGATAATAACCTTTATTATCCATTTAGTAAAAGAAAGTTAAAATAGCGAACACATTTACAGTATATAGATAAGTGAGAAGAAGTAAACAAACTGTAGTGGTGATGATAAGGCTAGTGTGGCGCTAGCTGTAGTCGTAGTATTTTGTTTCCAACATAATGTATGAAATCTGAGATTACATATTCTTTCTGAGGGGGGATTATTAGTGTCAGAATATTTTGTTTGAATTGGAATTTCCGATTAAATATGCAATTAAGATACAGTATAGGGAAATATAAACATAACATATAAATAAAGAGAAGAAGAGATAATGCCATTAAAATATGTTTTTATTAAAATACTTTATACAATTTACTGTTCTTAAAAAGAGGTATATTCAATTTAAAAAATAATCTGTATATAATTAATAAAATAAAAACAAAAATATTATTGTGATAAATGCAATATAAATACATAGTATAATATAAAATAGCTATTTGTACAATTCGCGTTTACATTAAATTTAAATCTTTTAGATAAAATGTTTCGAAAAATATTCGTAAGAGAAAAATATATGAAGTAAAGCTATTTTATTGCAAATCTAAAATCAAATCTAAAATCAATTATAGCACTTGTCATTTATCAAAAGTGTTTCTAACTTAGATTATAGAAATGAATTTATTTATTTCAGACGAAAATAAATTAGTTAAATTAAGAGCATCAATTAATTGCTACTATTAATCAAGCCTTAACACAAACTACTTGTGAAAGCCTTTTAATTAACTACGAGAATGTAATACAATAGAAAGATAATTAAATTTTAACAAAATGGAATTTTCAGATTCTTAAAAATAGGCGCGAAATGCCTAAAAATAACATATATGTCGCTATATTTCTCTCTTTTATTTTCTTCCAGAATTAAATCAATATCTTTAGAATGTTTATAGAAATTTTAAAAATATCTATTTATATGTTCATTTAGTTAGATATTTTTGAGAATAATTTATTAGTATTTACTTTATAGAAGTGAAAAATGTTAAAAATATATTTTAATTCATATTTTCTTTATATAATTAATTTGTTCTATATATTTAAATTTTGAAATAAATTCAAAAATATAAAATTTTATAGAAGTAAAAAATGTTAAACATATATTTTATTTTATATTTTTCTTTATAGAATTATATTGTTCTATATATATTCAAATTTTTAAATAAATTCAAAATATAAAGTTTTTATAGAAGTAAAAAATGTTTAAAATTTATTTTACTTTATATTATTCTTTATAGAATTAATTCGTTCTATTTTATAGAAGTAAAAAATGTTAAAAATATATTTTACTTTATATTTTTCTTTATAGAAATAATCTGTTCTATATATTTAAATTTGGAAATAAATTCTAAAAATATAGAGATGTGAATAAAACAAATAGATATTCAAAGTTATGTGATAATTCTTTGATTTTTAAAGTACATTTGTGATTTTAACAAGGACATTTTTTTGTGTGCATTTATTAAGGATTTTATACTTTAAAACACATATCAAGTTTAAATAATTTATAAATAATATTGAATAAATAATAAGAAATTGTTTTTAAATTAGACAAAATATATTCGTTTGAATAAAAATGTGAAATATATTTTTACTTTTTAAAAATATATCATTTAAAAAAAATTATTATAATTATTTTTTACTCACAGAAAATTTGCATTATTTTCTCTATGTTGTTATTTTTGGAAATAAGGTATAATTGTTTTAATATTTATTTACGTTTGTTTCTCCTTGTTTTCCTATGTGATATTTTGGTTAAAATACTGAGTAGTTTGAGAAAAGTAAACTGAATATTACAGAATAGACCTTGGACGTTGTGGTTTACCTTTTCAGCGACGGATTTCAGAATTCCACTGCCGTTTCAAAGACCTTCTTCCAAGAAGAAGACGTCCCTATAGACCTTAACAACGACAAAGCCGTTCTTCACGCCGTAAGAAAAAAGACACAGGGCCACTAGGGACAAACTTTCAACACTACTAGGGAAGCCATGACAGAAACATGGTAGATCCATGTCAGTAACATCAAGATTTACAGGCTGTGGAGCCCACATAGGAAAGAATCTATGTAACAGAATATTTTACTTGTTATGAATATAGAACAACCCATATTTAAATCTTTAGATAATAAAAAGGCATATATTGGATTGAATAAAAAGGTTTATATTTGCCAATATTTCATAATATATTCATAATTTATTCAAAAATGTAATGCTTTGACAAAGGTTGGCGTTCAGCTAACCGAAATATTGGCAAATAAACCTTTTTATTCAATCCAACATATGTCTTTTTATTATCAAATAATATTTTATAATTGATCAACAGATTAATAAATTTTATATTTTTGTTACTCAGCAAATTTGTCTCATTGTGAGCCTCTCTGTTCTTTTTTATTATGTAAATAAGGATTAATTGTTCGGATCGAAATAAATGTTTTATCATCATCACTTTGTATTTACTTATTTTTCTACGTCATATTGTTAATAGAGAGATATGAATTATGTAAATACATATAAATAACTGTATGTGTGTTGTGTGTGAAATATATATATAATATATTAATAGATAAAAATAAACAATACATATGCTTACTCTCTATTTATCAAATATATATAAGATAATTTTAAAATAAAAGCTTAAAACGAAATTGTGCTTTATCTTTAAATATTAAATTAAACTGATTTGATTGTTCTATGATGATTCTCTCATATTAAAATATATAATATATATAACATTGATAAAATACATAGTATTATAGTAGCAGATTAAGAAATTTTTGTTTCGGTATTTTACGTGTTCCTAAGATTTCAATGCGAATTTTTAATAATATAAATGTCTTTTTGAAAATAAAGCAATCCAAAAATTCATCTTTAATTAGAAAGGGATATATTGGATCAAAATATCATTTATTTTACCAATATTTCAGTTGGCTGAACGCCAACTAAAATATTGGCAAAATAAATGATATTTTGATCCAATATATGCCTTTTTAATTAAATATAAATGTCTATGTAAACTAAAAGAGGAATCTCTCTCTTTAATTGTACATCAGGACGATGCACTGTGCATTAACCTAGTAAATACTTTACAAGTGATGGCAAAGAATGAACCACAATATTTTAATTTTGGAAAATTCAGACAAAAAAGCCAACCTGTATACCATTGTTTTGGGCTTTAGTCCTCATCAGTGCAGGGGAGGCTTCGATTTCATAAAATCACACAAGAGGGGTTATGGAATCGGTCGAATTTACAAAATAAGTGTTTAAGATGGTAAAGTGACAAGGGCCGATTTTCAGGTCAAAGCCAGAAATCATGGTATACAGGTTGGCTTTTTATAAAATTCATTGATTAAAACTGGGGTTGTGTCTCATTCTTTGTCATCCCTAGTTGTTAAAGTTCCTTTGTCCTTAACGAAAAATGCCGTATGGCGTTTACTTTAGAAGACTGTATCTTCAATCACTACCTCTTCAACTACCCAGGCGACACCTCAATGGTGATTCCAATACCAAGGCGACATCCTAATGGTGCCGATAATGACTCAGCCAAAGAGAAAAATAAGCCCGACCAAATTACTATTCACACTCACACTTTATTTAAAAAACTCAATTATATACAAAATAGTCAACGGTCAATATACACAATCACAGAAAATAAATTAATAAATAAATAATATCATAGAAAACTCAATACTAGTAACGTATTTTCTTAACTAATGCACAGTGAATCGTTCTGATGCACAATTAGGAAGAGGGGGCTGGTTTGGTGCATGAATACCATCCTCCCATTCCTTTATATTGTATAAATGGCGATATTGAAAAAAATTAACATTGGAATTCTACGAAGGGAAACAAATATTGCATTTCTTATATACAGGGTGATCCAAAAGTCCCGCACAACTTTAAAAATTAATAACTCCGCGAATATTTGCGCTAGAGCAATGCGGTAAACACCATTGTGTTCAGGATGCAATGGGATTTTTTATCGCAAATAATGAAAAATTCGATATTGATTTTAGTTACAATTTTATTCGCCAGATGGCGCTCTACCAGAATCAGAGATTCAGCGGCCAAATTGTTTGATAAATTGAAAAATATAACTGATCGACACGTATTTTTCCTTTTTGAATTCCAGGAAAGAACCCTAATAATATAAAATAACAAATTAATAAAATACCATTTCGCCAAAAGTATGAAGAATTGGTTAACGATTTTCAAATACAATCAGAGATATGTAAAATAGGTAAATGCAAATTAAAACATGTAGCAAAAGAAAATTGATATTTTAGATACGGTTTGTTTCCGAAGATAATAAATTTCTAATATTTTTAATTCAACTCTCACTCAGTATCGATTATATTTATTTTAATTCATTTGAAAAATATGTATTTATCTCTGATAATTTATTTTACTCTGGAATGCCGTTGTTGTTGTTGTCGTGTCCAATAAAGAGCCTTAGATGTATCCATGCATCTCCATCACAGCAACATCAATGTCCACTATCTTGGGTGTGTAAAGCTGCTGCTCTGGGTCTATGTCAATTTTCTGCAAGGCTGCGGCCATTGCTGGATATGAGAATATGTGGGTAGGTGTAAGTTCCACACCAGGACAATTGTTGCATGCCCTATAGGTTCTTGTGCCATCTGGATGTATTGTCATTCCTTTATAGTGTTTTGTTCTAAGTCTTGTTATAGTTTTTGTCATTTTTATCTCAGAGTTTATTTCGCATTTTGATCTTTTCTTATTTTTTGTTTAATTATCTTGTATTTTGACAAAGAATCAGCGTCAAATAATGACATTTGTTCTTTCCTTTGGCTCAACTTTCTGGCTTCCTTTGCCAATTCAAATGCTATTTCATTACCCCCGATCCCAGCATGGGCAGGGATCCAATGTAGAATGGAGTTATTCTCCAATGGTTCCAGTTGAGTAAGTAACGAGTGTATTTTCTGTGTGATTCTAGTATTGCCCTTCTGAATTGCTTCTAGAGTGGATATGGAGTCGCTGTATATTAAAATTCCTTCTGCTTGATGCAGGGATGGTTGGTTAAGGCATACATCAAGGGCTTTCCAGATAGCTGTCAGTTCACAAGTGAAGTTTGACGAAATCTGTCCTGCTCCTTCTTTGATTTTTATGTTTGTTCCATCTTGCAGTATTATGTTAATTCCGGCCCCTCCATTACTCAGGGTAAGGTCTGAAGATCCATCTGTATATGCTGTTAAAGGGCGTGGCCTAGCATTTTTAATCAAGAATTTGTACTATGAGGACATAGCCATTAATATTCCAAACACATTAGACCTCGAAGCCCAAGGTATCAAAGTCTACCTCAATCAAAACAAAGCCATCAACATATACAATATGTATCACCCTCCAAACAATACATTTATTGACGATGGAACAATGACTCAATTTCTTACAGACAACACTATTATTGTAGGTGACCTTAATGGCAAACATCAACTATGGGGATGTTCTACGTCAAACCCAAGAGGCAAAATACTATCAAACATATTTGACGACAATGCCTTCATGTGCTTAAATGATGGGAATCCTACCCATCATTCCTACAAGCTATAATACTGCACAAGCCCTTGATATAAGTTTTTACTATCCTGACATTTTCCACAAATGCAAATAGCAAATATTAAAAAGTTTTGGAAGTGATCATTTGCCTAATTTGATAGAAATTAGCACCAAGACCAAAACTAGCTCAATTAAGAAAATTTCTGGAACTTCAAAAAGGCTAATATGATATCTTTCGAAAACACCATTGTTAAAGCAGCCAAAGTTTCAATACCAAGAGGTAATATTAAGAAATGGATTCCAAATTATACACACCAGGCAAAAAATATTCAAACACTTATAACTAAAAGAAATGAACTACAAAAAAGTGCACCCAAAACCAAACAAATTGTAGAACTGAACTGAACATTGTGATTGCAAAAATAAAAAGATTATACGTAAATGTGAAAAGGGAAAAATGGAAAAAAACCTGTGAAAACCTGAACCCAAGAAACCCAAATACAAAACTTTGGAATTTGGCAAAACAAATTGACAGAGTCCAGCCACAAACTGAAAACGCAAATATGATTAAGAATACAGATGGTACACCAGCAACTAATGACAAAATTGCTGCCAATCTTTTAGGTAATTCATATCAAATAAGTAGTAAAATCAAGGTTGAAAAAAGGCCCGAAAGATTATTCATGACTGTAAAAATGTCACCAGCTCTCATAATATTTTCCATGAAAAAAATCAATATGAAAGAGCTAGCTTATGCATTAGAAAACACTGACCTAAACAAAACTCCTGGGCCAGATGGAATCCATGGCCAAATGATATCAAACTTGGGCAAAATTGGCAAAGAAAGACTTCTTAATATTTTCAATAACTCCTGGAAAACTGGAAAATTGTCTCAAGACTGCAAAAATGCAACAAAAAATCCCATTAAAAAACTTCACAAATCTGCTGATGGCCTAAAAAACTACCGACCTATCTCTCTCACAAATATTTGCTGCAAATTAATGGAAAAAATTATACTCAGACGACTCACCTACCACCCCGACACAAGAAATCTCTTACCAGAAGAGCAATATGGATTTAGGAAAGGACATGGGACAATAGAGCAACTCTTATTTTTCACACAAAAGGTAAAAGATGCACAAAACAAAAAACCAACTAACCACACCATAGCTGCTTTTTAGACCTTACACAAGATTTTGATAAGGTATGGAAAAACAAGTTAATTACAAAATTATACAAACATTTCAAAGTTGATGGAAAAGCTATCACTTGGATAAATGATTCCCTTAAAAATATATACATCAGGGTCAAATATAATGGCACTCTATCTAAAACCTTCAAATTGTACCAAGGATTACCACAAGAATCAGTCCTTAGCCCAACTCTCTTCACCCTATTTATTGCAGGCATAGAAGAAAAATTTTCACATAAAACCAATATTGGACTTTTCGCAGATGACATTATTCTATGGAGCAGCAACACTAACTGGAAAAAAAGCTGAAAGAGATTTGAACAATACTATTCTCCACCTAGAAAAATTTGCTAATAAACATAAATTAGAATTTAACCCCCAAAAATCTGAAACCTGTCTTTTTACCACCGATAAGAACCGAACAACAATTGCAATATAATAAACATCCTAAATATCTCGGCTACACCCGGGATCCATAAATTAACTCTAGTAAACATATTGAAGGAGTTGTTAGAAAAGGAAGAGACCGACTAAAATCTTGAAATATATTTCAGGAAGAGTGGGGAGCTGAAGCAACAACACTAAAATTAACTTACACATCTCTAATGAGACCTATCTTGGAATATGGATATCAAATCTATGGTACAGCATCTGAAACAAATCTAAAAACACTGGAAAGGATACAACTAAATGCAACTAGAATTATTACAGGTCTTCGAAATACCTGCCCTGATAATATTGTACTTTACGAGGCAGACATTATGCCCTTAAATATATAAACAATGCATTAAATATATAAATGCAAAATATATAAGCAAAATCAAGAGTTATGAAAACAAACACAGAACTTTCAATTACATACTTAATTGGGAACCCAATATAAGACTCAAAAAAGAAGGCCCTCTCCACCTGGCCAGAAGAAATGGATTTTTAAAATATAAAGTGGAAAAATATTATTTAGCTGAAAAAATATCTCCATGCGAACCACTAACAAAATGTTATTTTTAATGCCACTTTAAATGAACCCACCAACAAACAATACCAAAATCCAGAATACTTAAAACAATTATCATTAGAAATAATAAATTGTAGCAGAGACGAGTTGGGACACACTGGCAGTGGCTCTCTCATTAAAACCACAAATGGCAATGAGAAAATAAACAGAAGAAACCCAGAATTTTGCTCAGTCTTCAGATCAGAACTTATAGCCATCTATGAAGTCTTAAAATCCATCAGAAACACTAAACATCACGATATATGGATTCTTACTGATAGTAGAAGTGCCATACAACACTTTAGTCACACAGGGGAACTTAGAGACAAAATAAGCAGGAACATAATTGGTTATCTCCAAAAACTCTCAATACCTCAAAAATTCACCTTCAATGGATACCCTTACATGTTAGCATTGAAGGCAATGAAGCTGCTGATGCGCTAGCGAAAAAAGGCACAAAAGAACCCTTGCTACAGAAAAATAAACTTACTTTTAAAGAAATAGAAACACTAGCCAAAATAAACAAGAACTGGAGGATCCAACCTAAGCACAGTTGGTACACCCTAAAAGCAGATTGCCACCCAGACCTTTCTGTCCACAAGCCGGCATGCGAAGCATGCCCTTCGCTGCTATTCTGTTCAACACATAAGCCAAGTAACGGTATCCAAGCTAGTGCTTGGACATTGTACCTGGAAACACCACCTCCCAGACAACGTGTCTGGAAGGATTTCTATACCGGTGGCCTTTAATCACAGCAAAATAGGAAACTATCTACTGTGTCCAGCAGGGACCGCGGGGAGGCGGCCCCCGGTCGACTCTGTTCACTCACAGCTGAGGAAAAGCTCAGCTGCCACGTCGTGGGCTTTCTTAAGAATATTGCTGTGATTTCTCAGCAGCTTACTCTCGATCGCGCCCCTCGCTCTCCTTCTCTCTTCCTGCACACACCCTACCCTTGGACAATCCAAGACGTAGTGGCGTGCATTCACATCCCTTTCTCCATAGACGCAATCAGGGTTTCTCTTAATTTTAAATCTGTGGAGACTTGGGGAAGAGCCCATGTCCCGAACTACCCTAATGAGTTTGTGGGACATTACCTTACAGAGGTACTTGGGTGTTGTTACCCCATTGAATACCTCTCTCCCCTTCACACTGTTCCTCCATCTGTCCAACCATAAGTCCTGGACGTGCCCCCTGATCCTCCTATAAACTTCTTTCTTGGTCACTGGGGTCCTCTGTGATCTACCTCTAAAGCATCCTGCCTTAGCGATCCTGTCTGCGAACTCATTACCTTCGATGAGGATGTGTCTCCTAAACCAAGGGAGCTCCGGAGCCCGCGTCATCATCTCCAGCTCCTGGATTATTTGATGCGCGAGTTGCCCTTTCTCCAGATTGATGGCGACGAGGGCCGACATACAATCTGAATAGAGGCGGTCCGGGCTGAAGTTCTTCTCGGCACACACTCTGAGGGCTATCCTGATCGCAACCAGCTCGGCTGAAAAGACCAATTCGTCCACTCTAAGTGTTAAACTTTCTTGGAAGATCAGCTCTCCATTAGTGAATATCACTACCCCAGCTCCAGTATTGGTTCCAGACTTACTACCATCAGTGAAAACCTCCGTGCCAATCCCTGTCGGCCCTCCAGGACTCCAATTCCTCTTTGGCAACCACTGCGGAGGCTTCCTTGGGTCCCTCTTCGATTCCAGAGCCCACGCTTCAAGTCCCAGGGCATCTTCCCTGTTCTCCCAGATCTTCTGTCTGATGGTCTACTCCTCTAGTTTCAATCCCAGGGGAATAAGCCCAGCGAGGACCAATAAGGCCTCACTGCTGGTAGTGCGATATCCCCCTGTGATTCTGAGTGCCGCTGTCCTTTGCCCTCTCTCTAGAGTTGTTGCCACCTTCTGATCCCTGTTTCGGCGCCACCAAGCCCCGGAAGCATTTAGCAAGATTGGCTCGACACAGGAGAGGCAAAGGTTCCTAAAAATAGTAACCCTGTTGAGTGCCAACCAGGACAGGCCTGCACAACGCCTCCCTGCCTCTCGCCACCATCTCCTCCGCCTGGTATTGCCAACCCATCTTGTCATCAATGACCACCCCCAGGATGGTCATCCTATTGACCAACGCTACCCTCCGTCCTTCCATCCGGATAGCCGGCTTGTGTTCCCATTTGATCCCTTTCTTTTTAGTTCTTATTCTCTAGGCTTAAAGCTGAGGGCTTTAGTTTTGGAGACATTGAACTTAAGGCCAGAGTAATGGGCCCAGTTCGAGAGAATTTGGAGAGAAGTTTCAACACACTTCTCAGCCTTCGCTCTCGAAGCAGCCTCAATGATGAGGAACTGGTCGTCGGCATAGAGAACCAGCCTGGCTCCCTCAGGGAGCTCCTCCTGGAAAACGGTGTTTACCAGGATATTCCACAGAATAGGTCCGCAGCAAGAGCCCTGGGGGCAACCCCTAGCACAGTTTCTTTCCAACTTCCGTCCACCAAAACTGAGGCTAATCCGTCTATCCCTCAGGAAGTCACGAACCAAGCTGCACAAATTATCAGGACCACCCATGTCCATCGAATTTCTCATCAGCTTGTTCCAGCTCATGGAGTTGAACACGCCATTAATGTCCAGGGCCACGAAAAGAACCCAAGCACCCTTATTTAAGCCCATCTCAACCCCCTCTAACACCTCGTTCAGAGCTGTGGTTGTGGACTTCCCTTCCCTAAAACTATGTTGGAAAGAGGAAAGGAGCTCATTACTCTCTAGCCAGTGCTTCAGTCGCTGAGCTAGTAGGCTATCCAGGACCATACCTAGACACACTAGTAAAGAAAGCGGACGATAATCATTAGGAGAATTACCCTTTCTACCAGACTTTTCGAGAAGCACTACTCGGGCAACCTTCCATGCCTCAGGAAATGTACCAGTGTCCAGGCACCTATTGAATAAGCTGGAAAGAAGCGATGGGTGCATCCTTACCAGGGCTTTCACGACCGTGTTATCGATCCCTTCGGGACCAGGAGATTTCCTTTTCCCGAACTTGAAAGCCGTCAGTTTCACCTCATTCTCAGAAAAGGGCGTCCACCAAACCACAAGTGGTCAGAGAGATCTCGTCCTCTGGTTCCTCGTTTCCGAAGTGCCGATCCAAGTTGTTTTTATTTTGTCTTCTGCTTTCGAGCGAGTAGGTCTAGAACACATTCTCTCTGGATTTTCGCATTGTTGGTGGATGAAACAGCACCAGTGATTATTTTGGCCGCTTTGCTTGAACACTGTCTAGCCTTACTTTTAGTGATGAGCTTGAGGGAGCCCAGACCGGTGTTGCATATTCCATTATCGGCCTTATTAAGGTGGTATATGTTGTTCTGAGAATTCTGGGTTTTGCTCCCCAATTTGTTCCACATTAGGAGATGGTGATAGCGTGGTCCTCGAGACCAACTGGAAAGGTCCAGGACTGCAGTATCACACCTAGGTATTTTGGATTTCTATTTTATCAATTAATTGGTTGTTTATGCTCATTTTGGGGTTATATTTAAGCCTTTTTTCCCTGTCAGTGGAGAAGACGCATAGGTTTGGTTTTATAGGGTTTATGGTCATTTGGAGTTCCATTGCCCACTTCTCCAGTCCTATCATTGATGTGTTCAGTATTTTTTACGATTTTTCTATACTGCTACTTGTGTGCCATATGGCTATATCATCTGCATAACAGGCAACCTTTGTGTCTTCAGTGAGGTAAGGATGGATGTCGTTAATATATAGCAGATAGAGTAGAGGACTGAGCACAGATCCCTGAGTTACACCAGCCTTCCTTCCTTCTTCCTTCCTTGGAAAATTCTCCATTGACCCGAACCTTTAACCTTCTCCCCCTTAAGAAGTCTGAAATCCAGATTAAGGGTTTCTTCTTACTCCGATATTGTGCAGCCTTTCACGTAATTTCTCCCTCCACACTCGATCAAAGGCTGAGGTCATATCAAGGAATATAGCCGTGGTCTTCTTTGGCGGTTTTTCCTGGAAATAATCTATTATTGATTGACAGAAGTAGAACAGTTGATCAGTCGTACAGTGCTGGGATCTATAGGCAGTTTGGTAGAGGAGCGAAGTGAAATTGCTGGCTCAGCAACCCTGGAGCTGACGTCACTTCCTGTGGAGGTTACCCCTGCGAGGCCGCGTGGCTAAGATACTTTATTCTTTGCTCTCTCTCCTTTGTTTACTATTTTAAATATAGCTATTTCTAGATATCACTCAATTATAATTAATTAATTCATTCATATTTCCCCTTTGTTCTTCTTTTGACCTCGGTTTGTTTGGTTAATAAAATAACGTTCTTCGTTTATGGATCACCGACTCTACCTTTCTGCTACGCTACAACTGGTGGAGACGCTGGATCGTCAAGACCGATATCCCTTCTGACATAAAAGAAGGACTGAAACTGTTAAACAAGAAGATAGTGTAGAGCTCAAGGAGATGACCGTGAATATAGAGGAAGCTACCCAGGTGGGCAATTATTTTGTTCAGCACCTACCAAGGAATCCTTCCATGTTCTCCGGGGAGGATGGTGAGGATCCCCTTACCTGGTTAAAAGGTTACAAACGTGTGGCAAAGCATAATCATTGGGACGAAACACCCTCTGTCTTGCCAATATCTAATTTTACCTGAATGGAACTGCCCTCAAATGGTTTGAGAATAATGAGGAGACCATCCGGAATTGGGAAGAGTTTACTACTCAATTGGAGAGTGTATTTGGGAAAAGTGAGAGTCTGCGGCTGCTTGCCGAGAAAAAACTTAAAATCCGGGCTCAGCTAAAGGGTGAAAGCACCGAGTTCTATATACAAGACGTCCTACGACTCTGCAAAGAGGTGGATCTCCAAATGAGCGAGGGGGATAAAATATCCCACCTCATGAAAGGAATAGTGGAAGAACTTTATCAGGCGCTTCTTCCAAGAGACATAAACAATACGGATCAATTTGTGTCTGAGTGCCGCCGCATTGAAGCGCTTCATCGTCGGCGTGTGACCCCCGCCAAGTACGAACGCTTGCCCAATGTAGCATCCCTTGATGTCTGCAATGATAATACAGATTTGTCATCCATGATTAGACAAATTGTCCGCGAGGAGGTGCAACGGGCCTTGGCCGCTCCTCGTGAAGAACCAAGAATCGCCACCATTGAAGATATGGTGAGGGAAGAAATTGATAAAACCCTCGCTCCAATATCAAATCCTTCCAGAGGCTCCCCTCAATATCAAACTTATACGCCGTCACCAATCGCTAGAAGAGAGACGGCGGCACCCCAAACTCCCCGTCCCAGAGCTCGGTACCCGAAACAGGGAGAAAGACGGGACACAAATGAATGGAGGACCACTGAGGGAAGACCAATTTGCTTCCATTGCGGACGCCCTGGCCATGTCGCCCGTTACTGCCGTGACAGAAGGAGACAGAATGACGAAAGAGAAAACGGATATCCCCAAAGGAGGCAAGAACCAATGATCTTCTATGGACCCCGTTCCAAATTCCCGGCGCTCAATGACGACGAGCCAAGAGATAATTTTAGACGTTACCGAAGCCCTTCCCCATACCCTGGCCGAAACGGACAACATTCGTCGCCTATTTGAGGGTCCAGTCGGTCACCTCGCCGTTCCCGCCAGGAAAACTAGAGGTTGCGACCTATTTTGGAGGTGGGGCCGCAAAATTTGGAAACCCTCCCTCATCGACTATAGTGGATATGAAAGGAAATTATATAAATATTAAAATAGAAGGAAATATAACCAGTGCTCTTGTTGATTCTGGGGCTTCTTATTCTGTCGTGTTCGAGAGGTTCAGACTCAAATTGAAGAAAATAATGTTTGCCGAAACTGACGTGAGCTTAAGAGTGGCCAACGGTAAAATTATAAAACCGAAAGAACGCTGCTCTTTAAAATTGGACTTAAATGGTCTGCAGGAAAATTTCGAATTTATTGTTCTGGAGGACTGTAGTCACGATGTGATCCTCGGATGGGACTTTTTGAAGTTATCCAGGGCGGTAATTGATTCTGCAGAAGATACACTTTTTTTAGAGGAATTCCTAGTCGAGGACACACCCAAGAACAACTCACCTCTCTACGCGGAACGGGAATACAGAATAGAGCCCGCATCTTGTCAGCTGATAGAGGTATTAAGCAGAGACATCTCAGATAATGCAGCTGTGGTGGCAGAAAGTCAAAAAGGTCTGTCGCTGGAAAGAGAACTAATGGCTCCCTCCTCTATCATCTCACTTACCAGTAACAGGGGAAAACTGTGGGTGGCAAATTGGAGCCCATATCCGAAGATAATTCCCCAGGGGATGCACGTGGCCGATGGTGTCGTCATCGAGGATAGCCAGCTTTGTGTACTTGCTGAAGGCAACCACGTAGGAACAGATATAGGCCATTCCGAGGATTCAAAAATTGCGGAAATTTTAAATATAGATGATTCACTTGACGATTTTCAAAAAGAAAAATTAAGAAATTTATTGAGAAACTATAGAGATATTTTTGATTTCAGAAAAAAAGAAGCGTCCAAGACCGATAATGTTAAGCATCGAATTAGCACCGGAGACCACCTTCCCACCAAACAACGACCGTACCGAGTAGCACCAGCGGAACGTCAAATTATTCAAGAGGAGGTAATTAAAATGGAAGAAATTGGTATTATTCAGCCCTCTGCGAGCCCATGGGCCTCACCGGTCGTTTTAGTCAGGAAAAAAGATGGCAGCTGGAGATTCTGCGTCGATTACCGCCGCCTTAATAAGATAACAAAAAAGGATGTTTACCCGCTCCCAAGGATCGACGACACTTTGGACTGTCTACAGGGAGCACGATTTTATTCCTCTATGGATCTCCAATCTGGATACTGGCAGATCGACGTGGAGGAAGCGGACCTTGAGAAGACTGCATTCATAACCCCAGATGGATTGTATGAGTTCAAAGTGATGCCATTTGGGTTATGCAACGCTCCAGCTACATTCGAACGAATGATGGACGGCCTCTTGAAGGGTCTTAAGTGGACAATCTGTCTCTGTTACCTTGATGACATAGTCGTTTTTTCCGATTATTTTGAGGAACATCTGAGACGCCTTCAGCTGGTATTAGGCTGTTTGAGGAAGGCTGGCTTGTGCCTCAATTCGGGGAAATGCAGGTTTGGTGCGAAAACTATAACAGTTCTTGGACATGAGGTGAGTGGAGATGGAATATGTCTCGATCCAGAAAAAATTAGAGCAGTCCGTGACTTCCCCAGACCAAAGTCGCTAAAAGAAGTTAGAAGTTTCCTAGGGCTATCTTCCTACTACCGCCGTTTCATACCCAATTATGCCCATATAGCCCAACCATTAAACGCTCTTTTAAAGAAAGATTCAGTGTTTAGTTGGAACATAGAAGAGCGGCACGCATTTGAAGCTCTCAAGTCAGCCCTAATTTCTGAGCCTGTCTTGGGACATTTTGATCATTCATCCCCAACAGAAATACATACTGATGCGAGCAACTATGGAATAGGAGCAGTTTTAGCGCAAATTCAAAAGGGAAAGGAGAGAGAGAGCAAAGAATAAAGTCTCGTAGCCACGCGGCCTCGCAGGGGTAACCTCCACAGGAAGTGACGTCAGCTCCAGGGTTGCTGAGCCAGCAATTTCACTTCGCTACAATATTATTATTTTTAGTGAGCCAGACTATGAGCCTAGAGTGGATAATTCGTTCTGGTATTTTACAAAGTATGCTGGTGAGAGAAATTGGCCGATAGTTCTTGTATTCCTTGGCATCTTTGTTTGGCTTCAGTATTGGCACTATAATTGGTATCTTCCAATTCTTTGGTAGTTTACCAGTTTGCCATTAAATGTTCAGTTTTCGCAGGAGTTGATTATTAGCTTTGTCTTCAAAGTGTTTAATCATTTGACCAAAGCTTAGATTATCTCTTGGTGACCTCCATGGATTTTTTTATTGATGAGTTTAGCTCATTCAGTGTGAAGTCTCTCGAGAAAATATCTTGTTGATGGAAGTTTATTACTTGTTTAACTAACTGGTTTATATTATTTTAGAGTCCTGTCTTCATTCGTATAGTTGATTATGGAAGTGCTTGAAAGATATTCAGCAATTATGTCAGCCATCTGTTTGTTCTCGTTCTCGCTGTTCTATTCATATCGGTTAGAGTATTGGAGGATTAGTGTTGGTTTTGATTGTTCTCTAACACTCTAATCACATTCCAGTGTTGGCTTTCCATTCTTGGATCCATTTATTTTCGCAGAATTCTGCCATTTTACTTGTTTCAATATCCAAATTTCTTGTTCTATTTTGTGACTAATTTCAATGAGTTCCATTCTGTTTTCTTCTGTTTTATTTTTTTTAAGAAGTTCATTGATATTGTCCCTCTCTCTGAAATCATTGCCTCGATGTTGTGGTCCTTCCAGTAAGGTATCCACAGGTCTTTACGTCTACCTCTAGGTATCGATGCTTTTGCAGCTTTTGAAATGTTCGAAGAGAATTTTTCCAAGTTTTTGTCAAGCGTTCTGTAATTCAATTTTTCGTTGCACAATTCTTCAAGCTTTTCTGTGAATTTTTTCAAGTCGGCTTTCCTAAAGTTCCATGTTCTTTTATTCTAATGGACATTCTCAATTTTGAAGTTTAGGGTTGTTAAAATTGGTCTGTGGTCACTGAGTGCACCTCTCGGGATTTTCCATTGTGTTGTGGGTGCGATGTTGTAATTTTTCGCTGTGATGTCTATTGCGGATTCTGTGCCTGTGGACTTAGATAGATATAGCCGTTCTCTCCGTTATTTAACGGTGCAAGGTCGAGGTCGGTTAGCATGTCCTCAACCTGCTGACTTTTGTTATCCTGGACAGGTGATCCCCAAATTGAACTTTTGGCGTTAAATTCGCCGAGTATGATTGTGATATCCGAAGACGCTTCACTTAATGTCTCTATTGTGTGTACCCATACAAAATTAAAAGATTTCACGAGCTGAAAGTTGGCGATTTTGAGATGCGTCAAGAATTCGCTGCATGGGTTTTCCGGCAAATTGATATTGATGAAAACTGGCTGTCGAATGTTCTGTGGACAGATGATGCTCACCTTTCTCTAAACGGAGAATTTAACATTCAAAACAGCTGCATTTGGGCAACAAAAAACCCTGGGATTTTTTACAGAAATGCCACTTTACCAGCCTAGAATTACAGTTTTGTGTGGGTTCACTTCTTTTATTATCGGGCCATTTTTCTTTGAAAAATCAATGGAAGAACTTTTAAAACCGTTTTTGTAACTGGTGAACGTTATGTTCAACTTTTGAGAGAAAAGGGTATTCCCATATTGCAGGGCAAAAGCACTAAGCGAAATAACATTCATGAAAGATGGAGGACCTCCTCATATCTCCCGAGGTGCCAAACAATTGCTTGACGCCTTGCGATTTTTGTTTATGGGGGTACATTTAAATCGTGTGTTTATCGATGCTGGTCTACCACATTGGCCATGTTGAAGGCTTCTATCAGATGGCACGTTTTATAAATTTCAACAGATATGTTATTTAATGCTGTCCATTCTGTCATTTATGGTCTGCAGGCGGTGATTGAGAATGAAGGGTGCCACATTGAGCAAGGATTGTGACCTAATACAAGAGAGAAGGCAGTTACCTCATGTGTTATATAAGCCGCCATGTATTATATTATCTACCAATATTTTGCAGCTCTTTGTGTTGGGATATGGGGATAATAAATGCTGTCCTCACATATTGACTCTTTTTTTTGTGAACAGTAATATTTTGTTTGTCATTTGCTCACATATTATGACGTGCAAACCAGGGTGTTATAACTTCTCGAATAACACTGGTACACACAATTTTTCCCCTTATGTTTAGTGTTTCGCTTTTCGCTCATTAGAAGAAATAGCATAAGGAATATTTTCTGTACACCAATAACTTTAGAAATTTTGTGAAAAAAAATAATACAAAATGATTTTACTACCACGTTTTTCAACGCAAAAGGTCGATTTAAAAATTATTTTTATTTGAGGGGACACATTTTTTAAAATTGTGTACAGTATAATAAACAATGATAACATTTGACAAGCCCATATGAAATTTGGAATAAAGTACGTCAAATATATTTTGTCACTCCCCTCTATATTTCATTTGTTGGATCATGACAAATATCCAGTTAAATAGTCAAGGGTCGCCAATCAGTCAAGAAACTACACATTTCTTATAGCATGAAATCCTATTAATAGTGCCATCATAATATATGGTACTATATTAACATTTCAAAAAATCGTGTATTTATATCAGCAGTGTTTTTCAAACATTCAATCTATTTCACAAAACCCCATATAAAATATAAATATTTTTGCTACATGTTTTAATTTGCATTTACCTATTTTACATATCTCTGATTGTATTTGAAAATCGTTAACCAATTCTTCATACTTTTGGCGAAATGGTGTTTTATTAATTTGTTATTTTATATTATTAGGGTTCTTTCCTGGAATTCAAAAAGGAAAAATACGTGTCGATCAGTTATATTTTTCAATTTATCAAACAATTTGGCCGCTGAATCTCTGAATCTGGTAGAGCGCCATCTGGCGAATAAATTTTTAACTAAAATCGAATTCGAAATTTTCATTATTTGCCATAAAAAATCCCATTGCATCCTGAATACAATGGCGTTTACCGCATTGCTCTAGCGCAAATATTCGCGGAGTTATTAATTTTTAAAGTTGTGCGGGACTTTTGGATCACCCTGTATAAGCGATCTCTTATTATTGTTCTTAGGACCATATTTTAAAAAGTTTTCAAATTTTATATAGCATCGATTTTATAATATCTTAAGAAAAAAGTTATTCCAAAATTTGCCAAAATAGAATCTGACAAAAAGATATCTGATCTGGTAAGGTAGTTGGGATGATCCATGTCCATAATACATTGTAAAATAATGGAAGAATGATATTTATTAGCGAAAAAACGCCTCTTATATGAAAAAACATAAAAACAATACATTTAAAAATCAAAATGCATTTCTTTACATTTATAGAATGGAGAATCATTCTTTCACGAATGGCTATAATTCTACTCTTGTTCCTTAGCTATCTCTACATGTCAATATATTGTATGACAGGGACATGTGACAGATGTTAGGCTATCTCAAGTAAGGGTTCTACCAACGTCTACTAAACCGTGACAGCCATTAAATTTTGATATGACGGCTAGTCTAGATCCAATTAAAGATGCCCTATCCCCACATTTTTTACACACCAAACTGGATTTTAATTTACTTTTAATTAGATAGCTTTAATTAAACAAGTCTTTGGGACGACGGGGCAAAAATGTTCTAATTAAGGTGGGATATTATTAAATTGTCTCAGGAAGAGTTTTCTTGAAAGGAAAAGGATAGAAGAAAAATGCTTCGCTAGATGAGCTTTACCGCCCTGCTGCTTAGATCTATTACAATGTTTTCAGGGTTTATTTTAGATATATACTCATGGACAAAACTTTAGGAAGTGGAACGTTTTTGATGTAACCAGTCGTCTGTTTTTTTTTTTTAAGGAGACAGAGCCATTTTGTTCACACTTGGTTATCTCGTGTGTCTTCAATAAACTGTGTATCAAATATCTTTCAGAGTTATTGTCTGAATCCCGATATATATGCTAAAAGGTAAAATCTTTTAAGTTTTGTTGATGAGTCTATATATATAGAGCAACTCAGTGTATATCTGAAATTTTTTCTTTAAAAAATGTATATATATATATTATAAAAAAGAGATTTTCTGCTTATTTTTGATTATCTTGAGGATTATGCTATGGTAATGCAGTCGTGGTTATAATCTTGAAAGTATAATGCTAAAAATAGTTTTGATCAGAGATTTCTTTAATTGAGCTTATGGAATATATAAAAACAACATAATTTGATAAAGGTACTGCCTGGCTTAAGGTGTAAGAATAAAAAAAAAATGAAAAGCTTATTTACATAATGTACAAAATTTTTAAGCCGGCCATCGAGAAACAACAACAGTGAGTTTTTATAGGGGAAGCGTGGCCTCCGGCGGTCGATTTAACAGAGTATTTGAATCTAAGAAATATAAATTTAAATAAAATAATAATTTAATATAACATTTATATATATATATGGTAGGCAGGCACATTATGCAGTCATGAGACCAAAGTTTTAGGCGTCAATGAGTAACACAAATGCAAGAAATGAAACTATATAGCACAGAGATCCGTTGATGATCTTCAAGAGAAAATCTGTATATTTTAAGGAGAGCATATGATAACTCTAAGCTTTATGTAATGCCATACTTAATGCGACACCTCTATGCATATATATTTGGATATTATAAATTATCTTATTTAAACGACCATCTTTGGTTATATAAAAAAATTACACTCTCATTATGACTTTATATAGTTATATATTGTTCTGAAATAGAGCAATCCATAATTTAAATCATTAGATAATAAAATGGCATATATTGAATTGGCGTACAGCCAACCGAAATATTGGCAAATAAATATTTTATTCAATCCAATATATGCCTTTTTAATATCTAATAGTTATATACAAACACTATATTCCAAATTCACATTTTTAATTAAAAATTGATCCAATATATACCTTTTTAATTAAAGATCTATTTATGAATTGCTCTATCTTAAAAAAAAAATTATATATATAAATATTTTTCTTATTTTTATATTAATGGCAGAATTTTAGAATAGCGACTTCTATTTATATAATTTTATATTTTTTATAGATATGAAGCATTTCAGAATATTTTATATATTTTTCCATTTATAAATGCACAAAAGCCGGTATAAAATATATCGAATTTATTTCAATAGAGAAAAGAAAATTAACAAAACCTTATTCATAAAGCATAACTATTTTTTTTCCAATAAAATAATTCACAAAAATATATTCGACTCTATTTTTTAATGCTATCATCATATTAAAAATAAAATATCGTTTGATTTCAATTAAATTCATTCAATGTGGCGTTTAAATTAAAATATCAAAAGATATTAAAATATACGTTATATCCATGAGGTAGATTTCTTAGAAATATTATTCAGAAGACTCTATTAAAATATCCTATTTGGATGATTAGCTTATTAATCTAAATAATAGAAAAAATAAGATATATATATATATAGAGTTGAGTAAAATAAATTAGATTTATATGTCAGACGAATTTAAATGTAAATAAATAATTTAATAGAATGTTTTTACATTAGAATTTAAATATATACAAATTGAATTTGGGTATGAGAAATTTGTTACATAAAATATTTTTTATAGAACTAATTATTTTATGTCAAAAGTATATGATGGAATTTTCTTAATGATTTTATTCAAATAAAATGAATTTATTAAAAATATACATAGAATCATTTCTATTAAATTATGCATTAAAAAAAGCTTATATATATACTTTGTTTTAAAATTAAAATTAATTTATATATTAAAAAGAGAGGAAGATATGAAGGTGGTATTTATTTATTTTAAAATTTCTTTACTGAGTAGATATATGTATAAAATATTTTAAAATTTATATATATATTTTTTAAAAATATTTTTCTCCGTAGGTGTTTGAAATTTTTATTTGTTTATATAAAAAAAGGCTCGGATTCTATTATTATATATTTTCTCTTAGTTTTATATTTTATGAAAAAATGTATTTTTTAATCTTTGTAAAAGATATTCTAATCATTGAAATATACATTTAGTGTGATTTATATAAACACAAGGCCTTTATTAAGACCTTAGTCTTACGCAGATTCTCTGTACAAGATCTAAAACTAGAAAAAAGATTAATATAGTAATTTAAAAAAAGGCATTTCCTGATCCCGAAACAAAAAGTTGCTGATGGCATCTTCTTTGAATATTTTCGTATCGTTTTTCTGTAAAACGAATTGAAGTTTTTTATCCTTCAGTGTTACATATACACTCATGGACTAAAGGAAGTTGTACCTTTTAGCATGTATATCTGAATTCAGACAATAACTCTGAAAAATATTTGATACACAGTGATTTTTATTGTAGACGCGAGATAACCAAGTATGAACAAAATTGCTTCTGTTTCCTTCAAAAAAAAAGTATCAAAGTCTTTCCACTTCTTTAAGTTTCGTCTATGAGTGTAAAAGCGGGGATCGTCCTATACAGTATTAAATGATGTCTAGTTTTGACGTTTAATTTGACTGGAGAGGTGTCCTATTCTTTTATAGATCTATTTCCTTCCGGCAAAACTTCCATCAGTATTAGAGCTTTAATACCTCCCTGGCTGGGGGATTTCACTACTGATGAGCCAAGCCCCCTCAATATTTTAAATTGAAGTTGTAGAAAAAATCATGTGTGCATAAAAGTTTTATTTCCTATATATAGATTGCGTGTTATGATAGAGTATTCTATGTTGAGTAATTTATAACGGTTTACCGGTAAGTGAAGGTCGCTATGTAAATAGCTTTCGGTTAAAAAAGAGCTATGTAAATAAGTGTGATTTGATGGTATTTTAAATATTTATCTAGTATCAAAATATTCTTCTGTAGATCGATTTACCTGTTAGGGTGTATTCTTACTTGACTACGTTTTAAAATCAAGACATCTTTTTGATTAACATATTTATTTCATAACAAAATGGAAAATTATTACCTATTAAGCTATTTTACATTGATAGAAATTAAAAACAACAATATAACATACTAATAGCAGCAAATTCTACAAAACTACTTAAAACAAAACAAACGAGAGTTCTAAAAAGGCAATTACAATGTTGCCGAATATAATTAAACATAAAAACTATTCATAGAAATATATTTTGACAATATGTACAGAAGCCGTTGGCCGGATCCCAACATGATTTATATAAAGAGTTTATATACGAACATATACACTCATGATTCAGATAAATTATTCCATACTGATCCATCATTTTGATTTAAAATAGCTATAAATCTAGAAATATTCAAGGAAACATATTGTTGGTTTATTGGTTGACAAAGAATAACTTCCGTGGGTACAGAGGATCTTTAGGACTTTATTTAAGTCTACTCAACAAAATAATTTACAGAAGAATGCAAAATAAAAGAACAACAATAAAGAAAACAGGAGTTACAAACTCACCAACTACAGCACAGTCAAGGAAAGTAGGAGCAGAACAGAAGACAGAAGTTGGTAGAACCTTCTAGAATCTTCCAAGAAGTACACCGGGGTCTGCGGTAAGCAGCAGCCCGACCACTTGAGACAGCAGCTCGCGTTTGCTTGGAGTACACCACGTAGCTTCGTTTTTCTACTTCCTGGAATGAGTTCCTCATCCCTATATATCCCGGAGTAGATCTTTCCAGAACGGTCATGGTTGGTCAGCCAATCAGAAAACCGCCAGCACTAAGCCTTGCGCAATCGCTTTAGATTGGCCAATCAGTTGTTCTCCGATTTTTCTACATTATTCTTGAACGTTCTGAAACATTCTATTCTGGAATGTGCCCTTTTTTATTCCACGTAACAATATATATACATCCCCCAAAAACTAAAAAGGTATTCCTGACTGCGCGAGCGCCATCTAGTGAAACAAAAATAAACTAAACGTTCATTTAACTTGTTCTGTGATATTTGGCCAACCCAAATTTTTGATAGAGAAGCCTCTTCAAGAAAAGCCAACCATGTACGCGTTTTTGTCCACTACGTGGCGCTCTGTCATCTAAATATGATCATGTGACGCAGTCAGGATATACCTTTTTTTTATCTTAATATCAACACCTGACCTTTTTTCTATTTTTTATTAATTTTCACAGATATATACATACGTGTATTATATAAATATATATACATATATCATATATATAACTGTATCACACACATATATACATATATCACACATATATAAACATATATATATATATACATTTTTCATATATATATATATAATGTATATATGCAACAATGTAAGTACATCCATTTATCTAACATATATCATATATTAATATAAAGACAATTCGCTGAGGGAAAATTTTCTTTTATATATATCGGCAATACAAGCTTTCGGGCTCAACAGCCCTTCGACAGGTATAACTACGTTACTGAATTTTTTTTCGAATCTAATCCATATATATACATACAAAGAAGCAGGAAATATAAGATAGATATGCAAAAACTGATTTACATATTACAAAAATAAAAAAAATAAATTATTGGTTAATGCTAATTCTCTATTGAGGTTATGCGATTACAGTAAATTACGAATTAAGAAGCCGGAGATTATTGATTAGGATGGAAGTTCCGGAATTATACTATGATATACGTCGGGCAAATCTATGGATCTATTGATTCATTTCAGTTTTTTAGTGAGTATAGCTTCGAGTACTAGGCGCTGGTGCTTGCTCTTTATATCCTGATAATGGGTTGAGGGTTCTCCAATATTAAATGAATGGCCTGTGATAGGCTGGTATACAAGAGAACGGGGATCCTTTCTTTTAACTGATCTTTCGTGTTCGGCCATTCGGATCCTCACCGTTCTCCGTCTCTCCCACATACGTAGCTTCAAACTGCAGGCATGATATTAAAAATATTGCATTATATTTGCTGAGGGTATCTGTAGGAGTGTTGCTTTTGGTTATATTATGTCTTAGTCTGTCTGCGAAGGTTAGTGTATTAGAGAAGTAGGTATTGTTGCCATGTTTCTTCAATATTCGTGCTATGGCGGTGGATTTGGAAGAGAAGGGAATAATACAGTTGGATAGATACGGAGAAGGATTTCTTGTCGTGGACGGATTGTAAAAATGCTTAAAAATGAAGGATGTTGGATAGCCAGCAGAATTAAGATGTTTGGTTATATTACGTTTTTCTATTGATTGAAAAAGTGGAAGAGAACAATGGCTGTGTATGCGCTTTGATAAGGTTCTTACAATGTTAATTTTGTGGGAAACACATATATGAAACAATGTAAGTACATACATTTATAAACATATATCATAAATATACATGTATCACATATGTATATATACATACATCACATATATATACCTGTATATATGCAACAATGTAAGTACTTCCATTTATTTAAGAATCGTTCACTCTCCAAGAAGATAGCTCGGATTTATATTCAAAACTCTATTTAATTATGAGAAGAGAATAATTAATTTTTGAGCTTTAAACTAATTACTATTTGTATCCTACTAATTAGTTTATCTAATTTATTTTTACTGTTGATTAAATATCCTATTTTAAGGCTGTGTTCATCAGGTTATTGTATAACAAATTCATTATCACACATATATTTATTTGCATAACATTTACAGAATTTCACATGAGAGCACCTTTTCTTTGTTTATTCAAGTTAAAAATAGTTCTATTTTATTATCAAGTAGCATTCTATTTTCATTAAATTTCATTTGATTGGTTAAAGTGAAAAATTGAAGAAACAAGAATTGAAGATAATTGTAATATTGATTTGCTTATATAGGAACTATAAGTATGAGCATATATATATATATAAATAAAGAAGGCATCTCCTTACCACGAGCACATTATTATCTTTTTTTTCTATTGTTTTTTCATGTGTTAAGCGTCTTTACGCAAATTTGGCCTTAAATACCCATTTCTTGATTTTTCAAGAAGCCTCTGGGACCAAAAATATTTTTGGTCGCAGTGGTTACAGCCTAATCCACACTGACGAGCGCCAACAGCGCGAAACGCGTTCGTGGATGGCTTTTCTTGATTTATCAAGAAATTGGGTTGGCCAAATATCACGGAGCAAGCTAAATAAACGTTTAGTTTATTTTTGCTCCACTAGATGGCGCTCTGTTATCTAAAAAGCACATGTGCTCGTGGTCAGGAGATGCCTTCTTTATTTTTAATATCAACACCTGACCTACTTATCTTTTTTTTCTATTGTTTTTTCATATATATAAGTATATATGTGTGTGTTTGTGTGAAAAAACAAGAAAAATATAAAAGATCACGTGTTGATATTAAAAATAAAAAGAACATACAGTAGACTCTCCTATAACGCGAGTTTTTACAACGCGATTTCGTACAACGCGATAAAAAAATTGCGACAAATTTATTTATACAACGCGAATTTTCGTATAACGCGTTATAAAATAAAATACATGATATTTGTCACTAACAACACAGGTCTACAAAAAAAACTTTTTTTTTTGCACAAGAGAACCTGATGGTGTTTCTAGTGTAACTTTTCATGCTGAACTCAAAAATCTAATCAGAAATTTCCCATCACCCATGGTTTTTGCCTGACGATCTTTTTTTAGTATTGGGATAAATACATGCATCCAACATGAAAGAGACTTACGAAAACATGAAACTGCTTTTGAAAAAGATAGAATATGAAAGATACGGTTGGGAAATATGAAGCGATTTGAAAGTCGTTGCTCTCTTGCGGGGATTACAGCTTGGATATACAAAATTTTGTTGTTTTCTGTGTGAGTGGGATAGCAGAGATAGGGAAAGGCATTACATTAAAAAAATCTGGTCAAACCGTAAAATCTTTACTCCAGGATATAAAAATATTGCAAATCTACCCCTGATCGATTCAGAAAATATTTACTTACCACCATTACATATTAAACTGGGATTAATGAAGAACTTTGTCAAGGCAATGGATCGAAATGCCAGTGGATTTGCCTACCTAAAACAAAAAATTTCTAGTATAAGTGAAGCGAAGATTAAAGAAGGCATTTTCGTTGGACCTCAGATTCGAGAATTGCAGCAGGATGGAAATTTTCAAAATAGTTTGAATGAAGTTGAAGCAGCAGCATGGAATTCCTTTAGAAACGTTTGCAAAAACTTCTTAGGAAGTGTCAAGGTTGAAAATTACCGAGACATAGTTAATGATCTGTTGCTTTCCTACAAGGCACTGGGATGTAACATGTCCCTCAAGATCCATTTCCTGCATTCACATCTAGATTTCTTTCCAGACAATCTTGGCGCAGTTAGCGATGAGCATGGTGAGAGGTTTCATCAAGCTATATCAAGCATGGAGAAGCGGTACCAAGGTAAATGGAGTCCCGCTATGCTTGCCGACGACTGCTGGGCACTCAAGAGGGATCTACCACAAGCAACGTATAGAAGAAAATCCACTGTCACTGCTTTTCAATAATAAATATGTTTCGTTCATATATGCCTTTATATTAACAATATTTCCAAATTCAAGTAGGTGTATCTCAGAAATATTGTGTAATAGAAAAAAACTTATGGTATATTTGGATTCAGGACATGTAGATAAGATGCTATTTCTTTGTGGACAAAGAAAAATATTTTTGATAAACCAGTTACGTGACATTGTTTGCAATTTTTAGTGTATTTATCCCAATACTAAAAAAAGACCGTCACGCAAAAACCATACGTGATGGGAAATTTCTGATTAGATTTTTGAGTTCAGCATGAAAAGTTACACTAGAAACATAATCAGGTTCTCTTGTGCAAAAATCTTGTTGACCAGTGCAATTTACCCTAACAATATTCACGTTATACAAGTTTTATTTCGTACAACGCGAATTCCTATAACGCGATTTCATACAACACGGAACACATTAATCGCGTTATAGGAGAGTTTACTGTATCCTGATCGCTCACATAAGCATTTTTAGATTGCAGAGCGCCATCTAGTGGAACAAAAATAAACTAAATATTGATGTAATTTGTTCCGTGATATTTAGCTAATCATATATTATACATATACTAGCGGATGTGTACCCGGCTTCGCCCGGGTTTTATCCGAGTGAAAGTTTGCCTAACGAATATTATTGATAATAATATTCGGGAACACACAGAATATTATGATAATAATGATAATTATATTCGTTACGTCATATATTTATATAATATAGCGGATGTACCCGGCTTCGCCCAGGTTTTTCTCGAGGGAATGTTTGTAGTCTAGTAATAAGAAAATATACTACACCTAAAAACTATCAGAGAAAAGAGAAACCACGGAAGGTGAACAGAAAAATGCTTACAATGGATATATATGTTTACGATATCAAGTTAAATAAAAACAAAGATAAAATTTGCATATGTTGGTCACTATAAATTTGTATATTTGTTAGGCGAAATTAGAAACATGATAAAACAATATGAATATTTTTCAGATTGAGATTATTAGCTAGTATGTAAAAAAATTAACTCTGTTGAATTTTTTTTTGTATTTATATATAAATAAAATTAACTCTGTTGATTTTTTTTGTATTTAATCGATAACAGCGAAGTTACGCATGTTAAAGTTAGGAAAAATATTTTGATGTTAAGCAAAACCTGCTCCATCTCGTTTTACATAAATGTTGAAAATTTGGTCGAAATTGATGCATTGTAACGAAAATTTTTAGCGACCACCACTTATGAAATTTCCATTTTATTAATATAGATAATGAATATTTTGATAACAATCAAGTATGATGAATACATCTTTATTTTCGTGAGACCGTCTTCAAAAGAGAAACTAATATATCTACAATACACAGTATGTGTAAATGAAAAACAAAAGAAAAAAATAAAAGATAAAAAGATCAGGTGTTGAAATCAATATTAAAAATGACATATCCTGACCAGGAGCACATGTGCTTTACAGATCATATAAGGGAACAGGCTAAATCTTTGTTTAGTTGATTTCTGTTCCACCAGATGGCATTCTGCCTTCTGTAAAGCACATGTGCTCCTGGTCAGGATATGCCTTTTTAAATATTGATTTCAACACCTGATCTTTTTATCTTTTTTTTTTCTTTCGTTTTTTCATATATTATACATATATAATGATTATTTTGATAACAATTAAATATGATGAATACATCTTTATTTTCGTGAGACCATCTTCAAAAGAGCAACTAATATATCTACAATATACAGTATATGTAAATATATTTACATATGACTCTTTTCTACTGGCTCACCATAGAGATATAAGGGTTTTATTACTATACCAAATATAGGGACAGAGCTAGCCAGTAAAAACAGTTCAGAGAGCGTTCAACTATATCGGAAGAATAATTATGGACACAGCAATAACAACATGGCGCAGAAGTAAACTATATCCTTTTACCTAATAGGGTATGACGAATGTATTTAAAAACTTATCATTGTTAAAAAGACACAATATTATGTTTTGAACACATATAGAATAATGAGATGGAAGTTGATTTACTTAGTATTTTGTTGATATAAATTTATTTGAAAAATTGCTCAAAAAGTGATGAATTAAAGAATATTACATCAACACACACTTAGAATGTATTATGATGCATTAGCGCGCCATCTGTTATGAAAATTCGAAACTATTATAGACGTGTATGATTCTTTTAAATTTA
Organism: Cordylochernes scorpioides; assembly: GCA_030710605.1. Lineage (NCBI taxonomy): Eukaryota > Metazoa > Arthropoda > Arachnida > Pseudoscorpiones > Chernetidae > Cordylochernes > Cordylochernes scorpioides. The sequence goes on from CP092864.1 coordinate 16,357,887, forward strand.
AAAGAATCATACGCGTCTATAATAGTTTCGAATTTTCACTTGAGTGTATGTTTACATTTTAGGGATTGAGTTTCTTTTAGTTAATAGGGTATGACGAATGTATTTTATAAAACTTACCATTGTTAAAAAGACAATATTTTGTTATGAACATATACAGAACATTAGAATAGAAGTTGATTTACTTGGCGTTTTGTTGATCTAAATTTAATTGACAAATTGCTAAAAAAGTGAGGAATTAAATGGAATATTACTTTATAATAATTAGAGTGTGTATGTTTAACATTTGGGAATTGAGTTTCTTTTAGTTCATAAGAAATGACGAATGTTTTTTTATAAAACTTACCATTGTTAAAAAGACAATATTTTGTTCTGAACATATACAGAACATTAGAGTAGAAGTTTATTTACTTGGTGTTTTGTTAATATAAATTTATTTAACAAATTGCTCTAATCTATTATTATAGATTTAACTATTTTTGTCAAGATATTTATGATCATCTTTCAAACCTGAAAGGTTCAAGTTCCTAATATATATTATTGTTTCTCTTTTATTTTTGATTACTTTTTCTTGTATAATATGCTTATAACTGTTTCTGTTTTAAAAATTGTAAATCAACGCAATTATCTCTAGACGGGATATCGCGTTTTGTGTGTTGAAATAAAATAAAATTGCTTGAAAAGTGATGAATTATAAAGAATAATACATCAACCCTTAGAATGTATGTTCACCTTTTGTGTAGGGATTAAGTTTCTTTTTATATTGGGGCCAATATAATATTGAAGCTGTCTGGAAAATGGCTAAACCGCTGGGAGGGTTCACCACTGATGAGCCATGCTCTCCCTCTTGAAATATGTAATCACCGCAGGATAAGGGCTGTAGAAAAAAATAGTTAGATAGATTTAAAAAAAAAAAAGTAATTCAAAATATGTTCATAATTTTCCTCGTTAGATGGCGCTTGGTTATTGATTATTATTGTTATGTTTGAGAGTCTTTTTTGGTACTTCAACACACTCATTCGAAATGAATAAACAATTAGATATAAGCAGAGTTAATTATATAATTTATAATTAGCTGTTAGTGAGAAATCAGATGTAATTAGGAAAATTTGCTAACAATGATAATCTCGATGTTTTTATTGGTGTTTTCTACCCATTGTTGGGCCCCACGTTGGGGCGCCATCCTTTGTTGTGGGTGCTCTATTGAGATTCCCATTGTTCAAACAATTAATTATGAAACCCCGAGCTCTTGGAGTCATTAAGATTTTTTAATATTATTCACTGAGAGTTTGCTTATATATTTAGATCCTTTGTGTAGAGATTGTTTCCAGTACTTGATTTCTAACAGAATAGTATTAGAATATATGATCGACACTAGGTATATGCAAATCTCAAAAATAGAGAAGTCAGTTTAATATCTGAAATCAATACTAAATGATAATACTATTTTTTTTATGAATTAAATAAAATGGAAAACTTCAAAAGTTCTCATAATATAGTATCTGAATCATACATTACTAAGTGATAGATATTTCTTGAAAAATAGATACTTCGGCCAGTTAAAGTTTTATTTTTTATTATAACTATATAAGTATAAAACTTTAACTCGCCGAAGTAACACGCTGAAAATTTGACGTGTATGGTTAGCTGTAATTCATACCTCTAGCACTCCTGTTCAAAGACATGTTGGTCCGAAAACTAGAGAAATAAAAAAAAATTGAAGAAACCTGCCCTGGATTGCTTATTGATTTTGTTAAATACAATTAATATTTAAAATAATCATGATAATGGAAATTGATGCTTAATAAATAAAAATATGGACATTAAACATGAGTGATTAAGAAATATAGATAAATATAATGTGTAAAATATTCAGAGATGCAGAAACCATTTAAATAAATTTTATAGAATTTATAAGATAAAATTTTAAAATCAAATACAAACACGCGTAACTTGAAAAAAAAATACAAAATTTTTTAAATATTTATTTAAAAAAAATCTTTTCCTCTCCCCAAGATTGGAATGGTATACACTTGGATAAAATTAAAAAAGTTTCTTTTATAAAAATAACTTTTAAAAATTTCTCGGACATGAGAGCATGGGATAATATTGGTTAACTTTTTTTTCTTCTTCTTTTTTTCCCAACTAACCTTCAACTTGTACTGTATCGATTTCAGATAGATGTTCTTCTCTGTGCACTATGGAAAATGATCAATATATCATTTTGAAAACATTATATGAAGATTTTGTTGATGGTGGATCTCAATAATTACTTCTCTTCTAAAATATAAATCTTCTTTATTGAAGTTACAAGAAACATAAATTACTAAATATATCTAAGTAAACATTACTAATACAATAACATCTCTCTCTAAATTATAATTAATAATTATTTTATTGCCAAAGCGCTATATCCCGTAAGGGATACTTGCGCCAAACAAGGAGAAAAGTTTATTTACATAAGTTATTTACATTATTCAACGCATGAAACATTAGAGATCCAGATTTTGTAAAAGTTTAGATTGTATTTACAAAATTTTAATTAAATTTTAAATATAATTTTTTATCGGAAATCAAATCGTTAAGTTCACAAACAACTAGTTCATTCTTCATTCTATAATCTTGAAATGCTGGGCAATCGATCAGTAGATGTCTTGAGGTCTCTAACCACACACCACTCTATTACCTCTCACCTATATATATATACAGTGTACTCCGCTTATAACAAAGTCGGTTATAGCGAAATTCCGCATATAGCGAATGAAATTGTCTGCACGAAAGAAAAGAAGGGCTTAAACCATTAAAAGAACTCTGGATATTGCGAAGTCGGATATAAAGAATTTTCGCTTATAACGAAGTGATTTGCATGTATACATTTTTATTTTATCCGTTTATAACGAAGTTTTCTCATTTACCATTATAATTGACTAATATATTATGCATAATATATATCAAATTACAACGTGTGAATGACACAAATTTAATGATAAACAACAAATAAGTTAATAATATACAATTTTAAAATATGCAAACATATTATAAGTATTTTTTTTACATTATTTAAACAAAATTAAATTGTTTAATAAACGCTTATATTTTATTAACGTTTAACATGGCAGGAGAACGAAAACAAACAAGAAACTCACTATCTCTGTCAGTCAAGCTGCAAATCCTAAGAGAGATTGAAGTGGAGAAGAAGAAAAAGACAGATGTTGCCCAGAAACATAATATCCCACAGTCGTCGCTCAGCACCATAATACAAAGCCCCTTCGATCGCATGAAAGAAGTTTTAAAAATACCGTTAGAGATGGATTTCGATTCTTATGCTGACGCTGACAATGACGTCGTTACAAATGCCATGTTATCCGATGTAGAAATTGTCGAGAGCATTCTTCAAGCAAAAGAAGAAGAAGAAACGGACCAAGTTGATGAAGAAGTAGACCCAATTGTCCACATTCCGCATCCAAAAGAGGTATGGAGAGCATTCAAACTCTGCGATTGTTTCTTCAATGTCAGGATGAGTCCAAGTCTCTTCATAGGCATCTGTCAGACTTGGACAACATCGAAAAGAGTGTTCAGCACTTGTTACTGACTTCTAAATGTCAAAAGAAAATCACAAACTACTTCTCCAAAAACACCTGATGAGGTTGTTATTGATCTTTGTGTTGCTCTTTTGAGTTGAATAGTAAATAAAATTATTGGTACAAAACATTTTTTTTCCAACTGCGGATATAACAAACTTCGGATATAACAAAGTGATTGTCATGGATAATGCGACTTCGTTATAAGCGAAGTACACTGTATATATATATATACATTCCTGACACCACAGATTTTAAGTCACAGATTATTACAATCATAGAATAAAACTAATATTTGACAATAACATCCAACAGATTTAAAGTGTTGACATTCCTATATATAGAGAAAAATAAATAATATATATTAAAATAAAAACATAAAGCCTCCAGGGAAAAGATTCTTTTAAAAATATTTTTATTTAAAAATATCTCGAGCTTTCAGGCTAGTAAGCCTTTCTACGGGAGAAACTATTTTTAGAAAGCTCGAGATATTTTTAAATAAAAATATTTTTAAAAGAAACTTTTCCCTGGAGGCTTTATGTTTTTATTTTAATATTAATTCAAGGGATTATTTTATCGAATATATTAATATATTATAGAAAACTTTGTTTTATATAATATTTATTTTATAGTAATATATTTATTAAGAAGAAAGATTTCCAGTGATATATGCATTTTAACTATGCTGTTTACCTGTTTCTATTTGTTCTTAGATCCGGGGTTCAATGTTATTGCTAAATATAGATTTAGTAAATAATGAATAAAAAAGTGAAATTGTACTGGGATCAAGTTGATAAATTAAGAGGAAAACATCTTCTGATTGTGCAACTAAAAGTTGTTGATAATTTGCATCTGAAGTCGCAAGTCATCAACAACTTTATGTTCAAGGATCAGGAGAGAGAGATGCCCCTTTCTCTTAACTACTTAAATATATTTTACATAGATTTCTAAGTTAACATTTCTTACACATACATACAGCTTTATTAAGACAATCGGTCGTATACAGATTCACCACAGGGAGAAAGGAAGCATAGATGGAGCTCCTATACTCACAAAAGCCTCCAGGTCCGACGTATGTACAATGACCACACGTTCCTTCGTGCATACGTCATGGTTAGCGTATTACTGAACAGGATAGTGTGGAATCAGCGGCGTTCTAGTCTTCACTTTCCTCATCCAAATGGGTTTACATGAATTAGACTGATGTTTAAAGATCAGGAGATGCCTTTCTTTTAACTTTTTAAATATATTTTATATGTGATATATATATAAGTGACATTCTATATATACATACAGCTTTATTAAGACCACCGATCTTATACAGATTCACCACTGGAAGAAAGGAAGCATAGATAGAGCTCCTATACTCAAGCCAGCGCTGAACCTAACAACAGCCTCTAGGTCCAATGCATGTTCAGTGACTACACCCTATATACGTCAAGGTTTGCGTATCACTGAATCAGCACCCTTCTAGTCTTCGCTTTCCTAATCCAAATGGACCACGACATTGGGCGATTCCATTAATCTCCTCCGAACGGTGACCTTGTCACCGTTATGTATTTTTTTTTTTTTACTATCGGATTGAGACAAGGATAAGTCACCCAATTCTTTTCTCTGTTTCTCCAGGCAAAAGCTACCAAATGTTTTATATGCATGATGTCATTATATTATTAACATTTTATGAATCAATAATTATATAGTAGACACACATATATTTAAAACCAATCAAGTATACACGAATTCTAATATCATTAATTAAAATTAATTTGCATCAAAATATAATTTAAACACAATTTTTACTTCTACGATATTTACTACAAAATTTCCACAATTTTTCAAATTTCTACACAGAAAATTGTTTATCTGACAAAACGAATATAATATAAAAATGCTTTTTGCGTGTGTTGTGTGTATGTGTTGTTTTTTGTGTGTGTTGTGTATGTATATATGTATATAAAAGTTGAATTGTATTTTTTAAAATGTTTAGTATTTCAACTTTATCTCTAAAGGTTCCAAAATTAATCAAACTTTTATTGATTGTCAAATAAAAATATTTTCTGAAAGTGTAGATAAATTTCATCACGATTTATTTGTAATAAATAGGGCAAATTAATATAAAAAATTGAAATATATGCTCAAAATATATATAATATTCGCAGATTATATTAAACTACCTTACAATTAGGTCAACCTGATATAGCAGTAGACTTACTAAATCGAATGAACCCCAAATCAACCGAGAAATGGCTGCTTCTCACAAAGAAAATCACAGAATAACTTTACATAATAAGTAATTTTCATGCAAATTTATAACTCTATCAACAGAATTCTCTCCTAATCCTTATTAAGTACACATTTTTGAATATATTTGCAGAGTTCTCTCTGGATTTACATCAGTGATTACAAAGTGGTAACCGCGCGTATTCAAAGTTATTTAAGTTAGAAATAATAAGTTTGTATATATATATATCGTTTGCAAATATTACAAAACAAATATACATTGTCAGAACACAAAGTAAAATTTATTAAATTATTAATTCTTTAATCTTAATGTTAAAATATTTTGAAATATAAATTTTAGGAGAGAGAAGAAAAACAAAAGAAATAATTTAAAAATATATTTTCTTAAAAGAAGGTTTACAATTTTAATTTTTTTCCAGGAAAAACTTTTTTAATGATCATAAAATATATAATTTTATACCATTGAAGCGAATAACAACGGATATTGAAAATAAATAACAAACATCAGAAAAGTAAATATTTAGATTTAATTTAAAAAGCTTTTTAAATTAAAACAATTATTAACATGTAAATTCTGAGAATGAATATTGTTTAAAAAGCGATATTTTAAAATATAATTTTGGAACAAATCTTTTATATATCTATAAAATCTGTGTATAGCTGTCTTTTATTGTAGGTAACTAATACAGGTTTACTTTTTGTCTGAATCTGGCAAATCTGGTGTTTTATGGCTCATTTTTTATCATCACTAGTAAAGTTTTTTATTAGGATGTTGGACAAAATGCATCGTTCTGAGGCATAATTAAAGGGAGAGGTGCCTCTCTAAGGATATATATATGTAGAATCTTGTCGACTCTTGTGGAATCCTGTCGACTCTTGTCGAATCCTGTCGTTGTGGAATCCTGTCGACTCAATCTATGGCGTGAGATCGTGGACGAGGCAGAGTGGAAAGTTTGGGAATGTCCATCACAAAAAACGAAGAGACACAGTTGTACTAGGAAAGTTCCGTAACAGATAAGAATTGAGCTAGGAGCGAAAGACGGAGATAGAAGAGTTCTCACTGTTCTACATGATCGATGAGGAGGACCTTGGATACAACCGACGAGGGCTTCCGCTGATGGTGAAATGACTATATATTTTCGGCGAATTGACAGCTTTATATATCTTTGCCGAGAGGAAGTATTGGATTCCAGCGGATGCTATAAGGGCGTGGATTGTACACTGGCAACGCTCTGACATCTTCTAGGCCTCGTTGGAATTCTATTTCAATATCTTGCTTTAGCTCAACTCTTAATCTATTACACAGTTTTATGTATTTATCCTCAGTTTGTACAAAGTACATTACATATGGTGATGTAATGACACATGTCAATCATGCGTATAATTATTTATAGATGGGTTTCTATTATACAACATGAAAATCTTGTTATATTAAATACAATATGGGGTTGTTGGTTTAAATTACCATATATTTATATATATAAATTCTGTCTTTACTCTTTTTCTTATCCTAATACCTTCAATTCTTCCTTTTCCCCCTATGTTCTGCTTCTATGACGCGTAACTGCCGATGCTACAGCGTGAACTTGTTAGGACCCTATGTTGTTACTTAAAATATAAAACTTTTTTGATACCTTAAAAAATTAATATTTATCTAGTTTATTTTTAATTATCAATTCTCCTTCTCTAATACCAACTATCTTTCATATAATATATATATTATTCTACATATATATTGTAGCGTAGAAATTAAGACTTTGCATATATGAAGGTGTGAAAGTATTTATTGATGACGTCACCACGACTAGTCGACAATTATTAACCACTAACTATCTACAGCTAGAGAATATTGAGCAAGCAAGCTAGACAACTAAATAATGGTTTATATATATATATATATATATATATATATATATATATATATATATATATATATATATATATATATATATATATATAAAACAAATGTAAAATTTTAAATCTGTTTCAAAAATATTTTCGTTGAATAATTAAATTAAATAATAAATTATTTCTTCGCCACAATATATAGTTGAATATTTTATGATTTGAAGAAATAAATTAATGTAAGAGGGTTTATATATTAACATAAAAGGTAATATATAAAAGCCAATATATTCATCATACAAAAATTATATGAAATCATATTTGATTTTCTATTTGTAATATATACGTTAATAATAAATATATTGCAATAAATAAATATAATTAAACTAGCGGATGTACCCGGCTTCGCCCAGGTTTTACCCGAGTAAAGGTTTGTCTAACGAACATTTGTTAAAACAATTCTCTATAAACTTATTAAAAATATATATATATTTTGATTTTTTGAAACTCGTAAATTTGAATCTCTCGATAAAGTGAACATTTTTCCCGGTCCCTTGAAAAATACTCGATAAGTTGAATAAAATAAATATTAATTGGTTCCCTCGGTAATTGGAAGTTAAAGGAATAGTATCTTGCCTTGGAATTGTATCATTATTCTTGTCTCAAATAAATTGCCGTGTCATCCTGAATTTTGTCTTTCCTTATTTTCTACATTACAAAATCATCGTTTTATCTAGTGAACATTTTTTCCCGTTCCCTTGAAAAATACTCGATAACTAACTTTGACTTGTGCGCAATTAATAGGTAGAAAATCTTATTTTGATAAATAATCTTTAAGATAATAAACTTAGTGATAATAAAACTTATAGATAAAAAACTTGTTATCATCGTCGCAATGGGGGCGCTGCTTTCGAGTTAAATCTACAAATATGCAAATAACTCTAAGGATATTCAAGATATTCAAGAAATTATTTTTCAGAAACCTTCCAGTACTATACTAAATAACTTCCCAAAGTTTCATGGCGTTCCAATGAGTGGTTTGGTCAGGCATAAAGGACAGACACACACACACATACATTCATTTATATATATATACTAGCCGAATGGCCCGGGCAACGCCCGGGTTTTACCCGACTGGACCCGGCTTCGCCTGGGTAGTGTTCGAGCGAGGTTTACTCATGAATGGAGGCCCCAACTGTTTGTAAACTCAATGTAATGAATTTTCTTTCAGCAAAATGGAGATAAATTGCAAACAGCAATATCGAAAATGCTTGTAAAAAAACCTGAAATATAGGATCCATTTCACAAACACATCTAATGAATAGAGTGCTGTTTGGAGGAGTGGTCTAAACTGTTAATTTTTAAAAACCATGACCCGGGATCATCGAATGCAGATTCAGACACTTTGTTCTGAAAAAAAAAAATTGCCCCAATGGCTCCTGATTCTTGAAAAAGTCCAACCCCTCCAGTGAGTGCAAGTAACCAAACTGGGCTTTTATTCTTAAAAATAAAAAAAATCTAATGATTAGTGTGAATAAAGGAAAATGGTCGGCACAACCTGAAAATTTCACTTTGTCCACTTCACTCTCGGCTGTCCAATAAGAAACAGCCATAGCAAACATTTTAAAGGGCACCTAATCCGGCATTTACATATCTAAATAGTTAAGCAACTTTTATAAATGTAATATATTTCTGCAATATTGAAATACCTGGACTTGGAAGAATTTTGCATTAGTTATTGTTGCAGTTTTAGAAAAGTGTGGGAAATTGGATATTTTAACAAAAGAATATAATTTTTAAAATGGTATATAAAATAAAAAGGAAATTTGCATAATTTTCTAATAGTCAAGGGCAATTTTAAAAATACCAAAAAAGCAAGACCAAATAAAAATAAACGAATTATGTGTGATGTTTCAGTAACAGCATTGTTACCTTATTAAGACAAAATTACTGAATGTATTCAGTACTTTTGTCTGAAGATGGTAACAATGCTGTTACTGAAACCACACACATAATTTATTATTTGGATTAGGTCTTGCTTCCTTGTGATTCTTATATATATTTCAAAATATACCTCAATTATATTTTTGCCTAAAAAGGAATATACAGTATATAATGCCAAGACCTTAAATAAAAGTAAAATGTCAAATGAGTTATTAATTAACCCTATATGGATCCGCGTTATGGGTCAATAACATGTGAAAATAAGGCCAACAATTGAAATATCATTTTAAAAAAATCAAATTTTGAACGCTAGCTTCACACAGGGCACATATTTTGCTACCAGCTACATGCGTTCTATTTTACTATGGTGTGATTTCCACATGATGGATCTACATTATAATCTCTCCAGAGCTTAAGGTAGCAAACAGTACTTTCACAATACATAAATATCAATGCCAAAAGCCAGAGTTATGATAGCATGTTGCAGTGTAATGTTGACCTGCAGGATGGGAAAAAAAGCAATATTATTTCCAGACTTTAATTTGAAAAGTATTATGAAACGTTAAATATATTATCTTTACTTTTAAAAGCATGAAAAAAGCTATCTTGATTTGAATAAATTTAGTCTAGAAACAAACATCATGTAAAATTATGCACCAATCGATTGCTGATTGTATATTTTTTATTTAAATATGAGTATATTTGCATCTATATATCTAAATACATTTATTCAAAAATATGGTATTACCCTATAGATATATATGAGCAGTTATTTATTGTGAAGCAGATAAATATAAACCCTAACTAAACAAATGACAGCAAAAATAATTTGAGCCTACCCTTAAAAAAGCAGTTACTGAAAATGCATAGCTGCTGCTTACAATATAAATGCTATTAGAGCATAAACATATTACATGGAACAAACATATAGTAAAATATACGTAGCAAGTTATATAGAAAAACATACTTTTTTCAATAAATATACTTTTTACAACTTCAATAAAATTTATACTTACTCTAAATATAAGAAAAAAATAGAATACTGTCTCAATTTGTCTTAAAATAGGAATATTCCTTATGAGAATCAAATAGTAAACCTTATCTTTTAAAATGTAGATCGTTATATTTACACTAACTAAAATTAAACGAAGCAAAAAAGATATGAATAAGCTGCGAAATAAATAATATTTCCAATTAATTTAATTTGAAAAAATATTACTAAATAAATAAATAAAATCTTAATTTCTAAAAAGGAAAAAAAAAAGTTATTCGAAATACAATTTTTTCACTTTTAGCCTAAATGCTAAACCAAAACCTCAGCTAACTACGCGCGATATTTCACAATACAGTTTTAATTAACCCAGGTTCCGGGGACGTATAAATTTGATAACGATCGATTAATATTATCTCCAAAGAGTTTAAAAATATATAAATAATCTTACCTTTTAAAGACATTTTCATCGTGTAAAATTACAAAACAACAAAATTACAAATTAAAAACAAACAACGTGTAAAATTATTAACCAATCAAATTCATTTATCGTCGCGACCAGTGCGCCGCCAAGCGGCAAAAGGCGGGAACTAATCCATTTCAGTTAAATAATTAAAAAAAAAAGTACATTAACCTTTGTAGTTTTTTGAATAGCCTATATGTTAAACGAAATCTTCAGCTACCTACATGCGAAATTCCATAATGATTGAGTCAGTAGATTTTGCGTGATGCGATAACAAACATCGATTTCGCATTTCATTTTTATAGATATAAGGATATATATATTATATAATCTAAAAACCTCAAATATATACTTTATTTTATTCATTGATAATTTTATTTTGGTTATCATCGTTTTTAGAAAGACTTTCAGTTTTAGTTGTATAGTTTTGTTGTAAATATGCGTAGTTAACCAATCAATCCTTTTAAATCACTAATATAGGATTAAATGATAAATTCTATATAATGTGAAAACTAACAAATGTGTAATCTTTCCTCAAGTAATTGAAAATAAAAGCTACTTGACGGTAAATAATTATCTTTTTTTATCACGACTGCACCTCAACTCTTTATCTTATCGATCCTTTGTCTTATCAAGCCTAATCTAACAACAACACAAAATATTCATAACAATAAGTCGACAGGATTACCTGAATTCTCAACCTAATTGCTCTATAAATTATTCAAATTTTATAAAACTATTTTTACAAAATGTCTCGCAAACAAAGGAATGTAGAGCACGCCATGACGCCATATCCAAATACTATAGAAATACCGAAATTTAATGGTCAAAATTTAGACATAACTTCTTGGCTCAAATTCTTTAACAAAAAATGCCAACAAAACCATTTTGATGAAGACTATAAGCTAAAGAATATTTCAAATTATCTTGATGGAGAAGCTTTTAATTTTTTTATAGAACAATTACAAGATATATAGATAATTGGAGGGAACTAGAACAAAAAGTACTTTCATATTTTACAGTTAAAGACTCTAATCTATTTAGTAAATTCTTAAATTTAAATATAATGATAAGGATGATCTTGATATTTATTTTAAAGAAAAATCTTCATTAGCAAAAAAACTTAATTTAGATACACCCCTATTAATAGAAGCTCTTACAGATGGGATGCCAAATTACCTAAAGAAATATTTAATTGCAGCAAGAGTTAATGAAACCTCAGATTGGATTAAAATAGCCACTCAATTAAAATACTCTACCAATCAAGAAAAACAGGAACCACAATGTAAATATAACTCAGATAATCAGCAACCATCCACAAGTAATGATAATAGGCAGAATTTTCAAACTAGATCATATTACCCAGCAAGGTCAAGATTCAACCCGAACTCTTCCCCAAGTCTACAACCCCAGCCACCTCCAAGATCATCTCCAAGGTCAATCACAGCTGATCACCAGGAAGCATCCAGTAGAACAATCAATTTACCACCCTACCTCTGCAAGATCTGCTCTTCCCATCAACTGCCCAATCAATACCATTTCCACAGAGATTGTCCACTCAACAAACATGAAAAAGAACTGCCAACTAACACCCAATCAGAACCTCTAAACCCAGGTAGAACTTTATTATTATTCTCTGTACTCATAAACTATGTATCACTGCCTTGTGTACTTGATACGGCATCATCTATCTCCATCATGCCCTTAAAATATTTAAATCACATTCATTACAAAATATTAGATAATTCCCCAAATGAAAGAATAGGTCAGGTAGAAGGATTTAGTTATCCATTATACAAAATATTAGTTAGGCTTACTTTAGGAAAAATCACTAAATATCAAGAATTCTTTGTTTGCAATAGTTCAATAGAATATCTTATTTTAGGTTTACCAACATTTTATTTATTTAAGTTACAAATAGATTTCTCAAAAAACCTTCTTTTCCAAAATTATAAATTCTTGTATTCTTTTAATCCAAAAACTGATAATCAGAAGTCATATGCCACTACCCTATGTATTCCAGACCCATACTATGTTAAAAATTCATCTCTTTTAAATATTAACCCATTGTGTAATTTCAATTCTTTTGATATACCAAATACAAATGTTAAACTTATAGACAACAACAACAACAAAAAAACTTTATTAGGGCATCTTGCCCTGTACGGATTCGTCGTAGAGTTACAGACAATATTAAACATAAGAGAAAAGGGGAAGATAGAGTATTTACAATTAAGGTGCGGCAAACAGGGTGACTTTTTATTGTGCCCCTGTTCTTCTCTCTTCCACGAGTGCAATTTTTTTTTCCAACCGCTTTTTGATAGTTGAACAGTTCAATTGCCCAACTCTTCTTATCTGAAACAGTTTTTATTAGCTTTATTGAGTTCAAATGCGGTCTAGGAAGACTTTTCAGGATCTTTTTTCTCTCTCCTTCCAGATCCCCGCATTCAACAATAAAATGGTATATTTCATCAGTTATCTGACTTCCACATAACCCACAGTACAAATCTTCTTTCTTAATTGCGTAAATATGATTTTCTTTGATCATTGTTGACATTAATCTGATCTGTGCAATAAAACTCACTAAAGCTGAAGACAAATTGCATGAAAGATAATGTTCTGGAATGAATGAATCATAAAGTAACCTATAGTTTGAGTATGTTTTCGTAAGAGATAATTTTGCCAGATCTTGCTGCAATAGCTGTTCAATTTTTATTTTTAGTATATTCGGAAGTTCGATCTGTATGTCATCATAGTTTAACCTATAGTTTAGCCATGTGAGTCCACAATGATTGATGATATCCATAATATTCTTACAAAATCCTATAGGTTTTTTTGTCATTAAGGAAATTTCCTTCAATCTATTCCAACATAGCTTAGGTAGTCTATTGTCCTCCATTTTTTGTAATCTAATGAAATATTTCATAATTAATTTGATCGTTGTAAAAGTCAGAGATATTCTGCCTGTTTCCAGCCTTACAATATACCCTGGTATATATCTTGGTAGATTCAGAAAATTTTTGATAAACGTATTCTGTAATTGGTCTATAATATCCGTATTGTCCCAAGCCCACACAGGGGCCGCATAGAGTAGTATTGATTTAATTACTGAGTCAAAAATAGATTGAGTGCAACTTTTAATGAGTTAATTTTTTCTTTTTTTATCAGTCTAATAGTTGCATTTATTGCCGTATTTGCTTTGGCTTTATAAAAGAGGGCTACCTTCTTACTATTATTAGTGGAAGTGAATGGATATCCCAGATATGTAATATTGGACGCAACAGTCAGTGGGGTGTCACCCCAGTGCCAGTTTTCATGTCTTGCCGGTCTTCCTCCATTTCTGAATACTATTATTTTGGATTTATTTTCATTTAAAACTAATTTGTTATTATCCAGGTAAGACTTTAGTAAATTAATTTTAATTTGTAAATTAATTTTCGATTCTCCAATTATGGCTATGTCATCCGCATACATAAGTAGGTGTAAAACACCAAAATCAGGGAGATGAAATCCTGTAAGTGCTGAGTTATTATAAAGTTCTATTAGGTCGGCCATATATAGTATAAATAAAAGTGGGGAAAGTGATTCTCCCTGCAACACTCCAGAATTAATTTTCACATTACTTGAATATTGTCCTTTCCATCGGATAGTAATCTTAGCTTCTTGGTAAAAGTTTTTTATCAGCATTACAAATTTATTGCTAATGCCCATTTTCTGCAATTTTTGCCAAAGTAAATCATGTGGGACTGTGTCGAAAGCTTTAGTCAGATCGACGAAGAAGACAAAGAGCTTGCCTCGTTTTCTTCTCAGAGATAGTTGGATGAGTGAATTCAGTAGTAGTATGTGGTCAGTGCATGATCGGTTCTTACGGAAACCTGCTTGGTTTTCTAAAATAATTTCTCTTTTTTCTATCCAATTGTTTAATCTATTTCTTAGTATTGTAGTAAATAATTTAGATATATTACTGCAGAGGGCAATCCCTCTATAATTTGTTGGGTTATTCTTATCACCGCTTTTATATATAGGGTGTACTACTGAGTTCGTCCAGAGTTGCGGGTATTTTTCTGTGGACATTATTTTGTTGAATAGGTTTTTCAAATTAGTTAAAGTCGGTATCGGTAAATTCTTTAGCAACTCATTTGGTATACCATCGAGTCCCACTGCTTTGCCATTCGCTAGTTTTTTAACTACATCATGGATCTCTTCAAGGGTTATTTCCGCGTCTAAATCTGGATCTTTCCAACCAATCATCTGGTTTAACGTAAAAGTAGCTTCTTTATTTTCTTTGTTCAGTAAATTTTTATTAAATAAGAACCATTCTTTTATATCAATCTCTCCTTGTATTATTGGTTTTTTTCTAAAGGATGCAATGGCATTCCAGAAGGATTTGGGATCTTTGGCGTTTTTTATCTTTTCATTCTTGTCCTTGTTGAATTCGTCTCTTTTTCTTTGCAGGAGCTTAAAATATTCCCTCCTAGCCTCAATATATTTTTGGCGGTCGTGTAGTTAAACTTATAGATCCTACTTCAAATCCCATTACTGATTCTAACTCATTTCACAGTATGCGACAACTGGACTCTATAACAAATTATAATTCATATTTAGACTTTAGTAAAGTAAATATTAATCCAAATTTCTCTGATCAAACAATTTCAGATATATTGCATAAATATAAGAATGTTTTCTCTAAGCACAATTTTGATATAGGACACATAAAGACTAACCCAATTTGCATATCTCTTTTAGATAATATTCCCATAGCACAAAAGCCATATAGGACATCTTTTTACAATAATGCTGAAATACAAAAACAAATAACTGAATTATTAAAATATGATATTATTAGGCTCTCATCTAGCCCCTATAGTTCTCCTGCATTATTAGTGAATAAAAAATCTGATGCCCCAAATCACCCCACAAGACTCTGTATAGATTATAGGAAACTTAATCAAAAAACAGTTCCAGAACATACACCAATTCCACTTATAGAACAAATTATAGATAGGTTATCACAGTCAAAAATATATACTATTCTAGATGTTAAAAATGCAT
Source organism: Cordylochernes scorpioides (assembly GCA_030710605.1). Classification (NCBI taxonomy): domain Eukaryota; kingdom Metazoa; phylum Arthropoda; class Arachnida; order Pseudoscorpiones; family Chernetidae; genus Cordylochernes; species Cordylochernes scorpioides. Next base: position 16,374,001 of record CP092864.1, read on the forward strand.
ACTGGCATATACCCATAGATGAAAAAGATAGACATAAAACCTCCTTTGTAACACAATTAGGATGTTATGAATGGAACAGACTTCCATATGGTCTAAAAAATGCACCTTCACAATTTGAAAGGATTATGAAGTCAGTTTTCACTAAACATAACATACACTATGCCTTAAATTATTTTGATGACATTATTATACACTCCAAAACTTATGAAGAACACATTAAACATTTAGATGACATATTAGGTATATTCGAACAAGAGGATATAAAGCTGAATCTCAATAAATGCAAATTTTTACAAAAAGAAATACAATTCTTAGGATACACTATTAACTCAGGAAAATATACACCAAATAACACAAATATTGAAGCAATTTTAAAATTAAATAGACCATATAATATTAAAACCTTACAGAGATTTTTAGGCACCATAAATATTTATAATAAATTTATTCCCCATTATGCGCAAATTAGGGCACCTTTGAATGAACTTTTGTTAAAAAATGCTCCTTGGCTATGGAGTGTGAAACATGAACAAGCCTTCCAAACACTTAAAAATTCACTCATATCACAGCCTGTACTATATATTTATGACCCATCAAAACCATGTCATTTATTCACAGACGCGTCAAGTCTAGGAGTAGCAGGAGTTCTTAAACAACCAGATGAACAAGGCATTTTACACCCCATAGGTTACTTTTCAAGAAAACTTCACCCATATGAACAGAATTATACTGCCTCAGAAATTGAAACATTAGCTATCATTAATTCAGTACAAAGATTTCATACATATCTACACAACATACATTTTACATTGCACACAGACCACTTACCTTTAAAATGGATCAAAAATGTAAAAAACCCACAAGGTAGGTTATTTAGATGATCCTTAATCCTATCTCAATATAGCTTTGACATAAAACATATTAAAGGATTAAATAATATAGAAGCAGACATGCTGTCAAGAGCACCTGTCTCATTTTACCTAACATATAATGAGTTAAAAGAACACCAATCCACAGAACAAATTAGTAGTGCTAAAATTAAAATTCAAAATGGCCTTTATATGATTAACAAGAAGGGTTTTAAAAGAGCTTATGTACCACAAACACTAAGACACAAATTATTAAGCAAAGTACATACAAAGTATGGACATATTGGAACAACTCAAATGACTAAAATAATTTCTCCACACTATTATTGGCCACATATGACTAGGGATATTGCTAATTACACCAAACATTGTGAAACTTGCCAGTTTAATAAATCTAGGGATAACAGAATTGTTTATGGACCACTACAACAGATGCCAATAGCCACACACCCAAATCACATTTTTTCTTTAGATACATTGGGCGGGTTACATAATTATGGGACAACAAGACACAGTATCCATATGATAGTAGATCACCATAGTAGATTCCTTTGGGCTTTTCCAACAAAATCTGTATCAACTGATTCTTATATAACTTGTCTAAGAAATTTATTCCAAATTAATAAGCCTGAAATATTAATAACTGATAGAAATGCAGCTTTTCTTAGCAGAAAATTTAAACACTTTTTAGAAAGAAATAATGTTAAGCATCTACTCACCAGTTCCCATCATCCAGAAACAAATGCAAAAGTAGAAAGACTAAATTCCACTATCATTAATAGGTTGAGATGTGAATATAATGCTAATTTAAAGATTCCTTGGACAAAATATATTCCTAAAATTACTGAAAGCTATAATGAAACAGTACATACCACAACAGGCTTTACACCTAAATTCTTATACTATGGAATACAACCACAGTATATAGAACATGACACAGAAACACATACACCAATAGAAAAGGCAAGAAAATTAGCCATTGAAAGAACCATAGAATCCCATGAACACAGCAAACAACTTTATGATATTAAACACCCAGAACCCATTTTTAAAGAAGGAGATCAGGTATTAGTAAAAACCTTTATTTATCCAAACACTGGTAAATTAACACAAAGATATATAGGCCCATTTACTATTTTAAAACAACTTTCTCCAGTCACATATGAAATTAATAAACCCAATTTACCCCAAAGAAAACTAACAGAAATTATACACTCAAATAAGCTTAAATTATTTTATCCAGAAACAGATTTTTTACTTCACTATAGCACTAACCTAGAAAATGACTATAGTAAATCAAAATTCTAACACAAAGTTAATAGATATTGATGATAAACCATGTTTTTTACAGGACGGCCATATTTTGGACATGGATAATGAAGAACAAATATCAGCACCAATTCTTAAGCCTTCACAAATAACTTAATGTCACTCCATACATCTATTAGCGTTTCATTACTCAACCATGTAAAAATAACATTTTCTACTGCTTTTGATACTTTGAAGTGTAACTACCATAATGTCATAATTACTCAAATTTTAAATACCTTTTTGCTTCATATACATTTTGATATATTTCACTCATTAATATTTCTTATATATACTTTTATTATAATTTCATAATTATATAAATTATTTGTAAACAAACTTTCTTTTGTTCATTTTGAAAAAATGTGCGTATTGATTTTTATTGTTTCATTTTTAATTATTTCTATAGATTTATTGATTTCGTTTAATTAATTATTTTTAATTACCAATTTTATTTTAAAATTTTAATTTTTTTAAATCTTTTTTCACAGGGGGGAAATATTATATAATCTAAAAACCTCAAATATTTCTATATTTTAAAAAATATATACTTTATTTTATTCATTGATAATTTTATTTTGGTTATCATCGTTTTTAGAAAGACTTTCAGTTTTAGTTGTATAGTTTTGTTGTAAATATGCGTAGTTAACCAATCAATCCTTTTAAATCACTAATATAGGATTAAATTATAAATTCTATATAATGTGAAACTAACAAATGTGTAATCTTTCCTCAAGTAATTGAAAATAAAAGCTACTTGACGGTAAATAATTATCTTTTTTTATCACGACTGCACCTCAACCCTTTATCTTATCGATCCTTTGTCTTATCAAGCCTAATCTAACAACAACACAAAATATTCATAACATATATATCTTATATTTAAAATAAAAAAAAGATGGGATTTCTGTATTGGATTTAGATCATGTTGAGGATTATTGAAATGGTGATGCAGTCGTGGCTATAATCTTGAAAAGAATAATAATAATGGTTTTGATCAGATATTGATTTATTTGAGCTAAAGTGATATATAAGAACATAATTTGAATAAAGTACCGCCTGGCTTAAGGCGTAAGAATAATTAAAACAAAATATTATTTACATAATTACAAAGTTTTGGGTCGGCCAATCGGGGAAGAACAACAATGAGTATTTATAGAGAAAGCGCGACCTCTGGCGGTCGATTTAAACAGAGTATTTATATCTATGAAATAATAATTTTTTTTTAAATAAAATAATACTTTTATATAACATTTCAAATAATAATTTAATATAACATATATATATAGGAAAGAGATAAACACCAAAAATTGATGTATATAAAGGCTTTTTGCATAATTTAAAGAGAACGAAATAAAATATTAATTTATAAAATATAATATATATGAACAAGATGGATGTTTGAAGTCTAGAGAGGTTTCAATTTCCATAATATTGAATAAATAATATATTACTTTATTATAAATTGTATATTTTCTGTGGTTAATTTAGATAATACATTTAGCTTGACAGGTGGCATCCCTATCAAAATATTCATTATATATATGTCATATAAAATAATTTATCAAATAAAAAGAGATTTAAATAAAGATAACCCCCTGGACTTGATGATCAGGCTGTCTCCACGCCGGTTCGTTCCGGGATGGTCCTCGGACTTTGTATTTCCTCTCTGTATTACATCTCACGGGTTTTTGCTCCTAGATTCTGTGTGCATCCTTACCACCTACCACTACCACGACTATAATGTGAATCACCATATATATATATTAGATAATAAAAGGCATATATTATATATCCAATATATGCCTTTATTATCTAATGAATTAAGTATGGATTGCTCTATTTTCAAAAATAAAATAAAATAAATATATATATATATATATTGAAAGAAGAGAAAAAGTTTGTGAAAAGTATTCGCGGAAGAGTTTTGCTCGATGCAATTCCTTGAAATTATATGTATGTTCCTCTACAGACCTAGCTTATGTCTATAGATTTCGCTAAACACCCCTAAGCTATATTCCTTAATAAATACAGGATATATAATAAAACCAATCCAATACAATAGTAGAGCGGTCTGGAGATTAATTTGGCGAAACCGCTGAGAGAGTTTATCACTGATGAGTCAATCCTTATCATTTAATAACTTTTATAATTGCAATAAGATCTGTAGAGATAAAACACATTGGCAAAAATTAATTGTCGCATATTTTAAAGAAAGGTTGGTTAGTAAGATGACAGATCTAGTCGACCAGATGGTCCTGCCCTCTATAAATGGACGTTTCGGGAGATTGAGGGTCATTGTCCCATCACCTCTGTGGGGTTACTGCTTTGGTCCTACTCAGAAAAGTATGAAATCCCCTGGACTTGATGATCAGGGGGCATAGCCCACCGTGGCTGTCTCTACGTTGGTTCGTTCCGGAATGGTCCTCGGACTTTTTGTTTCCTCTCTGGTTTACACTTCACGAGATTTTGCTCCTAGATACTGCGTGCATCCTTACCACCTGCCACTATCACTACTGTAACGTAAATCACCACATATATATATATATATATGTTATGAATGATTTTTTGTTGTTGTTAAATAAGGCTTGATAAGACAAAGGATCGATAAGATAAAGGGTTGAGGTGCAGTCGTGATAAAAAAAAGATAATTATTTACCGTCAAGTAGCTTTTATTTTCAATTACTTGAGGAAATATTACACATTAGTTATTTTCACATTATATAGAATTTATAAAGTTAATCCTATATTAGTGATTTAAAAGGATAGATATATTAACTACGCATATTTACAACAAAACTGAAAGTCTTTCTAAAAACGATGATAACAAAAGTAAAATTATCAATGAATAAAATAAAAAATATATATTTTAAAATATAGAAATATTTGAATTTTAGATTATATAATATATATATGTATTAAAAGTGGAACCTTTCCTTTTAAATATTCACTAAAACAAATCATTATGCTTATCACCCAAGTAAAAATGAGGGGAATGGGGATGATAAGGAATGAGCTACAACACACACACCAGGTTTGTCCAATTAAGATAAAAGACAACCTATATTCCATGGTTTCAGGCTATGGTCCTCATTTGGGTAGTAAATTCATACATCTTTGTTTTTCTAAGAGAGAATGGTCATAATATTTACATGTATTTATCTATTTACAATGGAAAATAACTCCAATATACATTATAAATTCGGGAGTTTTCCAGGTCTCCAGTTCAGGGTCGTGATCTCCACCATGGTCCAACAATTGGCTGTCTATGGCGATGACCCTGCATCTCTTCAGCATTCAATCTAATACCTTGTTCCCCCTGGTTCTCTCTGAGCTATTTTTATCTCTGTTTCTCTTTTCAATGGCTATTATTTCCATCATTAGTTAAATAATCATCAGTAGCACACAGTATATTATCAAAATAACAAAATCGTAAAGCGAAGCGTTACTTGTAAGGTTTTTTTATTAAGTCGAGTTTTCAGGCAATTCTGCCCTTCTTCAGGAGAAAACACGATGCAATTATCTGTAGATTATCCTATAGAAGGGCTGAAATGTCCGAAAGCTCGGCTGAATAAAAAAACACTCTACAAGAAACTCTTTGTCTCATTATTTTGTTCTTTTGATAATTTCAATAATTATTTTCATGCGCACACAGAAACACAAAGACCACAAGAAATCAGTATTAAGAGAGAGAGAGAGAGAGAGAGAGAGAGAGAGAGAGAGACAATTGTCAATTTACAACTTTATTGACTCCTAGTAAACAGCAAAATAATCAAGTTTGAGGAAAATTAAAACACAAAGAGAAGAGAGAGAGAGATTTCCAGCAAACCGCAACTAAAATATCAATTTATTTTGTTGAGAGAAAGAGAGATAGAGATTGAAACAGATTTATTACAAAGTTCATATAAGATTATATATAGTTAATTACAAAATTGAATAAATACGAATAAATAAGATTATATAAGGTTAAATACAGAATAAATATGATTATAAATTGATAAATTATGAATAAATAGTTAAAAATAATTGATAAATACACATATATATATATATAAATAGATGGAAAATTTGCGGGGAGGAAATTAATCCATGGAAGCAATTGTCGCCTCTCCCGTCGACGGCGGCGACGGTCAATAGATGGCGTCATATTCTGACGTTTATTTTGACGGGAGAGGCTTCCATGGATTGATTTCCTCCCGGCAAATTTTCCATCTATGTTTTACCAATAGATTTGGCCCAGCCACATTGCCAGCAAAACACCTCTTTGGTAGACTGTGAGGATTCCATTAGATCCCGTGTGGATCTCACGAAATAAAGTCCGCCCTAGACTGACGAGGGCCATTAGCCCGAAACCATGGTCTCTAGGTGGACGCTTATCAGTTTTCCAAAGTTGGTGTTGTGGCTTTGTCACCGACCCGATGCCGCTAGTTGCGGCGACGGTCAATAGATGGCGTCAGATTCTGACGTTTATTTTGACGGGAGAGGCGACCATTGCTTCCATATATATAAATATCTTAAATATTGAGCAATCCATATGAAATTATTAATTGAATAGCATATTTTGGATCAAAAATAAAATAAACATTTTATTTAATATAAATGCCAATATAACAACATTCAAGATAAACATTCAAGACTCTTTTTAGAAAGTTGGACCTCAATGAAAGATACCAACAGTATTAATAGAAAAATTGACATACCTCCGTTATATCTACAGTTCAAATCGATTTAAAATTATTTTATTATACTTATTAGGAATCATATATTATTTTTTAATTTTTATAAATGTACATATATAGTCTATTCTTATTAATATATATATATTTTTTGTGTGTATATATTTTAAATTTTATCCCCACAGAGTTACAAATATTTATATATCGTCGCGTGAAGGCATCACGTGATGAACCAAAGCAGTTCAAAAACAAGAAAAGCCCTGACGAAGTTAGGCGTATAGCCTATTGAAATATTGGCATTTATATTAAATAAAATGTTTATTTTATTTTTGATCCAAAATATGCTATTCAATTAATATATAAATATATACAAGGTCTTCATTGGTGGTGCCCACCGCGGGAAAGAGAGAGAGAGAGACAATTGACAATTGAGAGAGAGAGAGAAAGAGAGGCGGCTTTATATAATGATACAAAAATATAGTTCGAAGGGTGAAATTGGGATTCAAATATTCACCTTTTGTAGTGTCAAGTCATACAAAACAAACAAAATAAATATTAGAACAAAAGAACCTATTTGCATAAGGTTGAAATAAAGGCCTAAAATATCCATCTATTAGCAAATATTAGTGAAACAATCAAGATATATTTACTGATTGCTGAACAATTCAGACTTAAAAATGACATAAAATCTTTACATTTTGAAGAAAGGAATGACATTTCTCTAAATATCGAGCAGACGTACAGGCATCGACGCCATTTTTGACGCAAAGCGGAAGCTCATCAAGGAAGCAGAAGACGAGTCATTAGAATACGTTAATTAAAAGCAGCAGATTGCAGAGACGTGATTAGTACGACCGGAAATGTCCTCGCACGGAAATACCAACCGATACCGGAAGTGACGTATCCAATAACAATCAAGCCGTCATCCCCCTAACAACAACAATGGAAGCCTTAACCAATCAAAACGCGCGCCGAAAATTTTTAAATCACTGTTGCCAAGTTTAAAACAATTTGTTCACTTTGTTTACAAACAAACGTTTGTTCACTTTAACAAACGACTATTTGATTCTAGTAAAATATCGACAAACATATTTTTTATCAAACGATAATATAAATTTAATTTTAAACAATTAGTAAAGAAGAGAAAGAGAAATTTATTTTATCTAAATTAGAATTACATAATACTCTAACTTTGATATAGACTCATTATAGTTTAATTTTTACCAATTAATGCCATCTTTTTTTATATAAAAATATATAAACACTTGATATTCAATAACAATTATGATTAGGCATTTCAACGTTGGTTTTTATTTACATTTCTATCTATTGACCAATGATATTTTACCTTCAAAAATATCAAATATTAAAAATCAAAAGAAAAACGGCATTTTATAAATAAATTAAAATAAACTTCAAAAATATCACTCGTATTCTTACAAAGAAAATACCAACCGATATATTTTAAAACACCAGAAAACTACATAAATAAATAACTAAAAAGGGTACAAAGAGAGAAAGTAAAAAAAAAAAATAGTTTACCAGCATGAAACCTATTTTTATTAATTTGAAATTATAATAAAACAAAATATTTTAAAATCTCTCTTTACTACAATCCACACACACACAACACACACAGAATAAAAAAAAAAACGAAAGAAATAAAATGAATATTAATAACGAATATTTGAAAAATATTAGAAAAACAAACGAAAAATAATATGGTTAGGTAGATAAAAAAAGGAGGAAAACAAAGTGAAATAGAATTAGAGTAATATTTAGTATTCGGGAATAACTAAGTTTGTAAATAAATCTTCTGCAAATTTAATAAGAAGAAAAGCAGACGAACAGATCGCTTGGGACCAAATTATGGATTGGTGTAGACCAGGCCAATCCCAGGCAAAGCTGTTTACTTCCTCAGTAAATCCTTTTGTTTACTATTTTTGATTCTTGTTGTTCTTTTTAGGTGCAAACAATCCTGTTTCCTGGGATCCTCTTAGCTCTTCTCTACTGGATAATTAGATCGTCCAGGATAGGATTATAGAGGTCCTTGTACAAGTCAATTATTTACAGTTGGACACCTTTGTCTTGTTCAAACATGTCCTATGTTCGCATTACACCATTGTCGTGTTGTATCTCTTGTATCATAGGAATTATGACTTCAGTTATGAAAGATCATAATATTTCTAGTTAAATCCATTTGTCTTGTTCTCAAACATGTCCTATGTTCGCATCAGACCATTGCCGTGTTGTATCTCTTGTATCATTGGAATTATGACTTCAGTTATGAAAGATCATAATATTTCTAGTTAGATCCATTTGTCTTGTTCTCAAACATGTCCTATGTTCGCATTACACCATTGTCGTGTTGTATCTCTTGTATCATAGGAATTATGACTTCAGTTATAAAAGATCATAATATTTCTAGTTAGATCCATTTGTCTTGTTCAAACATGTCCTATGTTCGCATCACACCATTGCCGTGTTGTATCTCTTGTATCATAGGAATGTGACTTAAGTTATGAAAGATCATAATATTTCTAGTTAGATCCATTTGTCTTGTTCAAACATGTCCTATGTTCGCATTACACCATTGTCGTGTTGTATCTCTTGTATCATAGGAATATGACTTAAGTTATGAAAGATCATAATATTTCTAGTTAGATCCATTTGTCTTGTTCTCAAACATGTCCTATGTTCGCATTACACCATTGTCGTGTTGTATCTCTTGTATCATAGGAATTATGACTTCAGTTATAAAATATCATAATATTTCTAGTTAGATCCATTTGTCTTGTTCTCGAACATGTCCTATGTTCGCATCACACCATTGCCGTGTTGTATCTCTTGTATCATAGGAATTATGACATCTGTTATAAAAGATCATAATATTTCTAGATAGACCCATTTGTCTTGTTCTCAAACATGTCCTATGTTCGAAGCTCACCATTGCTGTGTTGTATCTCTTGTATCATAGGAATTATGACTTCAGTTATGAAAGATCATAATATTTCTAGTTAGATCCATTTGTCTTGTTCTCAAACATGTCCTATGTTCGCATTACACCATTGCCGTGTTGTATCTCTTGTATCATAGGAATTATGACATCTGTTATAAAAGATCATAATATTTCTAGTTAGATCCATTTGTCTTGTTCTCAAACATGTCCTATGTTCGAACCTCACCATTGCCGTGTTGTACCTCGATCATATTATCACTTCATTATGACACATTATGACCTCAGTTATGAAATATCATAATATTTCTATCATAAAGATAGAGGCTGCCTGGCCGGCATTCATATTTATATGAAAAATAGACACTTCGGCCAGTTGGAGTTTTTTTATTTTCTAAACGTTTCGACAAAATTCTTTTGTCTTCGTATTTTCCTGACGAAGACAAAAGATTTTTGTCGAAACATTGAGAAAATTAAAAACTACAACTGGCCGAAGTGTCTATTTTTCATTAAAAAAAACAATATTTCTAGTTAGACCCAGTTGTCTTGTTCAAACATGTCCCTTGTTCGAATCACATTATTTTAAAGTTTTATCCATCATAGGAATATGACTTCAGTTATGAAGGATCATAATATTTCTAGTTAGACCTATTTGTCTTGTTCAAACATGCCCCTTGTTCGAATCACATTATTTTGAAGTTTTATCCATCATAGGAATATGACTTCAGTTATGAAGGATCATAATATTTCTAGTTAGACCCATTTGTCTTGTTCAAACATGTCCCTTGTTCGAATCACATTATTTTAAAGTTTTATCCATCATAGGAATATGACTTCAGTTATGAAAGATTATAAGATCTTGTACAAGAGTAAATTATTTACATTTGGACACCTTTGTCTTGTTCAAAAATGCTCTAAGCTCGCGTCACACCATTCCCATGTTTATATCTATCATAGAAATATAGGAATATGACTTCAGAGTTATGAAGGATAATAAGATCTTGTACAAGAGTCAATTATATCCAGTTGGACTGTCTTTTTCAAGTAGTCCCCTGTTTGAAATGTTCTTTTATCAAATATGTGTTAGAGTAACCAATGTCCCATGTACAGAACCTTCTCTAGACCGAATCCTATTACAATTCGGAAATTGCAATGATAAACCACTATATATATATGTCGTACCTCAAGCACTTGCAGTCATGGGGGCCACGTGGTCAGGCGTCAAGGTAACACAATGGACGAGGCAGGTTGGATGTTACCTGGAAGAGAGACCAGCGACCGAAGACGCGGCAAGGTCTAAGAAGAGTGTATTCTGCACGAGATTGCCTCTGTCTCCTTAAAAACAAAACCAAAAACAAAAAATAATAATAAAAAAGCAGACGACTAGCGATATCAAAAACTCTCAAATTCCTTTATTTTCGTCTATGAGTGCTAATAAATACTCTTTGTAAGAAATCTGTGTATTTTTAAATTCGATAAGTTATGTACCATATATGTATATTGACATGTGAATACAGGGTTAAAAGCATAACCCAGTTTTACAGGCCGGTATTATGACTCATATCATCCCAGTCTGTTTTCATAAAGTTTTTGTACCACTTTCATATTGACAGACGAAAGGTGGTTCATAGTCAAATTGAGTTCTGAGTTTCTCTCTCAGAACCGGAGTATCAGATCTAGTTTAATTAAACCATTTTCACACTTTGTGACTCAATACCTATCCGCATATTCATATATCCAGCAATGGCCGCGGCCTTACAGAAAATTGACATAGACCCAGAGCAGCAGATTTACATATCCAAGATAAAGAAAATTGCGACTTCTGTGATAAAGATGCATGGAGACATCTGAGGCTCTTCATCGGACACGACAACAACAACATCAACAAAAGAAAATTGACATGGACCCAGAACAGTAAATTACACACCTAAGATAGTGGACATTGCGACTGCTGTGATAGAGATGCACGGAGACTCTAAGGCTTTTCATTTGACACGACAACAACAACATCAACAACAGAAATTTGACATGGACCTATAACAGCAGCTTTACACACCCAAGATAGCGGACATTGCGATTTCTCTGATAGAGATGTATGAAGGCTCTTCATTGGATACAACAACAACAACACTTTGTGAATTTTTATATAGATATCATCATTCAACATTTTTGTTATCTGAAAAACAACCACTTTTACAATTAGATAATTATTAAAAAAATTACAGTTAATTAATTTAAATCAATTTTACAAGCATGTTGCACTTTGGAATTGTAAAGTATCTTTTGAGATACATGAATACCATGTATTTTAAATGAAACATTTATGATACGTTAAAAATATTATAAAATATCTTAACCTATTTTCTAAAAATATATTTGAAAAAATTGTGACAAATTGTGAACATGTGTGTATGATGGGTTCCCGGTTTGGATAGTTGAAAAGGGAGGATACACAGTGTGACTTATTAAAAGTTTCCTTACTTAAGTATATATATATATATGGCAAATTAGGCCAACAACCCCATGTATATAACCCGCAGGAAGACCTTAATGTTGTATAATAGCAGCACAGCTGTCAGTGATGCACTATCGGCATATGTCTTTACATCATCACATTCACAAAGAAAAAAAAAAAACTCTGTAATTGATTAAGGGTTGAGCTAAAACAAGGTTCGAGCATATAATTTTGTCAGAACAATGATCTAAAGATGGAAACAGCCGCGACACTATTATACAATTTCATCAGACAACCCATGAAATCGTTATTAAATTGGGCAATCTATAAAACACTGAAACACAGACACTCGCGGCAATGTATGTGGCCGGTAATTTATGGGAGACTTGATTATTAGTAACATTCCCTTCAAATAGGTAAGAAACATACAACATTTCATTTAAACAGTGGGAATAGCACCATAAGGCAAATTATGTATGGAATAGGTAACAGAGGAAACAAGAAAATTTCTCTAGATATTTATTTAAATATCTTAAAATTTGGGAACATGTCTATACTGACGAGATATGCTATTTACATAGAAAAATTTAGATAGAGGTGACCTGAAGTTACTTTATAGCCCTTTAGGGCCCATGCGAAATCTAGGTTGGCTACTACACAAAGGGGGGGGGGAACCTAGATCTCCATCTATTCTAGCGGGACAAAATATACGAACCCTAACACTCCTTTTAAGTCACTTAAAGCCCTTTAGGGCCCATTCAGAATCTAAATAGATTAGCTTCTGTTCGAAAAAAAAAAAAAAAAAAAAAAAGGGGGGGCTAAGCCATAATGGCAAGGGGCTTACCTTCTCTCGAAAGCGGCGGCAAGGTCTGGTCTCCTCTACGTCTCAGGCCCGTCTAAAAATCGTCCTTCTCACTGAGCGACTCCGATCGAATCCTGCCTTTTGGCAAAGAACCTTCTTTTATATCATCCCTCTCTCCATTTTCATTCGCCGAAAGAAACCAATCAAAATGGCCAACGGCTCCAGTATCAATTTCATAGACGCCCCAGGCCTCACCAAAATAGAACATATCGTATTACCAAAACAAAAAAAAAAAATCTCAAAAGAGAAACAACATGGCACTAGTGTAAGATTTCAGACTCCAGGCCTCTTCCATCAAAATAGAACATATAGTATTACCAAAACAAAAATCTAAAGAGAGTAACATCTACGGCGATAGTGTAAAATTTCAGACGCCAGCCCTCCCATCCACATGGATTGAAATATCATCCTCCCTTTTTCTCGGGACGATATATATATATATCGCTCCCCCCCTCCGTCTTAGCTAAAATTGACACAGGCCCCTTTTCACTTGCACTGTAATATAACGCTTTCCTTTCTCGGTTCAGTCTTTTAGAGATCTTCCTTCTCCATTTTTTTTTTTCTGGTCACCTTTACCTAAATTTTTGGTGAGGGGAATATATGTACATATGAAACAACAGTTTCCAGCTCGGATGTCTCTGGATGTCTTCTTCTTTACCAGGCATCAGCTTTCGGCATGGAAGTCTGGTGTCATCTGTTGTCTAGGTTTCTGGGCAAAAAGAATGGTCTGTAAGTCTATGTGGGAGGGAAGCCATGTATCCATTTGATTTGATTATACATACGCCTTCTGTTGGGGTATGGTTACAAAAACGTGCCCCAACAATCCTCCCCCTGCCAAGTAATGGACAAATGCGTTTGTGTTATTCATTATTCATCTGCCTTTCATCAGTTACTATGAAAGCAGGCCCATTTCTAGCAAAATGCATTTTCCATTACTAGGTGAAGCCAGGTGTACCGAAACCTATAGGGAAGGTAAGGCTAGTCAAAATGATGGTATGCCATTCTAGATGTTTATTATTCCGAACACTAGTGGGCATTGCGCATCCTGGCAAAGGGGTTTTTATGTGCTATTATTCTGTCAGAACACTGTTATCAAAATAGGTTATTGGGGACAGTCATATCATATGTATGGAAGTAAGCAAGGTCATCTGTCTTACCATTCATGGGTATATATACCACCCTTCCACTTTCTTCTTTGGTCTTGAGGAGTAGGCCTTCCTAGTGGTAAGTCCTCTCAACCCCATCCTTGCCTCTTGGGGTACTGGATTCATTGCTACCTTCTTTCTGCTAACAATACAGTTAGGACATTTCCCTATTACATATTATATATAAAAAATTGGGCGCCAAGAAGTCGTTTAGAAATAACTGACTAGTCCAACTCCTAAAACATGCCAGCATCTTTATTTTCGTACCAATCAAGACATTCGTGTGGTATAGTTATATATATATACAATCAAAGGAAAGGATAATTATAGTTAGCTGAAAGAAATATCTTGGTATATAATGATTAGCCTATGACATGATGACTTTTGCTAAATAAAAATTACAGAAAACAAATTATGTAAGTAATCATTAAATAAGGCACGAAATATGTAATGATAAAATGAATCCTTCCATGTTATATGATGAGTATAACATATATATTGAAGTAAAAACATATCATGTAGATAGTGATTAAATATGTTAAGATATAAGTGATAAAAATCATCCCATGATAGATGACAAAAGAAAACTACTACAAGATTATATATGGTGACAAAATATATATAATTAAATATTTAATATAAATATGAATATCATGAATGTCAAAATAAAATTGTTGAAATGAATAGTATATGACCATAATATAATATATATGATATAAAAATAATAACATATTGAAAAAGAAAATGTAAACATAATGTATATTTGTGCGCTGAAGGATCAAGGTTTAGTATCTCAATTAAGTTTTCAATCTTATTCAGTCTGGAATCACGAGTTGGTCACTGGGTAATATTCGTCTATCCCGATCCTATTGGAGGGTGTGTTCTCTCTTGTGTGTTAGATTCCTCAAATTACAATACTCTCTCAACCCAGATGGGTACGTCATTTAGAATCTTGGTCAAATGGAACATAGCCCAGACCTCTATTAAACTACACAGTCCATTTAAATCTAGGGTGACAACCGTATGAAGAGAAATTTTCTGTTTTGGCAGAGCGACTAATCAATTCTACTATTTTGTTTGTGGCTCCGTTTACCTTGCCTCTGGGGTGTGTACAGTTCAGCTACCTCCCCCTTCCAAGAAATTCACATTACTTTCATCTACTAATATACCCTCTATTCATTGACCTGAATCCTATAAATCTATATCTTATAAGTTTGAATTTTATCAATCTGAAATTTTGGTTCCTTTTACAAATTCCTTCAGAATTCTACTCCCTGTATAACTGCTCTTAATTCTACTGTCCTCAATACAACACTTCTAAAACTTTGACTCACTGGCTTGTTCTGGTGTCTCGTTCGCGGTCATTATAGTTAACTAATACTTTAAAATCTTATCCTAACATGGAACGAGTCTAAACTCGTTGAAGGTCCTAATAATTACTTATTCTGCCTCTCGAATCGGTCTTATGCTCGAATTCATTCCAACAAAACGTATGGCAGGGCGAATCCTTTATTAGAAGAAACTTCCGCTAGCTATGGGGGGTCAAACTGGTACCAAAAAAATTCAATAGACGGAAACACTTCGTCTAGAATAACTGGGCAATCTCTGCCTACATGCCAATCTTACAGGACCTCCCGTCTGGTACACCCTCGCTCCAGCCACGCTAAAAGCGTCGAAACTACGGTGTCAGATCGGTTACCCAAGGTCGCGCCGTTATACCCCAGGCTATACGGCATGGCTAAAACAAATCCCCCATCCTGCATAAAATTCAATCTATACCTCTTCGTTTCCTCTAATGAGGAGAAGTTTTGTGGGTTTCCTGGTCTGATCATAACCTCCCACAACCTTCCAGTCTGAGAATCAAGATATGATCATTATCTACGACTCTTAAAATTCAAGTTGATATAATGAAATAGAGTAACTGATTACCCTAATAAAAGAAATCAATATTTTATACTCCCATAAGGGGAGACCTAACAAAATGGAGCGAATACCTTTCCTAATAATAGAGTTTTTACAGTCCTGTGAGGCTCCCGATCCTAACAAATAAAGAAATCAAATTTAAAAAATCGAACCTGTTAATTCCCTACACTATTCTAAAGTAATTTTGGTCTAACAGTATACTAGTTTTTAGCCTTCTCTTCATTTATTCCACTTCACATTCATACAAGAAAAAAAAATTCAGTCACTGTGGGCATTCATTCTAAAGTTAAAAACTGCTATAGACGCCAAAACACTCAATTATCTCTATCATATAAACCCTAACAATAATAAAGTCTTTCAGGACCAATGAGAAATCAAATAAAGTTATCTAATTAAAACAAAGTGGGGACTAAAGCCCTATTGACTTAAATAAATGCCTCATACAAACTCTACATAAAAGTTATCTATACGTGGATAAACATTATTTATATTTAAACAAATAAACAAAATTGATTGTTAACAATCAAATGTTAACAATTCTAAATAATCTGGAAGCTAACCTACTAAAAAAAATCAGTGTAACTTCAAAAACTGCCCTTGCCTTGACACCAAGCGACTTTTCACGACAATTCTATATAAAGACATACACAAATTATAATGGCGAATAAAGGACCATTAGGCGTGACACCTCATAAAAGCGGATTGAGTCTCTCCCCTAGCCACCGTGGGTGAAGTCACTTTCTTCTTACTTCCTCGTGCGTCTGCCCCCTTTGCAGTAGTCCGACCTCAGCACTCTATTGAAAGATGGATTCATAGGGTTTACGATTCACTACCCAACACTAACATTCTCAAGTGCTTTCCAAGGATCGACTACAGTCTGGGCCTACTTAACTTCTACCCCTGGCTTAGGGTCCCTATACTTCACAATTTCACTCTGAGAGATTGACCTTTCATGTTCTCATTAGAAACCTATTTCAAAGCTACTACCTGAAGGCCAGGGATTATAGGGTTTCTGAATTACCCAACACAAGCCATAGGATGCCTATTAGGTTTGTTGTTTTAGACATAGCCCCCCTCTAAGTTGTGATTTCCTACACCTTCCTTCACCTATTACTCCTGATAATAACTAAAATTTCAGATTTACACTAAATAGTTAATTCACAATGGTATACATTATTCTCACTGGTCTTTGAAACTCGGGTTTTAACAAGAAATAGTTTGTAAAAAAAAAAAAAGGAATCCTAATGAAGTTCTACTTTAAAAAAAAAAAAAAAAAAGGTTTAAAAAAAAAAAGGTTGAAATCTCTAAACTTCTCATTCTATCGAGCTGATTCTCCGTACACACTCCAAAATCCTAGTTAGAGGCGACAGTCTAAGCAGAATTTACACTGTGTGGGCCTTTTCACCCTTGTAGACCTGCGTAAAGTTAAACTGTTCACACTAACTCTGTCAACTTCCCCTCGTCTCATTACTTCTGAGTTCGCTCTGGTTGTCACCCCTTGTGGAACCACTACATTAACAGACCTATTAGGGAGATAAGCTGGACCTGTAAGATGAATCCAATGATCTTCATCACTGGAACTTTGACTTGAATTACCATCACTAGTCTCCTCCTCCTCTGTGGGGAAAATCCTAATTGGTATATGGTATTGTTTTAACCTATCTATATGGTATTTATCCAAATTCCCAGTTTCTAGATTCTTCAAGAGATATACAGTATCACCAGCTCTTTTTAGTACCTCATATGGACCCCCATACCTTGGCTCAAATTTGTGACGCCCCTTCGTCTCATGCATTCTCTCCACTAGGACTAAGTCCCCGTTATTGAAAGTTCTCAGCCTTTTGTTTTCGAACTTAATCCTAGCTTCTTCCTGTTCATTCAAGTAGGTTTGCCTTACTACCTCTCTTATCTTCTCGACCTCCTCTGTTAGTTCCCGCTCGTAGAAGGCTGCCGTTTGAGCAATCAAATCTTCGCTTACAGGACTTTGTCCCGCTTCCTGAAAGGGTTGTGGGAGCCTCAGCTCATGTCCGAAGACGAGTTTCGCTGGCGTAAATCCTGTACTAGAATGTTCAGTGGTTCTGATAGCTAAAGCTACCATGGGTAAGATGTCATCCCAATTAGAACCTGCCTCACACCTACGCAAAGATTCAATTACTGTTCTGTTGAGCCTTTCTACAGCGCCATTACTTTGAGGTCTCCAAGCAGTGGTGTTCACTGCACTTACCCCCATGGCCTTGCAAATCCCTTTGAAAATACAGCTAATGAATGCCGAACCCCGGTCCGAAAGTATAGTTTTCGGTACTCCAAAGATAGTAATTACGCTTTCCAACAGCGCTTTAACCACTGTACTGGCACACTGGTCTCTTGTAGGTATTAAAATAGGGAATTTGGTAAATAAATCGACTATGGTCAGGATGCTAGAATGTCCTTTGGAAGTCTTCTCTAAGGGTCCTATGAAGTCTAGAGCAAGATGCTCAAATGGTTTTCCAGGCCTGAAGTGGGGAGCATTACCAGCCTTGGTTACACCTTGATTTGAGAGCTGGCAACCCTCGCATCTGTATATATAGTTTCGGACCTGTGTCCTCATACCCGGCCAATAATAATCGTCCTTCAGCCTTCTCATTACCTTCTTGACCCCAAAATGACCTCCCGTCGGAACGTCGTGGTGATATTTAATCACCATCTCCCTAATGTCTGACGGAACCACCTTCACCCAGATACCCCCACTGTTCTTAGACACGAGGTAACCCTCGTGCATTTTATAATCCTTATTTTTATAAGTTACAGTCTCGGTAGACCGTCTGTCACCTATTAGTTTCAATAAGGGGGCCCATTTCTTGTCCTTAAGCAAACCTTCCCACGTCCGATCACTATCTATCAAGGGGGGCCCACGATTTTTAATTACTGCGGCCACAACTCTCTTATCTCGTGATGGTTCAGGATCATCCTCACACGGGAACCTACTGAGGAAGTCGGCTACCGTGTTTTCTTTCCCCGGGACATACACAAATGTCACATTGAAGTCTTGGATGATCTCTGCCCATCTAGACAATCGAGCGTTCTTATAATCAGACCCCTTGTTATAAGTGATCGGTTTGTGATCGGTATGCACCTCAACCTTACTGCCCGCCAGGAGGTGTTTAAAGTGCTGCAGAGACAACACTACGGCATAAGCCTCCTTTTCGATTGTGGAATAGCGAGTTTCGGGGCCTATCAACCGTTTGCTATAGTAAGCTATTGGCTTGACAACCCCGTCTATCTCCTGTTGGAGACAAGCGCCAACCGCTATTCCACTGGCGTCTGTATTGAGGATAAATGGTCGCCCTATCATTGGATGAGCCAGTAAAGGCTCACTGGTTAGTACTTGTTTTATGGTCTCAAAGGCTGTCTGCTCTATTGTACCCCAAGTGAATCTTCGCCCCTTTCTCAATAAGTTACTTAGTGGAGCTAGGAGTTCACCTGCGTTGGGTATGAAGCGCCTGTAGTAGTTTACAGTACCCAAAAGACTTCTGACCCCCCTGATGTTGTGGGGACGTTTCAAATCCCTGAGAGCCGCGACATTATCCCACATGGGTTTTATCCCATCCTGATCAATTACATGACCGAGGTAATCTACAGAGCCCTTGAAGAAATAACTCTTCCCACGCCTAGCCTTTAGATTAAAGCGACTCAGGCGTTCGAGTACAGCGGCAAGGTCCGCCACATGCTGCTCATGAGAGTCGCTGTAGACGATGACATCATCGATGTACAAACGAACGCATTTATACAACAAATCCCCTAGGACCAAATTCATGGCCCATTGGAAGATCTGAGCTGAGTTCTTCGCTCCTTGTGGTAGACGTGTGAAACGATATCTCCCCCAGGGCAGAGAGAAAGTGAAATAATCTCTATCACCCTCCGGGATGCGAATCTGGAAAAATCCAGAGGTCAAGTCTAATGTGCTGAAGACCTTTGCGCCTGCAAAAGCACGCAGGTTGTCTTCAACGCGAGGTATTGGGAACGGGAAGAATTCTGTCACCTCATTAATTAATCGCAGGTCCATTGTAATGCGGACGCTGCCGTCTGTTTTAGCAACAGGGAATAGGGGAGAATTCCATAAGGATGTACTCCCCTCGATAATTCCAGCTTCTTCCAATTCGTCTACTAAGGCCTTCACCTTTGAGACCAGCTTATTTGGGATCGGATACTGACGTCTATAGACTGGCTTTCCAGTCAGTATCTTTAACTTAGGGGCAATGATGGTTGACCCATCGCCCATATCGGAGATGTCGTCACAGAAACAGTGACTATATGCCCTAAGGACGTCTTCCCCTGTCCTGATTTTATGTAGAGGTATACTGGGTGGTCTGACAGGCACCTCACTGGCCTGTAACGAGGACAGGAAGGCCGACTTAGTCGGTTCTTCGTCCTGCTCAAAGTCTGATCTGACGCTTCCATCATGGTTGAGAGTGAGTCTTAGAGCCTTGAATCCTGGCATACCTAGGATTCCATCAAAGCCTAGCCCACCTAGATGGCAGTATTCAAATGTTGTTTTTACTTCCCTGATGGGTTTTCCCCTGATATAGGCCCTAACCTCTATTAACTCACTCCCCAGTGACCTTAACTCACTCCCACTAATCCCCTTAAGGAAGGTGGGTTTACCCAAACCTTCAGCGCTAATATCCAAGGAATCTATATTTACAATGTTGGCCTCTGAGCCTGTATCGATAATTAGTCTGATAGTCCTATTACTCAGAGACCAACCTTTATCTACAAATGTACAAGTGATTACAGGTAGGCCGGCTAGAGTTCCCCCATTCCCTGCTTTGAGGCAAGCCGGACCTATTTTTTTGTCATGGCTGTGCAAATTCTTGCCATGTGGCCTGTCTCCCCGCATCTGAAGCACCTGATGGGTGTCCGCGTTGCTTCGGGGCCCTCATACCCCCTTGGCGCTCCTCCCTTGGTTGTTGTTGGAGGGCCTTCCTTGCGCTGTTCTTGTGGGGCTCTACCGTTGGGGTTCTGTCGGGGTCTCTCCTGCCTGGTCCCTTGTATAGTGGGCTGGTTGTTCTGAGCGGAACCTCCTCTCCGCTGGAAACCTCTGGCCTGGTTGGTGTCCCACCTGTTTCCCATATTCATCCTGGGTTGCTCCCTGTGGGTCCTCCTCAGGTCCTGGTTTTCCGTCTCCAGGTTCTTTAACTTGGATTCCAGCCGGGCCATCTGGCTCGTCAACTCCCTCAACTTCCTGGCACTCCCCTCTTCATCTTCCATTTGGCATCTGGAGTACTCGTCATCCCTTTCTTCGATCTGGTGGAGACTGCTCACAATTACCTCCCATGACTCATTCTGGAGTTGGTGGGCTCTCTGCCACAGGTTTGGACAGAGTCCAGTGAGGAAGATATCAGCGACCTCAGTGATGTCGATCCTCAGGCCATCTGACTCGGCTTCTGAGGCAAGGCTCCGCACTCTGTTCGCGTATTCCTTAACCTTTTCTCCGGGCCTTTGTCTACAGGAGAAGAACTTCTTCCTGGCTTCTCTCTTGGGGGCCCTCCTGGAGAATCTCTGTTCCAGGTTTTCCTTTAATTCGTTGTATCCCAGTTTGATCTGGGAGGCCTGGAGGGCGAACTCTCTCGCAGCTCCTCGAAGGTGATTGTCCAGGAGGATCCTCCTCCTAGAATCATCCAGGGCTTTCACATCGTAGACCAATTCGAAGTCCCGGATGAACTTGTCGAATGGTATGAGCCCATTTCCCTCAAACTTCTCCAAATGGTATAGCGCAGACGGCAACGGCGTCTGGCTGGGTGAGGGGTCATCTCCAGGGTGCATGGTTCTCTCTCAGTCTGCTGTCTGAAATATTCCAGATTAGTAGTGGGGATTGGAGAAGAGAATCTCATGTATTAATGGGGGCAGGGAACCGAGGGGTGAAAGATGGGTTCATGGCCCAAAAGGGAAAGGAAATGGGAGAGGTACATGTTCATCCATGTGGGTGGATAGTAATCTTAGATCAATGCTCTTTCTGGGTGTATTGAAACTAACTAGCCATGATGGTAGGGGCGCTGTTCTCACTGCCTCTACTGTACATCAGAATGAACTATAATTATTACTAGTGTATTATTATTCCAACAGCCTATGACCTTTAAACCTTTATACCTTCATATACACTCGACGGGGTAGTCACCTTGTTAAAAAAAAATCTATAATGTCATAGATCAGCTAGGGGGAGAACATAACAAAATTGTGCGAATAGTCTGTTTCAACTACTGATTGTAAGCATATTAAACTCGTTCTCTTTAGGTTGGCTCGCTCATTCATCTTCAATCTACTTTCAATAGTCATATTGAGTTCACATGGATGCTAGATGTAAACTGTATCAAAATAGTGTAGTTTTCTAGTTTCCGAATTATATGACAGTTAGAGAAAGAAACAAACATTCTGGAAATATCTCGCACTGGCTACTATTAAAAAAATTGAATGGGGTACAGCTCTGATCTTACAGGATACCTCATGGCTCATAGAATTGAATCGCTCATTTCTCACTAAAATATTCACACAGGGTATGGAGGTCTCCAGCGGTTCTATAGCTATTGGTCAACTAAATTAATTAATGGCAGGAATTGAAGCTAGTTTAAATGCTCATGTGCTGTTTTGTCATGCGTCTTTATGTCATCTGCACAGGAAAGTGTCGCCTCAAGGACCTAATTCTGGGACTAACATCCGCTGCACATTTCAGGAAGGAGTGGTCGTCCATACAATAGCAAGATATCATTTTGCTGCCAATGTACAATGTTGAGCATTTTCCATGTCGTCATTTTGTCGATCCCCAATCTTCTAGGGTGTTTCTTTAAGCATTTCACGATGTCATTTAATGCTTCATGCGATCCCGCCCGGCATTCAATAAGTAAGTATTTGATCGTACCACCTCCAGGAGACCATCCCATTGCGGCCGAATCATTTCCACCCAACTTATAACGCCGTCCATATCGCGTAATTGAAATTAGTGTAAAACTCAAAGAATAAGACCTTAATCTCTTAATTCTTTACTAATTTCAGTTGGCTCAACATAAATCTTCTCAATTATTAATTTAGTACAGTGGCGTGACATGTCACACTTCTTCTAGTTCTTTCGCAAGCTCGATTAATCCCAGTGGAAACCCGTCCAGGCGTCAATCCCGTGCTAACCCGTCATGCATGACTTCAAATTTGGAAATTATTAGACCTGAATATTTGCAGTGGCATCTGCTTCCACTGAAAGTATTTAAGACACAAGGCTGCCTCTTTAAATCACTGTCTTTACTCCCACATGCCTGTGTAAACTTTAACCATGACTTTATCAATTCTCAAAATTCTGCCTATCGAGTATCCTGAGAATCAATGTTCTTCTTGTCTACGGCGGATTATCACAGTAATTGTTCCCTAGAGTTATCTGCGTCGAGTGGTCAGTCTGTACTACTAATTCTCCACTCTAACTCTAGGACTCTTCTATCTACTCGGGCTGTTCAAAAAATTTCAAGACAGTTGTTCAAATCCCCAATGATAATCTGCTAAATTTCGATAATTATTGGAATTCTCATTAAACAGAATAACTACACCTTTCTGACACAGAAATATCCAGCATCAAGATATAGCGCACCGTCCAATTTCTTTATTTCAAGACGGTGTCAAATTACAACTGAAGGAACATACTAAACATATAACTGGTTTAAATTTCATGTAATCTCATCATGCCTTCTGCTGGCAAATATTTACTGTAAAATTCAATACTATCAAGATGGTTTTATTTGTCTTCATCTAAAAAAAAAATGTTTCAGAAATAGAGTCTTGGAAATCTCTACTAAAGACAAAAATTATACATTTGTCAATTCAGGATAACCTTCCCTTGTCAGAGTGTATACAGCTGCCAAGCCAAAATACGCAGGGGAGACAGGAAGGAGAGTCAGCAATAGAATATATGAACATAGATGCAACGTTATTAATCAAGACAATAGGTCTCTAATTTTCCAATACTGCAAAGGAACAGGTCACACTTTCGCATTAGGAGAACCTAGAATACATTACAATAACATAAACAGCAAATATCAAAGGCTTATAATTGATTTTCTATTATTCAGAAAACACAATAGCATTAATAGAAAATAGATTTGCCCGAAACATATAACACAATATATCCTAGTACCAGCTAATAATATCAACAATAATATAAGTAACTTATATGTAATAGCCAATAACTATTATAGAACTACTTAAATAATAGAATTTCTAACCTATAAGATAATTCATAGAATATAGCAAACAATAGTAGAATATGTGTAATACCTTAATCAAAAAAATATGTCTTAAGAAAACAAATAATATGCAAAACTTCCTAATGTATATATATATATGTACATAGAATCATAATAGTTTTAGCATCAGGCGACGTTATATTTTCTTGATATATTGTATATGTTTCTCCTGTAGAAGGGCGGACAAGCTCGAAAGCTCGAGAAGACCAGAATACAAGATACTCATCCCCATAGACGTTTTACTTTGATATCAGAAATCAATGATAATATTAAGGTTTTTGCCACAAACAATGTGAATCGTAAAAGACAGCGGCGAGAGATGCGGTATACACCGCCTCAACATAACTTTCATTGCCTGATAAAATGCCAGTGAAACGGAAAGCGTAAATTAAAATTCACGATTTATAATAGACTGTTAATCTCAGGATGCGTGGACTACTTCACCAATACTTAAAAATAGTATGGCTTTTCATTAGGTATATATTTCTAAAGTATAGGGGAAGAAACATATACTAAATTCGAGCCCCGCGGCGGGCGACATTGATGGGTTCCCGGTTTGGATAGTTGAAAAGGGAGGATACACAGTGTGACTTATTAAAAGTTTCCTTACTTAAGTATATATATATATATGGCAAATTAGGCCAACAACCCCATGTATATAACCCGCAGGAAGACCTTAATGTTGTATAATAGCAGCACAGCTGTCAGTGATGCACTATCGGCATATGTCTTTACATCATCACATTCACAAAAAAAAAAAAACTCTGTAATTGATTAAGGGTTGAGCTAAAACAAGGTTCGAGCATATAATTTTGTCAGAACAATGATCTAAAGATGGAAACAGCCGCGACACTATTATACAATTTCATCAGACAACCCATGAAATCGTTATTAAATTGGGCAATCTATAAAACACTGAAACACAGACACTCGCGGCAATGTATGTGGCCGGTAATTTATGGGAGACTTGATTATTAGTAACATTCCCTTCAAATAGGTAAGAAACATACAACATTTCATTTAAACAGTGGGAATAGCACCATAAGGCAAATTATGTATGGAATAGGTAACAGAGGAAACAAGAAAATTTCTCTAGATATTTATTTAAATATCTTAAAATTTGGGAACATGTCTATACTGACGAGATATGCTATTTACATAGAAAAATTTAGATAGAGGTGACCTGAAGTTACTTTATAGCCCTTTAGGGCCCATGCGAAATCTAGGTTGGCTACTACACAAAGGGGGGGGGGGGGACCTAGATCTCCATCTATTCTAGCGGGACAAAATATACGAACCCTAACACTCCTTTTAAGTCACTTAAAGCCCTTTAGGGCCCATTCAGAATCTAAATAGATTAGCTTCTGTTCGAAAAAAAAAAAAAAAAAAGGGGGGGCTAAGCCATAATGGCAAGGGGCTTTCCTTCTCTCGAAAGCGGCGGCAAGGTCTGGTCTCCTCTACGTCTCAGGCCCGTCTAAAAATCGTCCTTCTCACTGAGCGACTCCGATCGAATCCCTGCCTTTTGGCAAAGAACCTTCTTTTATATCATCCCTCTCTCCATTTTCATTCGCCGAAAGAAACCAATCAAAATGGCCAACGGCTCCAGTATCAATTTCATAGACGCCCCAGGCCTCACCAAAATAGAACATATCGTATTACCAAAACAACAAAAAAAAATCTCAAAAAGAGAAACAACATGGCACTAGTGTAAGATTTCAGACTCCAGGCCTCTTCCATCAAAATAGAACATATAGTATTACCAAAACAAAAATCTAAAGAGAGTAACATCTACGGCGATAGTGTAAAATTTCAGACGCCAGCCCTCCCATCCACATGGATTGAAATATCATCCTCCCTTTTTCTCGGGACGATATATATATATATCGCTCCCCCCCTCCGTCTTAGCTAAAATTGACACAGGCCCCTTTTCACTTGCACTGTAATATAACGCTTTCCTTTCTCGGTTCAGTCTTTTAGAGATCTTCCTTCTCCATTTTTTTTTTTCTGGTCACCTTTACCTAAATTTTTGGTGAGGGGAATATATGTACATATGAAACAACAGTTTCCAGCTCGGATGTCTCTGGATGTCTTCTTCTTTACCAGGCATCAGCTTTCGGCATGGAAGTCTGGTGTCATCTGTTGTCTAGGTTTCTGGGCAAAAAGAATGGCCTGTAAGTCTATGTGGGAGGGAAGCCATGTATCCATTTGATTTGATTATACATACGCCTTCTGTTGGGGTATGGTTACAAAAACGTGCCCCAACATGTATTTTATTAAACTTTTTTTTTTTTAAATAAATATTTGTAATTCTCAAATATATATTCTCAACATACTAATTTTATTTTATGCTAGAATTACGGATATATAGTATGCTTTTTCACACATATTATTAAAAAAACAATACAAATATACATTTTAAAATAAGTATATTTTATATTATAAATTTACAAATATCTATGTATGTATTTTATGTATTTATCTATTGTCTATAAAGGCATTTATTTGCGTATTTTACTGACGATTAATAATTTTAAATATAGGAGCACTTCAAATAATGAATTTAAACGAATTCATATTTATTTTAAAATTATATAAAAAAAAAAAGAAAGGGAAAAGACTGTATTTTCAAATAAAGTTCTATTATTATCACATACAAAAATGTATTTAACAAATTAAAAACATTAAGCAAACGATAGTGTGACCAGTTAAAGTTTTAAGAAGGTTCTCTATTGTCGCTAACAAAGTTCAATGATAAATTGCGGAATTTATTGGGAAATTCTCCAATAAATAACCATGCCAATAAGATGGAAATTTAATAAAGGACTTGGAAATAAAGTAGGCCTAATTGGAACTGTGGATTTCTCATTAGAATTGATGAAAAACAGATAGGGGGCGCTCTGCTAAAATTACAAAACTTTTCCTTTGCATAAATTTGTCACCGGATATCGTATGATTGGTAATTTATTGCCAAACGCGCGCGATAGTATCGAATTCGTCACGTGATATTATTCAAACATCGAGTCTTCTGCTTGTTAAATACAACTTCACTTTATAACTTAGCAACATTGACAACTTAAATTTTACCGAAATTTGAGCTCTGTGAGATGAATTATTCATTCAAAGAATAATTTTAGGAACGTGTTTTAATCATATTTATTTAAATTGTGAAAGGCTTTCAGAATTAATTATATAATAATTATAATCGTTTGATAGAATAAATACGAAAATATTGTGTTTGAGCCATTTTAAAATACGTCATAAAAGAGCTTTGTTATTTATAGACTCTACTATATTCTTATACATTGCGCAATATTTTATCATGTATTTTTAATATTTATTAAAACAAACCTTAAAAACACTATAAATTTATAAATGTTAAAATGTTGTGGATCTATTCATAATATTAAAAGTCACTCCATACCATTGCACATCAACAAAAATATACTCCTTAATACTTATATAGTGTCTGCTTTAGTCGTCCCCTAATTGGTCGATTGATGTCACGTGACCTTATTCTGACCACTAGCGTTCAGTTTTTCAGCTAATCAGCGTGTAATGTTCTTTATATCTCAGAGGTATTAACTATATATAAAAATTCTATATTAAATATAATATTATAAATATATTTGTTTTTATAATGTGTAATTCTCTCTCTCTCTCTTGGCTCATCTCTGATAACCCGGGCATGCGAAACAAACAGAATATGCAAATTAGCCTGTTATAAATCTAAATTACATATTCGAGTTTGTTTCTATGAATTTGAGAAAAAAGGTGAAGGTATGCGACTCTTTCAACTTCATACCGTTTTAAACATCAATCTGAATAAGTCAAATATTGGGGAAACGTATTTGTAAATATGGAAATATGAAAATTGGCTTGTTATGTAAAAAAAAAAACGTAAATATTTATGGTCAAAATTAAATAATATTTCTTCTATGAATATAATAAAAATTCAATTTAATATATATATAAGACTTATAGAGGTAAGTAAACACTATTTAATCAAACGACTATTAGTTAATATAACTGATAAAAAGATGTATTAACATAATTACATCATCACCGAGATATATTTCGTCTACGATTTTATTACATAGGATGACGTCATGCAGGAAACAGCCAATCACCGCACGGGGCACTAAGCGGAAGTATGATGATCCAAACAGACATTCTTATGAATAATAAATCTGGCCAGACGAAGAGATATTTATTCATCAGACGAAAAGAAACCTAATGCCAGACGACACTTTCATGCATGATCGATAATGATTACTCGTTGTCGTTTGGCCAAATATTTAATCCCTAAATGTCAGCAGATTTTATTGTTGATGTATTTTATATTTGAAATAGAATATAATATGATGATATATTTGCATATATTGATATTCTATCTTTATAACTGAACAAACGCTTGAAATACTTTATAATAGAGGAATATTTAAAACCATAATTAGGCTAAATAGCTGTTTATAAACGTTTACAATTGATATATATTTTTGTATATTACTAGAAAAATACCCCGTGCTAAAGGAATTTTAAACCAGCCCATCATATACCAGTTGAGAATTTTAGTAAAATTATTAAATAAATGGGTGAGATACTCATTACAGTGGACCATTGGTATTTGTATTAAACTGTGCTAGGCCTAATCGAGATAAACAAATATTTCTAAATTGAACTAACCGAAACTTGTAACTGTGAGACATCGATTGTTTTCTTGATCATTAATCTCTCTTACATCAGCCACTTTATCTATTTAAATTTTATGAACTCTGTCGATTAATATAAATATATCTGAACTTGTAAATATTTAATTATAAGTTCTAATTAGTTTATTGTTTTGTTTGTTTACTCTGTAATAAGCGCAAACATTTCAATATCCTGCCTGGTTGATTAATAATTTTAAAAAACCTAAACTACTAACTTAGCATAGGGCGCCTCTTCTGTCAAAATATACGTCAAAACCAGACGCCATCTATTGACCGTCTGGCAAACTAACGGCCTCAGGTCGGCGACAAAGCCACAACACTAGCTTTGATAAACTTAGAAGCGTTCACCTGGAGCCCATGGTTTCGGGCTAATGGCCCTAGTTAGACTAAGGCGGACTTTATTCCATGAGATTCAAAGGGATCTAATGAAATCTTCCCAATCTGCCAAAGAGGTGTTTAGCTGGCAAAGTGCTGGCTATGGCCAAAATATAGATGAAAACTCCCTAACCTAATTTAACCAATCTCAACCTAACCTAGAGCATTGATGTCGGCACCTTACCATCAGTGCATAACAGGAATGAGTATAACTCCGCCTTTGCTAGTCCCAAGCCCGGATTAAAAAAAAGGAGGGGGAGCAGTAACAAGCTCGGTAAAAACCTGGGCTCAGCTGGCCCGGCTGATAGTACCCTGTGTTGGGGCACGTTTTTGTAACCATACCCCAACAGAAGATGTATGTATGATCAACATCAAATGGATACATGGCTTCCCTCCCACATAGACTTATAGACCACCTTTTTGCCCAGAAACCTAGACACTTGATGACACCAGACTTCCATGCCGAAAGCTGATGCCTGGTGGAGAAGAAGACACCAGTGACATCCAGAGACATCCGCGCTGGAAGCTGTTGTACCATATGTACATATATGCCCCTCATTTAAAATTTAGGTAGAGGTGACCAAAAGAGAATAGTTTATCATATAAACATTTAAATCAATAATTTTTTTATTATACTCGGAATATATATATTATTTAATTTCCTAAAGGAATCAATTTATTTTTCAATCTACAATTTTTTTTTCTCGCGGCAACACGGTAAATTGGAGGCGTGGTCAAGATCACGTGCGTGTTTTCTTTCGACGAATGAAAATGCCAACCAATAGAAACTTTGGCGCGAGCAGCGAATGAAAATGGACAGAGGCAAGGATAAAAGAGGGTTTCTTTGCCAAAGGAATGGAGATTCAATCAGAGTCGCTCAATCAGAAGAACAGACGACAGTCGGGCTCGAGACGCAGTAAGGAGGAGACCAGACCTTTGCCGGCGCTTTCGAGAAAAGGTAAGCCTCTTTGCCATTATGGCTTAGTACCCCCTTTTTGAGCAGAAACTAACTTAGATTTCGCATGGGCCCTAAAGGGCTTTAAGTAACTTAAAAGGAATGTTAGGGTTCTTATATTTTGTCTCGCCAGAAGGATCTAGGCTTTCTCCTTTATAAAAGGCAAATTTGTAACTTCTAGTCACCTCTATCTAGATCACTATATAAATAGCATATCTTGCCAGTATAGAAATGTTCCCAAAAATTTTATTTCGAATAAATATCTAGTATATAACTTATATGGAGAATTCTTTTTTTTCTCTCATACATATTTCACTCTTTTGTTTTATGGTGCTACCCCCACATCTTATTATTATTACAAATTGTATTGGAATATAGAACTACCGACTCTGATGGAATGGAGTTGTGTACTGTACCTTTGCTGTGATGCTTTAATACAGTAACAGATGCAAATATGACTTTATTAGTGCTGCCTTGAGGGTATCTCCTTGTTAGATTTAGTAATATTTGTATTTACATATGAGGGATTTGCCCTTCTTTCACTGTTTAAATGAAATATTGTATGATTCTTACCTATTTGGAGGGAATACTACTAAAAATCAAGTCTTCTAATAATTGCTGGCCAACATACATTGTCGAAAGTGCCTGTCATACCCACTGTGATCAAAGAAGCCAGTTCTCCTGTCTGTGTTTCAGTATGTTTTCCATCATATCTACCGTTATACTATTCGTTGATTTATTTTTTAGTAAGATCCATGTTGCCTTATATATACTCATTAGATTGTCCTCTTCGTGATATTTATTGAAACCCTTTTGTTTTAAGTATATTACAAATGTCAATGTCAATAGTATAAGTCTATAGACTTTGCTTGTCTCATAGCTTATTTTGTTAGGTTTTAGTATAATCTTTACAAATAGAGTCTTTCCATACATCCAGATAGTAACCTAATTCAACGCATTTTGTTGAATCTTTGTTATAAAAATCGGGATTAAAAGTGTACCTGCATGTTTAATCAGATTTTATTACTAATAAAATCTGAACCTGGTGCTTCCTTGATATTTAATTTCGAAATAATATTTCAATGAATGTATTTACAGAGTTCTATTGCTATATTTTCCCTGTCTGAAATGGTTCCCAGCATCTTCAGTGGGTTGCTGAATCTCCAGAAGGAGTCTTTTATAGATTGTCTAATTTAATAATGATTTCATGGGTGTTACACAATATATGCCACAAGTGACTAAGAATAAATTTTATAGAGATCAGTGTCAGATAAGTGTATAGAGAGAGAAATAGTAAAAAGATAAATTTGTACTAGAATTTTCGCAGATAAAAGATGAGCTAGGAGCGAGAGATGGAGAAGGAAGATTTCTAAAAGACGGGGGGGCCTTATAAATATCTTTCCCGAGAAAGGGAAGCATTGCATTACAGCCCAAGTGGAAGGGGCCTGGGTCGATTTTTAGCTAAGACGGGGGGGGGGGGGCTTTATATATATCTTTCCCGAGAAAGGGGAGTATTGTATTACAGTCCATGTGGAGGGGGCCTGGGTTGTCTGGTGAAATTATACACTAGTGCCGTGGCTGTTTCCATCTTTAGACTTTGTTGTTTTGGCAATACTAAATTCTCTACATGTGGGAGAGGCCTGGGTCGTCTGTGAAATTGTATACTGGAGCCGTTGGCCATTTCCATCTTTGGACTTTGTTGTCTTGGCAATACTATGTGCTCGATCTCTGCTTTAGCTCAACTCTTGGTCAATTACAGAGTTTTTTTTATTTTATTTTATTTATTTATACTATTTGTACAAATTGCATTACACGTGATAATGTAGGGACACATGTCGATAGTGCATGACGGGAACTCAACACCTGTAAGGGCTCCTAATCCAGGGATACAGGATGAGCAGCGTTTGTACTCCATGTTAGGAAGGGCGGAACATGGCGTCTGTTCCTCATGTCCGAGGTGGCCATTTCTTTTGGAGCTAAGTCGGCCTGTCACTGAGTAGTGTTCCCAGTCTTAATGACAAAGGTAGACACATTCTACTTCACCCAGTCATGATGGTTGTCAAGTCTCAAACTTTACAAGCTTGATACCCTAATATGATTGAGTGGAGATAAGAAAGAAGAAGAAGAAGAGGAATAAGTATTCATGATTCAATTTTCACCACACAATATATATAAGTTATTTATAGATTCAATTGACATCTATCGATTAAAATATGCCATAATTATTTTGGTAATGTGTTTCTTTTCACCTATATCAGGGGTCTTCAAACTTTCCAGCCTTAGGGCCATACTGATGGGGTCTTTCCAGCCTTAGGGCCATACTGATTACTCCAGTAAGTTCCGAGGGCCAAGATGGCAACACTGCATATTATTAATTTTCCTGTATTAATTGTTATGTTTATTTGTTATTAAATGTTATTATTAATTGTTGCTTTTGTGTGTGATTTAGCAGAATGGAAAAGAAGCGAAAAATTGATAGTGAATGCAGAAAATTCAAAGATCAGTGGAACATTCAGTATTTCGTAATTGAGTCCAGTAACAAGGCGCTATGTTTGATTTGCAATGAAAGCATAGCCGTTCTCAAAGAATATAACATGAAACGTCATTATGAAACAAAACATTCTCAAAATTACTCAAAATATACAGGAATTGTGCGGACAGAAAAATTCGAAGCTTTGAAGCGCGGATTGAAATCGCAGCAATCTTTATTTACAAAAGTCAAAACTGAACAAGCGGCGGCAACTCGTGCCAGCTTTCGTGTGGCTCTTGAAATTGTAAAACGTGGAAAACCATTCACCGATGGAGAAATGATCAAGGAATGCATAATTGCAGTAGTCGAAGAAATGTGCCCTGAAAAGGTAAATTTATTAAAAACTGTCAGTATGTCAGCAAACACTGTGGCTCGAAGGGTAGAAAACATCGCTGAAAATATATCCTCTCAACTGTTCGACAAAAATGGACATGTTGAGTGGTTTTCTTTGGCCTTGGATGAGTCAACGGATGTGTCAGATACTGCTCAGGTGTTGATTTATATTAGAGGAGTAGATAAAAGCTATGAAGTGCACGAAGAACTTCTTGATATGTATAGTATTCATGGCACAACTACTGGTACCGATATTTTTAAAGGAGTTGAAATGGCCATTAATAAAAAGAACCTTCGATGGAAAAACTTGAAATGTATTACAACTGATGGAGGCAAAAACATGAGTGGGAAAGATAAAGGAGTGGTCGCTCTTGTGTCAAAGGCTGTAGAAAATGACGGCGGCTCAAAACCATTAGACTTACATTGTATCATTCATCAACAGTCTTTGTGCGGAAAATGTTTGGATATGTCTCTGACGTTCTGAAACCAGTCATATCAACTGTTAATTTCATCAGATCTTTTGGGCTGAATCACCGACAATTCCGACAATTTATTGCAGAGATTGGAGAAACAGACTTACCTTATCATACTGCCGTACGCTGGCTTAGTTGTGGGAAAGTCCTTCAGCGCTTTTTTGAACTTCGAGCAGTGATCGAAATTTTTTTGAATGAAAAGCACCGCCCTCTTACTGAATTACAAAACAACGCATGGCTATGGAAGTTAGCATTCTATGTTGATTTGACAAAACATGTGAACGAACTGAATTTGAGATTGCAAGGAGAAAACCAGCATCTTCCTGATTTATACACTAATATCAAGTCATTCCGGATGAAATTGATACTGTTTCAATCACAACTACGAAGTAAATGTTTTTCACATTTTAAAACATGTGAAATATTCAGCCACACTACTGAGACTGAGTTTCCTATCGATTTTGCAATCGAAACTTTGAGTGCTTTGAAGATAAATTTTGATACTCGTTTCTCGGACTTTGATGCCATTGCGAATCAAATTAAGATTTTTCAGAATCCTTTTGATGCTGACATTGAAACCCTAGCCCCGGAACTTCAAATGGAAATGATTGATCTTCAGTGCAGTGATATAATTAAGAACAAATATGAAAACTCATCTTTGTTGGAATTTTATAAGAGTCTTCCACTGACACAATTTGATAATTTGCATAAATTTGCTCGTGGGCTGTTTTCCGTTTTTGGTACTACTTATTTGTGTGAGAAAACCTTCTCCAAAATGAAGTACACAAAAAATGTATACAGATCTAAATTAACTGACGAGCATCTTAAATCTATTTTAATAATTGGTACAAGTAAAATTAGTCCACAACTACAAACTATTGTCGGTGGAAAATCTCAATTACATACATCTCATTAGCATTTCATATGTCATGTTATAAGGTATGTGTTGTTCATTACTTACAATGTATAAAATGTAAGTTGGATTCATTTCAATAATTTGTTAGTTATTATATGCTGAAGTTAAATTTACTGCATAAATTATACATGTCTTTACTCATTACCATTCTGTGTTTCTTTATCCAACTTATCACAAACATTTTATTTGCTATAAAAAATATTTGTTCTCTAAAAGGAGTTTTCAAGTATGTCTCCGCGGGCCGGACAAAATCTGTCTGCGGGCCGGATGTGGCCCTCGGGCCGTAGTTTGGAGACCCCTGACCTATATCATCAAATATTATCTCTACAGACTTTACTGCAATGATATAAGTTATTGAATGAGAGAACTTAGCTCATCAGAGGTGAATATTTATGTTATAATAATTAAATTATGATCAGGTTGAAAATACACCTATCCCCCGATTTACACGGTAGATACGTTACTGAGAAAAACGTGTAAATCGAGGGATAGGTGTATATTAAACTGTCAAATCTGAATAGGTGTTCGCCCCCTCATGAATCAGAGCCTCCCAATATTCTTTTCAACATAGGCAGTATAGAGTAGAATATCGCATTTTAGTATAGTGAGATAAAAACAAAAAAAAAACTTATTTGGAAAACCGTGTAAAAGCGAAAACGTGTAAAACAAGTACCGTGTAAATCGGGGGATAGGTGTATATATAATAAATGAAATAAATGAATTACATTGCAGTAAGGGCAGTAGAAGTTTGATTTATTTGTGAAAAGAAACATTCGCGTTTTGGTGTTTTCATTTGTATTATATAGATGGCGTGTTATCGCTATGTATTGGTTTGAATATTTTTAGATAGTTTTAATTCATACGCATTTGCTTTGGCAGTCATGATTTTGAGTATTTTTGAATAATAGCTAAAAAAGTAATAAAGATATGATATGAAAAAATAGCATAAATGTGATATTGTACTGGGATAAGGTGCATAAATTATGAAAAAAGGCATCTTCTTATCGTGCAACTGAAAGTTGCTGATGGCTTACGCCTTCTATCGGAATAAATATCAACTATTCAATTAAAAGTCAACGAGAATAGTTGATATTTATTCCGATAGATGGCGCAAGTCATCAAGAACTTTCAGTTGCACGATAAGGAGATACCTTTTTCATAAATATATGATAATATCATAGTTTGTGTGTGTGTGTGTGTTAAAAAAATTAAATAATATATACTTCTACTATTGGTTGCAATATATTAACTAATATATTATTAGTATATTTTAAATATAAAATTGAAAGGGAAAACATCCTTTAGATAATATTGGAGCTCTCTTCATATTTTCTAGTTTGGCGAGAAATATAAAATGAATAAAATGAGGCGTGCAAAACATGAATTTTCGAGCATTTTCAAATAGTTATGGGATAAAATCTATATTTTTGTTTATGTTAAACCAGCAATCTTTACACCAGATTATAAACACCTTATAATAATCATGTTAAATAATATCACGTATTAATACAAAGATAGATAGATAAAGGGCACCTCTCCCGTCAAAATAGACGTCAAAGCTAGAAGCCATCTATTGACCGTCGACTAGCGGATTCAGGTCGGTGACAAAATCCAAAGCTGGTGTTGTGGCTTTTGTCACCGACCTGAGGCTGCTAGTGTGCGGAGACGGTCAATAGATGACGTCTAGTTTTAACGTCTATTTTGACGGGAGAGGTACCGTTTATCTTTATAGATCAATATCCTCTCAGTAAAATTTCCATATATATTTATAATTAATATTATCGTATTTTTATGTAATTAATATATAATGTATTAATTCATGCATATATATGACATATATTGTTTAATATATATTATTATCTAATGATTTAAATATGGATTGCTCTATTCTCAAAAAAAAAATATATTTATAAATTTTATATGTAAACACACGCGAAAATCTGTGAATATATTTTATTTTATAAATATTATTTAATCTCAATGATATATATATTATAAATAATTTTAATTTTTATATGCTCTTCGTTTTTGTTACAATATATTTCATACAAAGCAATAACGCGCCATCTATACATATAAAATAAAAGGATTTAAAAGCGCGAATGTTTTTTTTATACATAAAACGAACTTCTACTGTCCTTACTGCGATGAAAAAATATATTGGAAGTTCGTTTTATGCATAAAAGAAACATTCGTGCTTTTAAATCCTTTTATTTTATATGTATAGATGGCGCGTTATTGCTTTGTGTTAATTTATTCCTAACTGGCCTTGTCTTTATAGTTTGCTGAAGAGCATTGCTCGAAGCAAATATTTGAATGTAATTCTACTGTCCTATAAGCTTATGTCCATAGTTTACTTGAAAACCATTTCTAAGATTCCATCCTCCAGTGTAGCATATAAAACCAGAATGATCCAATACAGTATTAGAGCTCTGAGAAGCGGTCTGGTGGATTAAATTGGCGAAACCGCTGGGAGGGTTCACCACTGATGAGCCAAGCCCTCCCAATATATTTTTCATCGCAGTAAGGACAGTAGAAGTTCGTTTTATGTATAAAAGAAACATTCGCCTTTTTAAATCCTTTTATTTTATAAATATATTTCATGTTGTAAAAATAAAAGTAATATATATTTTAAGAAAATGTAATCTTGAATAATTCTTTTTAATCAAGGTAGAATTTATAATTTGGAAATGATAAATAACCTTTTTAAAATATCGATTGCAATTACAAGTAAGCTTTTATATGAATATTTATTAAAACACATTCTTAAAATATAATATTTCAAAACATCAAATATATTTCTACGAAATTTATTTATATTCTAATATTTTCTTAACAAGAAAGAGAAAAAGACATGGAAAATCTATAATAAAATTTATTTTTGAAAATTGCAAGTACGGAAATAATTTTTCAAATTTTTAGATAGGTATAAATTGAAATATGAAACACCTGGTTTAAAATCCAAACTCCAATCAACGCAAAAATTTACGAAATAACTTTCAAACGTAAAATTTACGTTTCATATTTCAAAGTTTACATTTAAATCTCTTCTGCTAATTAATTCCAGAGCAATTTTTAAATGGACGAAGCTCTCAAATAAGAAACTTCTAGAATATTTTTTTTTCTGCTGCCCAAACTTTAATAACTTTTCATTTTGATTTTGGCTTCAGTTTGAAATAATCTCTTTGCAATTAAAATTTATTTTTATTTTTATAAATTATTCCATATAAATATTCCGCGCGCGCTCACATATCTTTTTAATTATAAAAATGGCGTCACCATTAAAATTTATTCGAAATTACTTTGGATATTTTTATAGGCGTGCTTATATATAAATATTTAAAACTATATAATTTTTGACATTCTTTTAGAAATAATATTTAAGTATAATTTCTCCACTTCTGTTAAATGGTATATTATTTTTAGCCCTCAATAATTTCTATGAAATCTCGGTGTCTATTAATAAATGTACATTAATGATAAACAGAAGAAACATATTTTACAAAAATATCGGTATAATTGCATTTATACGTTTTGCAATTTTAAGACATTTTATACTTTAATGACAACATTTAACACTTTGGTAACAACATTTTACACTTTAATAACAACAATTTTCATTTATATATAACAACATTTAACACTTTAAAAACATTTTTATTTTTAAGCGATATTTTTCGATTTTATTTAAAGCGTAGACAGAAATATATGTTTTATTTTTCAAATTTTCAATTCAAGCACATCTATTTTAAATGAAATTTACTATAGTACTGTTTTTATTCTGTTAAGAGGTCATTTTTATTTTAAAAAGCACCTTTTTGATTTCAATAAGCTTTTTTTTTACTTTAATAAAGGGATTTCATTTATTTCTGTGCGTATATTGAAGGTTTTGCACACGTAAGAATTTATTTAAAATTTGTTTGTACATTTAAAAGTTTAATAATTATATTTAATGACATAATATCAACATTATATAATTAATATATATATAATAGCGAATATTTTGAGATTAAAAAAAATCGAAGTTAAACACTGACATATATCAAAGTATAATAAAATGCCGATAAATATTTAGAAGTAACGTAGTGTTAATAATATTTTTACAATTTTCAAACATAATTTTGTGTTTTCTTTTTAACATTTATATAATAGTTATTTTTTTTTGAAAAGTTGAACGGAAAGATATTTGCAATACTCAAATGGCTTAAAGGATCTTTATAACTAATATATATATTTTTAATTAAAAAGGTATATTTTGGATCAAAATAACATTTATTTTACCAATATTTTGACCGTTTATGAGTATTTTGATCCAATATATACCTTTTTAATTAAAGAATTATTTATGGATTGCTCTATTTTCAAAATAATATATTATATATGTTATATAAAAAATGTTTTTCAAATATATTTCATAGATTAAATGACTCTGTTAAATCGACCACCAGAGGGCGCCGTTATCACTATATAAAATAATTGTTGTTGTTTCCCCGATGGCCGGCTCAAATCTTTTATACATTATGTAAATAAGTTATTCATTTTTTTTATTCTTACGCTTTAAGCCCGGCAGTACTTTCTTGAATTATGTTGTTTTATACATTCCTTTATTTAAGTTAAATCAATTACTGATCAAAACTGTTTTTATTATTATTCTTTCAAGAATTTTAACTAAGACTGCATTAACATAGTATAATCCTCAAGATGATCAAAATAAACAGAAATCTTATCATATTTATTTTATACAATATTTATAATATAATAAATATATATATAGAAATAACTAAACCTAACTAACGTAATCCAAGATGGATAGTTGGCACGATTCCAAAACCATCAACTATTTCTATCACTTGTTAAAATATCATTTTTCGCAATCTGGCAACACTATAACTCGATTAGTGTCTACTAGTGCCAAACGACATATTGGATTCCACCAAAATATTATACAACATATCTCTCACACTGAAATGGAAAAAATAATTCTATAGATACACTTTTTAATATTTTAAAAATATATTGTGAGGGAGAGAGGAATCTTCTTTTTCAAAATATTAGTATGGATCTAATACTTTTTTTACTTTTAGAATATTAGTCTGAAAAATATGATGCATATTATAATTATATTGTTTAATATGCAACTAGATTAGTTGAATTTATTTAACGCTATTTTCTTTACACTTTGTTTGTGTGTTTTCCATATATATATATAAATAAATATATTATAATTAAAACTCTTTATCGTGAATATATTTATTTTTGCAATAATATCAAATAACTTTTTATACTCTCGCTTGGCGATGATAAATATATATATTTTTAAAGCCTTAGCTCATCAATTGTGAATCCTTCCAGAGATTTATAGCCAGTTTAATATCTCAAACGACTCTACAAAATTTTACACTCATAGACAAAGCTTAAGGAAGTTGTACCTTTTAGCATGTATATCGGGATTATGATAATAACTCTGAAAGATATTACAGTAACCTTTATCGAAGACACACGAGATAACCAAGTGTGTATACACTCATGGACAAAACTTAAGGAAGTTGTACCATTTAGCATGTATATCGGGATTATGATAATAACTCTGAAAGATATTACAGTGACCTTTATTGAAGACACACGAGATAACCAAGTGTGTATACACTCATGGACAAAACTTAAGGAAGTGGAAAGACCTTTAATATCGCCTGTCGTCTGCTAATATTTTGAAGGAGACAGTCAAATATTTTTTCACTTTGGTTATTTCGTGTGTCTTCAATAAAGGTCACTGTAATATCTTTCAGAGTTATTATCATAATCCCGATATACATGCTAAATGGTACAACTTCCTTAAGTTTTGTCCATGAGTGTATACACACTTGGTTATCTCGTGTGTCTTCGATAAAGGTTACTGTAATATCTTTCAGAGTTATTATCATAATCCCGATATACATGCTAAAAGGTACAACTTCCTTAAGCTTTGTCTATGAGTGTAAATTCTCTATATATACACAAGATGTCTGGGGGCGTCTGGAGGCACATAAGACTCTTTCTTCTGTGTGAGAATCCCACACACCAAATTACAAAACTGTGTAACAAGAATAAAATTTTATAATCACACATTAAAAAAAAGTAAATATTAAACGCAAACTATCAAGAAAATAAAAGAAGACTCAAAATAAAACTAAAAATATATTTTTAATATTGTCAGTGAATAATTTATTTAAATATAAAAAAAAATTACTGATTAAAAAAATTAATCTGCCTGTGAAATGAATTAGTCACACTGCTGTTTCATGTACCTTGTTGATTATTTTAATTGTTGGAAAATATTTATCATATATTTAAAAATATACTTTTATTTCTTCTATATATGTAAATAGATATTTTGCATCTTTTCTCTTTTGTTTATATTTGTTTGTCTTTATAAAAGGAGATACTGGCTGTGTCGGAGCTCGTGGCTAGAGGAGAGCGCGCTACTAGCACTATTTGCACGATCAGGAATATATTTTTTTCTTAAGAAGTAAAATTAAAAAAAAAAATGATATTTTGTAATTTCGCCTTTCTTTTGAATTTTGGAAGGTCATAATTTATTTGTGTCCCCATACAATACATATACAAATTAAACATGATTTTATCTTATAATTAAATATATAATTAAATAATCAAATGTTGATTTGAATATATAATCCTTATAAATATTTCCAAAATATAATAAAAGGTGATTTAGTCAAGATATTAAATTAGGAGATAACTTGTATATAAGACATTTTGAAAAAAGGCATCTCCTTATCGTGCAACTGAAAGTTGCTGATGGCTTGCGCCATCTATCCGAATAAATATCAACTATTCTCGTTGATTTTTAATTATTCCAGAATTGGTCAAATACCCATTCTTGATTTATCAAGAAAAGCTCGATAAGGA
Source organism: Cordylochernes scorpioides (assembly GCA_030710605.1). NCBI lineage: Eukaryota > Metazoa > Arthropoda > Arachnida > Pseudoscorpiones > Chernetidae > Cordylochernes > Cordylochernes scorpioides. The sequence continues at coordinate 16,415,650 of CP092864.1, forward strand.
GATGCCTTTTTTCATAATTATGCACCTTATCCCAGTACAATATCACATTTGTACTATTTTTTCATAAGACATTTTATTATTTATTTTAGACAAGAACTAAAGAAACACACACACACACACTGTGCGATGATTGGTTAATGAGCTTAACACTGATTGACCGATCATGATCACGTGACAATAAATAACCAATCAGAATACGAATAAAATGCAGTCATAATTTATTTCTCTCTTTAAGAATAATTATGATTTTCATTAAATGTTTAAATTTAAAATTAATATTCTAAATACCCTCTTAACGCTTTTTAAAATTATCATTCTAGCTATACAATTTTCTATATATAATTTGATAAGTCGGTGGACAAGTGGGTAACACCCTCGATTCCCGACAGTCATGAACCGGGATTGAATCCCACGTTAAAATTTTGTTTAATATGTGAATAACCTTCACATATTCACTGTTTCAATTATCATGAACTAGGTTTGCTCTTGTTGAGCGGTACCTATTAATGTGATTTTGAACTATATATAATTTACATCATGGACAAAACTTAAGGAAGATGTACTTTTTAGTATATATATCGTGATTCAGACAATAACTCTGAAAGATATTTGATACACAGTGACCTTTATTGAAGACATACGAGATAAACAAGTGTGAACAAAATTGTCTTTGTCTTCATAAAAAAAAAAAAACAGACGACTGGCGAGATAAAAGACGTTCTACTTACTTAAGTTCTCAAAATTCGAAACTATTTTAAAGGCGTAAGATTCTTTTTGAAATTAAACAATTTCTACTGCCCTTACTGCAATGGAAAAATTTATGGGAGGGCCTGGTTCATCAGTGGTGAACCCTCCCAGCGGTCTCGCCAGTTTAATCTACCATACCGCTGTTATATTGCATTTTCGGAACTTCCTTTTATAGTGATACTGATGCTAGACTCTTGGAATGGGTATTTTAGAAGAACTATGGACATAGGCTTTGAGGACAGTAGAATTATATTACTTAAGTTCTGCCCATGAGTGTTAAGAAATCGCAGCATTAAACCTAAAAATGTGTCAACTTAATAAAATAATACCATTCTCTCTCTCTCACGTCGCTAAAACCCAACATAACAGAATACAGAGACGAAATGTCACTATAACACAAAGACTATAAAGAAAGCCTAAATTTATAAAAAAAATATTCGTCCAAATATAACTCTGAAATAAATGTTTTTATCTCAAGATCGAATGACAAAAATATAAATATTTTAAATATTATTAAAGAGCGAGTCAAATATTTACTAATTTCGAACACACTAACTAATTAAATTTAATTGCCATCTATCGTTAAATTTTTACACAAATAAATTTACTGGCAATGAGCTTCTTTTAAATATCATCAAATATTATCTCTACAGACTGTATATTTGATGATATTTAAAAGAAACACTAACTAATATAAAAAAAATAGATTTTAATAATTAATATCAAAATTTCCAGTTGAATATATGTAACCAAAGAACTAAAGAAACACTGTGCGATGATTGGTTAATGAGCTTAACACTGATTGACTAATGATGATCATGTGACAATAAATAACCAATCAGAATACGAATAAAATGCAGTCATATATCCCTAAATTAAACATTTAAAGGCGTATATTATAGTAACTAAATTTTTATATTGAAACGCCAATAAATCCGTGATGTATTAATATATAAATAAATATATTTTCCACATCTATATAGGTATTAGAAGCCAAACAAGTAAAAGAAATAAATGGATAAATCACAATGATCATGTATCGTATGTAATTCTAGGGTTAACCACAATTTCCCGCCATTTTCTTTCTTCTGTTTTTCGTTAAGCCTCCTAATCGTCTGCTAAGAATACCTTTATCTCTGCGCTCAGTTCTTTGTTAATCCACGTCGTCTGCGGTTTTATCTAGATAATTAAATTAATTTAACACAGAGTATTTTATAACTGATTAATTAATTTTCTTTCTTTTTAACGAAATAAAAACTAAAATAAAAATCACTTCGTAGCTTTAATTAATTTATTTCTATTTTTATAAGTTTTAGAAACTAATAAAAATGTAAATTTTAGACATATATTTATTTATATTTAACAAAGATGCATATATTGGATTTATAAATATTTTATTGTTCCAATATTTCGAGGGGCAACTCGCCTCTCTTTATCGAGGATGTTTGTGTTTTTCACTAGAACATGCGCGCACGCGTACACCACTCTCGTTCTACAAGGCCAATGAAAGAATTGTATCTTTGATTTAACTATAAACAATAAAATAATATTAGAAATCCAATATATGCATATTTTTTAAATATAATTTTAATTATGGATTGCCAAATCTTCAAAAAAAAATATTTATATGAAAAATTCAAAAGGAAAATTTCATTGATAATCAGAATTAATATAAGCTTTGAACTAAATAATTATAAGTAAAAAAATCTACGCTATAAAAACATTATTTGAAAAAAAGATCTTGAAATAAAATAAAAACAAACGATGCATGTAAAGAAATTGAAAAATCGAAAATAAATCAACGACCAATATTTAATTCGATAAGTAAAAAAGTAAAAGAAATCGTATTTGGTCGTCTGCAAAGTTTTCCTAAAAAGGAGAAAAATTTATTCGTGTTGACAAAATATTTAACAGCAGAGGATCGTGTCGACATCGTTTGATCGATAAAGATCAGATCACTCGCCTCGAGGCCTGACATAATCGATGTGACAACCCTGCAGAAAAATCATTGATAAATACATTAATCTCTTCTGTAGACCGTTAACACATCTTATTTCAAACTCCTTTTTTTGTAAATATGTAAATTATTTAGTTATTTTTTTAAAAATAAAAATTAAAACTTGTCAACGCACTTCTTAAATTCGAAATCTTCATTTAAACCTCTACGAAATAAAAAAAAAAACCTTATCAAAATAATTTGTCAACACTGAAAAAAATCAATTTGTAAATAATAAAAATAAAATTGAAAATATTTATAAAAGCACACAAATTTGCAAAATGTTTTTGTGGAATATTTTATTATTTTTTATTATATTTAGAGATATAATACAATATAATAAATGCAAAGTCGAACTGCTTTTCACATGTGTATACATGTGGTGCACTTCAGTAAAAGCAATCGCCTACCTCTACCCACCTGTACCACGTGTACTAAGGATATGCAAAAAAAAAAAAAAAAACCCCAATATAATGCGGCTTATTACAATCATAAGAACGACACATAAAAATTATCCCGCATGAGTTTCTTTCGAACGAAAAATCAAAATCTATTTAAAGGCGAAATAACGATTATTTCTAACCTTATGGATAAAGTATGAAGGGATGAATTGTGAAGAGTAATGATAAAACGGAAAAATATTATAGAGCTTTCTTCGAAATACACACATTTCTTATATGATTATTTAAAAGAAAATAGAACAAAAGAGAAAATGTAGGAAATAAAATGGTATGAAATGAAGGAAAGGCATTTTCTGTGTGTCTTTATGTGTGGTGGACATCTAAACACAGCTGATAGCTTATGATATCGTTAAATATGCTAAAGCTTTATAATTATTACCTTGTGTTTATAATCTACAAACCAAATTGTGCCACTACTTCTACCAAAGAATTACTCAACAATGCCCACTCTTCTTTAGCGCTAGACAACAGACAATAAATAATGTTGTAGATCTATATCAATTTGTAAATAGCAGAGAGAATTATCAAAGGTTTAACTATTTGTGTAGAGATACATTTATAATTATCTTTATAACCCGAAAGGTTCAGGTTCCTAATATATATTATTGTTTCTCTTTTTTAATTTTTAATTACTTTTTCTTGTATAATATGTTTATAACTGTTTAAAAAAATGTAAATCGACGCAATTATCCCTAGCCGGGATATCACGTTTTTGTGTGTTGAAATAAATAAATGATGGATACATCAGTAATACTACAGTCCAATAACATACTTAAACAGTTTGGAAGATTTAACTGAACGGTGTGAAGCTTGTTTTATTTGAAAAAGAAAATTTCCTGCTTAATAAATTTTCATTTGGTACCTATAGATATCGTGTTATTGACTTATGCTTATATATAGAATATGAATTTACATACAATATTTCATATTGAAGTGGATTTTGTAAAGGAGAATTGTTGAATGCAATTATGCAAGTTTTTAAACGGAGCATACAAGTGTCTCATACCTTTCTGATATCAAATTTGAAATGATTTGAAAATGTCTTCACTAAAGCTTTGGTGATAAAACATATCTCCCCACATTGCAGATTGTTGGCAGTTGTACATCAACAATTTAAGCTTTAGTTTTGACCAGGTTAATTTAACTTTAGGTTATCACAACCTAATTATGTCATCACTAAAACATTCAAATTACACAAATGAGTAGAAACCAATTTAGTGTTGCTCACTTAACACTGAAGTGGATACTAAGCATATTATCAACCAGCAGGTTCTTATAAACAAATTTTGGTGAAATTATTTAGAATATGAAAATGTTTAAAATGTATTCGATATAGATGAACAGTTCAATATACAATGTTTTTGTAAAACAACACTTGAAGTTACACCGCATGAGTTTCTTTTCAATGAAAAATCAAAATTTATTTCAAGGTGAAATATTTACTATTTCTAACCTTTTTGGATGAGGTATGAAAGGGTGAATTATGAAGAGTAATGATGAACGGAAAAATAAAAGTGTCCAGGGATGGGAATCGAACCCACAATGTTCCGCTTACCAGGCAGATGCCATGTCCAGTAGGCTACCCTGGACGTATTTGTTTTTGTTTTTGAATGTGTTATACAGTGTTGTCGCGCCATTTATATATAACAAATGAAAACATTAAGACGCGAATGTTTCTTTTCATAAATAAATAAAACTTCTAAAAGCTTATGTCCATAGTTTTCTTAAATACCATTTCTCTAAGATTCCACCCTTCAGTGCAGCATATAAAAGCCAGAATCGTTCATACAGTATTATAGCTCTAAAGAAGCGGTCTGGTAGATTAAATTGGCGAAACCGCTGGGAGGTTTACCACTGATGAGCCAAGCCCTCCCAATATTTTCTCATTGAAGTATGAACAGTGAAAAGAAACATTCGCGTCTTAATATTTTCATTTGTTACACTATATATAGTGTGTTTTCAAAATTTCGAATTTCGCAACCAAATATTTTAAAATATGACAAGATTTTTCTTCCAATTGGTTCACTACTGATGAACCAAGCCAGCTCTTTTATTTTTCTTATCGCAGTGAAGCATGTACAATTACCTCTTAAAGAGATTACTCTCTTAAAGAATTCTATAAAACTGAATTTGTATATTATAAAAAGATGAAAAAATAGACTTTATATCGAGAGTAAAAAATTGCGTAAATATTTTATAAAGAAACCTTTTTTTTATCGAATTTTCTAAATGGGCAAACGAGATCTGGTTCTTATCAAATATTTTCGCCAATCTGCATCCATGTAAATAAATATACCCCGTGGTGGGTTATTTATTCCTCCATAACCGAGCTTGATTCATATTTCAGTAGGTAAAATCTGAGGTTTAATATTTCATGGCCTCTCTCCCTTTCAACATTTTCGGATAAATGGACGCGCTGCTAGCTTTCTATCTCTCCCATATATATACTGGGAGTGAAATTTCATCTATAATTGATGAATATAGAATACAAAGCCTCTTTAACGACCACGTCTATTCAATACTTTACTTCTTTAACGACTACTCCTCTTCAACGACCACACAACTAAAACGACTACTTCTCTTAAACGACCGTGCCTCTTTTGCGGCCATAATACTTTAACGACCAAACTCTTAATCGACCGTGCCTCTTAAATGACCACACCTCTTTAATGGTCGAACTTCTTCAACGGCCACGCCTCTTTCACCACTATACTTCTTTAATGATCACACATCTTTAATGACCATGCCTCTTTAATGACGACGCTTCTTTAATGACCATACCTCTTTAATGATCACAAATCTTTAATGATCACACATCTTTAACGACCACGCCTCTTTAATGACGACGCTTCTTTAATGACCATGCCTCTTTAATGATCACAAATCTTTAATGATCACACATCTTTAATGACCACGCCTCTTTAATGGCGATGCTTCTTTAATGACCATGCCTCATTAATGACCATGCCTCTTTGAAGACCACGACCTATTAAAGACTACGTCTATTTATTGATCGCACTTTTTTAAATCGACAATTAATCATTAACGATTACGCTTCTTTAATGACCATGCCTCTTTAACGACCGCACACATTTTTAACAAAAATTAATCCTCAATGATTACGCTTCTTTAATGACCATACCTCTTTAACAACCTACATCTTTAGAGACGATGCCTATTCAATCACTACGGATCTTTAAAGACCACGTCTCTTTATGACCTACCTCTTTATCGACCACGTCTCTTTAACAAACACACCTCTTCAGCGAATCTGCCCGTTTAACGATTATTTAATATGACCACGCCTTTTTAATTACCGTACTTATATAACGACCACTCCACAAATTTTCAAATTTTTTCAAATCCTTGCGTTGGAACTATTGTTCTAAATAATGACTAACACCTTATTTCTTCTCAGCTGTTCCTCCAATTGGTTCACTGTTGATGAGCCAAGCCTGCTCTTTTATGTTTCTTATCGCAGTGAAACATGTACAAGTACCTTTTAATGGTATATATGAAAAAAAAAACATTTTTGTCAGAAAATGTGTATAAATATATTATTTTCATCAATAATGCAATGATTAAAAATATATATTTAAAAATTATTTTAGCGGGGATCGGAAGTTTTCAATTAATGTAATATATTTATCACCTGATAAAATTACAGTTTCTGATAAGTTTTAAGTTTAAAATCGACCTTTTAAAAATTAGATCTATTTCATATAACCCAATAGGTTTAATATAGCTGAAATTAAATGGAAAAGTAAGAAAAATTAATTTTCTATTAGACTGGGATGATTCAATATTGTTTCATAGATCAAAAATTAAGTTAAGAAAAAAAAAAAGAGATATCTTAAACTTGAAAAAAAATTCTTATAAAAATTTTTTTTTTCATTTTTTTTTCAACATAGTTAATTTTAAAGTGAAAACTCTATATGAAATAGAGAAAATAATTCAATAAATAAACCTAGAAAAGATGGTCATCCAACTTTTTAATTGGTGTGGGCAATTTTTCAGTGAGCTCAGTGTTGCCGAATCATTACTCCGGAAATAGCTAGCCCAATATTAAACTGTGGTCTTAGCAGGAGTGCCAGGCTCATTTATCAGTCCCCCACTTCACAGAACTTTCTACCAGCTGTTGATTCTCGGAGGTCCTTCTCTTTATGACATACCACGAACTTTCTGAATGCCATCTAAGAAATATTTGAAAATTCCTCTTTTTTTATATTAAAAAACATAAAAAAATAAGAAAAATATATAATTAATTTATTGATAGAATATATTCTTTATTTCATTTTTTCTTAACGTTTTTATATATATTCTCATTTTATTAAAAATATATATATATTTTCATTGAATATTTCTAAACATTTCCATTCTTTCAATAAACATGCAATTTTCTTTTGGTATTTTGATATGTCTTTATTTTTATTTTTTACATTTTATCTCTCAATATTTTAAGAAAATATTATTTATTTATATATTTTTAAAATAATATTAAAAAATATATATTTCTGAATAGTTTCTTCTCTGAAAAATATATTGAAAGTTTAGTATATCTTTTCCTTGAAAAATAATGATTTCAAATATTTATGAATAGAAAATTAATGTCTTTTAGATAAATCTTAATGTAATAAGACTAGATATAAATAAATAAACCTATTGAAATATAGATAATGATCATTATTTTCAATTTCTACAATATTAACTCAAATATTTCATAAAATAGTTGTTAAATTTCAATATTTTATATATGTCATACACATATTTACAATTATACTCATTGGCAATGTTGATAAATTCAGGTAAAATTGATTAAACCATTAATATAATTGCACAACGAATCACAAGTTTTACGAAGGAGCTATATATAAATAAAGAAGCTCCTTCGTAAAACTTGTGATTCGTTGTGCAATTGTAACAATTATACGGAGTTTACCTATAGTAAACCATTAATATATTTATTTTTTATTTATTTATTTTTTTATTTATTGTTACAAAAGCACGAAGTCCAAAGGACTATTGTGCTGTGCTAGTATTATTTATATATATATTATTATTTATTTACACGATGGATTAGTATTGTTTTGTAAATTATTGTACAAATAGTTCTAAACTTAACAAAGTTCTCATAAGATAGAGTATATACACAAAGAGAATTTGGTAATGTTTCAAAGTATCTACATACAATTTGATTAGTCAGAGGGCAAGATAAAAGAAGATGCTCTGGTGATTCAACATCTAAGCGGCATTCACATGTTGGATCATTGATAGCATTCAGTTTGAATAAGAAACTTAAGAAGGGTCCTTTGCCAGTTAAGAATAAAGTAGTGAATTTATCAGAAGAAATGAAATTTGGGACAGCAATTGGAAAGAATTTCTTGAACAGTTCATTAGATTGAGAAAGATAAAACTTAAATTTTTGATCCAGATATAGTTTGTTTAATTCTTTTTGAAGGGGTTTTTTGAGTGTTCGATCTGTGAGAGAATTTGTCATATTATACTTTGTTTGTAATAATTCAAGATAATCGGACAGTAAAGGGGTTTTCGCTAGTATATGTGTGATGTAAGAAGATGAAGTCCTATAAGCATGAATGCATCTAATAAGAATTTGATATTGTATAGAATTCAACTTGGATCTTTTTGCTGCAGTGATAAAAGGAAACCAAATATTTGATGCATAGCTTATTGTAGAGCGTATCATAGCTTTATATAAGATCAATCTACGTCGAGTATCAATGCCCCAAGTACGTGCACATAATGAGAATAATATATTCTTAAGTTTCGTAGCTTTCATAATTATATTGTCAACATGTGTTCCAAAATTAATCTTATTCCTTTGTCTATGATTTTTAAAAATAACTCCCAAAATTTTAACAGTTTCTGATGGTTGAATTATTTTTCCATCAAAATTAATAGGCAATTTTTCATAGTTATGTAGATAGAGTATACCTGTTTTGTTTGGACTTAGTGAAAGTTTTACCTTTTCACACCATGCTTTGATTTTTATTAAACATTTGGTAATATTAAACTGAAGATCATAGATGTTTGAACTCCATACAACAAATGTCACATCGTCCGCGAAAGCAATTACTCTAGCAAAACTTTCGTTAAAAGATAAGTTGAAATCATTAAGTAATATATTCCAAAGAATAGGAGAAATAATACCACCCTGGGGACATCCCTTATTTATCTTTTTTATACACTTTACATTAGTATATTTAAACTCTACACTCCGGTCTTCAAAGTAAGAATTAATTATTTTTATAAGTACCGCTGGAAAATTTGCCTTGTCCAATTGTTGGAGAATTGCCGGATGCCATGCGTTGTCGAAAGCTCCGCTGATGTCCACTGTTACTATTGCCGTATTTTCTGTTTCTCTTTTCAGAAGACTTAATTTAGTTATTTCTTGTAAAGCAGAGATTGTTGATTTTTCTTGTTGAGCAGGATGCATAACATTATTACTATTAATATGATTTAAAAGTTCAATATGAATTAGACTTTCAAAAATTTTACCTAAATTAGAAGACAAGCTTATAGGGCGGTAGGCTTTCGGATCTTTATAATTTTCTTTATTAGGTTTTTTTATAATCATTACTGCTGACTTTCTCCAGGCCTCCGGATAATAATTAAGTCCCATACAAGCGTTGAACAATTTTGTTAACACAGGAGATATATGATGAACTGCCATTGTTACGCAAACTTTGACTTTAATCATCATCGATGCTACGTCACTACTATGACGTCACTACTTCCAACTTCTACCTTCAAACTTGCTGTTATTGTTTACCGCTAACTTGTCTTAACAATATATGTAATGGAACAAGTCGTTCCTTAAATAAATATATATTTGTTTATATCTAAAGGGATGTCCTCGTAACTACAACATAAGTGAGTACAAAAACAACTAGAAATCCTTACAAAGGAACATCGTATTTTGCTAAGCCTATATCAATTTGGTAGCAGAGCGTGGTTTGGGCGCGCGAATTGGACTAACCGCCAATTGATCCATTTAAATTAAAAAGAAAATAAATAATTGGACTAACCGCCAATTTAGAAAAGAAAAAGTTGAATGAAAATGGATATCCATAACTTAGCAAAAATCGAACAGTTAACAGAAAACAACTATACCACGTGGTCCATGAAAATGGAAGCAATTCTAGATTCAAAAGATCTCTTCGAGGACGTAATTGTTAATGACGAGCCAGACTTTACAAAAAATAAACTAGAATATGATATTTGGAAGAAAAAGAATCGGGAAGCATACAGCCTAATAATATTGTCACTTTCGGATGACTTAACAATCATCTTTCGAGGCGATAAAAGGGCCAAAAGAATTTGGCACGACATAAAGAAAAGGTTTGAAGGATCTCTAGAAAATAAAAGGATAGACCTAATGTTGGATCTAGCCAGACTAAAATTGAACCCAAATGAAAATGTTAACATGTATATTGTACGAGCACAGAAACTGGCACAAGAGATCATCCAGCTAGGAAAGACTGTAACAGAAAGAGAACTTGTACGATACATTGTTGAAGGACTCACACTTAACTTTGACACGATCGCAGCAGCACTGTCAATAAACAGAGAAATCTCCTTACCAGACTTGAAACAAACTCTACTGGATTTCGAGAAGAAAAGACAGGACAGAAGCAAAAATCATGAAAATGCTTTCAGATCATCAGGCAACCGATTCAAAGAAAAGTCATGCTTCATTTGCAAAAGAAAAGGACATTTCAAGAAAGACTGTTGGTTCAACCCTAACTACAAAGGAAATCAAAAGAATACAACAAACAAAAATAACATGGCCAGTACAAGGAACTACCATAAAGGACCAAAACAAAACAAAGACATGGCCAGATCAGCAATCCAAGAACAAACGGAGGAACCATCCCAACGAAGAAACTCCACTTCAGAATACGCACTACATGCAAGCACAAGGGAGGAACGCCCGACGACTCAGGACGTGTGGATAATTGATTCTGCGTGCACAAGCCACATGACTTCCCATGGTGAATGGATCGAGCACAAGACGGAGGATAGAAGAAGCATACAAGTGGCGGAAGAAGGGAGACACATCGAATCTGCCTCATCAGGATTAATCCAAGCTACTGTACAAGGTAAGGACAAACTTAACAACGCTGTAACCCTGCATAATGTCCTCCATGTACCACACCTGAAAGGAAATCTAATGTCCATTCCAAGCGTGGTAAGAAGAGGGAACTCTGTTCTTTTGAATTCTGAAGGAGCATACATATACTCTTCTGATGACAAGCTAATAGGAACAGGCAACTTTGATGGTAACATGTACATATTGAACCTATCACGTTTATCTGAAGCAACTCATGTTCCAAACGAACATTGCTTGATTTCAAAGGACAATTCTAGGACTGCATGGCACAGAAGGTTAGGACATCCTAGTGACAACAAATTAGACCTGATTTTGAAGAACAATCTTCTAAAAGGCTTGGACTCTATAAATGGTACCCTTGATCAATGTGATGCTTGCTCCTTGGGAAAAATGACCAAAGTACCCTATGTTCACACAAATAGCAATCAGGAAAGCTACCCCTTTAAGCCATTTATGTCGATCTCTGTGGTCCAATGAGAATAAACTCCTTGGGCGGAAGTAAATATTTCTTGACCATCGTAGATGGATTTTCTAGGAGAATATTTGTAGAATTACTCAAAGATAAACTCTCAGCAGCAGAAGTTTTGAAGAAGTTTATTGTAAAGAGAGAAAACGAGCTAAACTCAAAACTAAAAAGACTTAGAACAGATAACGGAACAGAATTTATCAATAAAAACCTTGAAACCTTCATAGAATCCAAAGGAATTAAACATGAACTAACTACACCGTACACCTCAAGAAGCAATGGGAGAGTTGAAAGAGCTAACAGAACACTATTAGACAAAGGCCGAACACTTCTGGCAGACTCCCAATTACCCCTACACTTCTGGGCAGAAGCTGTGAATACAGCTGCATATCTGTACAATCTAACTCCTACAACCAATGACCCAGACACTACCCCTATGGAAAAATGGAAAGGTAAAAAGCCATCCGTCTCTCACATCATGAGATTTGGTTGTGAAGTCTTCTATAAACTCGAGAATCATCAAAGACACAAACTAAAAGCTAAATCTAAGAGAGGAATATTTGTGGGCTATTCAAGATGCAGAAGAGCTTATCGAGAATTTGATATCACAGCGAGACTCATTCTTGAAACCGCAGACATTCACTTCAGAGAGAACAATAATGTCATCTCGGAAGAAAAACAAAGTGATAATAATACGGACACTGACACATATTTCTTAATTCAGGAGGATGAACAACTGGACAATCATGTTCTATCAGATGTTGATATTGAAGAGCCAGCACCAGATACCATGATCAACAAACAGACAGAGTCAAGTGGATCAGACAGACCACAAAGAACTCGAACAATACCTAAAAGATTCGATGACTACGTTCTGGCTACTACGAATGAAACCATTCCGAAAGACTATGATGAAGCCATCGCATGCGAAGACAAGAAACATTGGGAGAACGCAATGCTTGAGGAAATACAGAACATGTACTCGCATCAAGTATGGGAACTGGTACCTAGACCTGTAAACGCTAAAGTTGTCAAAAGTAAATGGGTGTTCAAAATATCTAAAGACCAAGAAAATAAAAACAAAACTTACAAAGCTAGACTTGTTGCAATGGGATACAACCAAATCCCAGGAAGAGATTACAACGAAAGTTTCAGCCCTGTAATTGAAAATGCCACCCTCAGGACTATTTTGTCAATGGCAGCAACAAAAGATTCAGTCATTAAACTATTTGATGTGAAAGCAGCCTATCTAAATGGAAACATTGAAAACACAATATTCATGGAACAACCTGCTGGATTTGTTCAAGACAGAAACAAAGTTTGCAAACTCAACAAAAGTATTTACGGTCTACCTCAATCCGGAAGATCGTGGTATGAGAAATTCAGTCAAGTACTTCATGACTGTGGACTGGAAAAACTTAAATCTGATCCTTGCCTATTTAAATGGAAGAATGAAGACAAATACTTCTATGTAGGGATATATGTGGATGACTTTATAACTATCTCAGATTCTGAAGATACCTCAAACAGATTCATCAATAAATTGAGACATCACCTGGAAATAAAGGATGTAACATGTAAAGGCATGTTTTTGGGAATCAAGATCATACAAGACAAGGAGGGAATTTCGCTACAGCAAAGCCACTATGTACAACAAATATTGCAGAAATATGGAATGGAAAATTGTAAGGAAGTTCCAACACCAGGTTCCAAAGAAATCAATTTGGACAATCATATTGAAGATGACAATTGTGATCAGCACACTTACCAAGAAGCCCTTGGAATGCTAATGTTTCTAGCTGTTAACACCAGACCCGACATCGCTTACATCACTAGCAAACTTTCACAGTACTCCAGACAACCAAAACAGATGCACTGGACAGCAATCAAAAGAGTGATGAGTGATACCTACGAGGAACAATTGACCTAGGAGTGAAATTTGAAAGAGGGAAGACTGGAATCCTGAAGTCCTACGCCGATGCCAGCTGGTCGACCACCCATGATGGAAAATCCTACGGCGGATATGTATTGAAGCTCGGCGAAGCAACTATAGACTGAAAAAGTAGTAAACAACCACTCGTCGCCCTCTCCACAATGGAAGCGGTAGTGATAACTGCTTGTGAAAGCTGCTGTCAAATCAAGTGGATAATAAACCTGTTACGAGAGCTGGAAGAATGGAATTTCATGGAAAAACCAACTCCAGCCCTAAACAAAGCAGTCGCTGTAGACATATCAACAGAAAGTACCACTTCTTGAGAGACTGTTATGAATCCAGAGACATCTGCCTTCTGTACAAGCCATCCCAGGACCTGGAGGCGGATATCTTCACAAAGGACCTATCCCGAGACCAGATGAAGAAACACCTGGAGAGCCTCAGCATCGTGGGAATAAAGACAAAGTAAGGAGGGAATTGTTACGCAAACTTTGACTTTAATCATCATCGATGCTACGTCACTACTATGACGTCACTACTTCCAACTTCTACCTTCAAACTTGCTGTTATTGTTTACCGCTAACTTGTCTTAACAATATATGTAATGGAACAAGTCGTTCCTTAAATAAATATATATTTGTTTATATCTAAAGGGATGTCCTCGTAACTACAACATAAGTGAGTACAAAAACAACTAGAAATCCTTACAAAGGAACATCGTATTTTGCTAAGCCTATATCAAAATTGAAATGAAAAATGTCTAAATTGAAATGAAAAATGTTTAAATTAAAAATGTCGAAATAAAAATGAAAGTTTCTAAATTAAATTGAAAAATGTCTAAATATAAATAAAATTTGTCTGATTAAAAGTTAAAAACCTATACGAGTATATTGACTCATAAAATATATCGAAAAGGTGATGTATATATGTGGTAATATGCTATGCTGGGAACCTTACTCTTGGGATTGCATATTGTTGAAGTGATGGCGCAGTCGTGATGGCTGAGTAAGAAAAGGATTACACACAAGGGAAATAAGCCAGAACACTTGATGGGTTGAAATAAAAGGCAACTGGTTTGGAGGAAAGAAAGACTTGAGAAGGCGGAGCGGGTTTTGATTGTTAATTATCTGATCACATGGTGGTGATTGGACTTAGCTATGGGATGAGCAGAGGGAGAGAGGTCCAGAGCAGATGTCACCTCGGTGGGGGCGAGTCTAAGACTGACCATTCTAGCTTCTCGATTTAACACCAAGAGTTGTCTTCTTTCCTATTGGTCGAAAGATGGAACGTGCCCGTTTTTCTATTGGTTGACCTATTTAGGGGATACTTTCTAATTGGTCCTGCGGCTTTCTTTGGTGCTGCTTTTGTCGGAAGATATCCGGCCTGGTCAGGAAGTATTGGGTGTTAGCTCGACTCTTATAACTTCCGCGGTTATCAGATACGTCCGGTCCTGGTCCGGAAATATTGGGCGTCTCTCAACTTTTATAACTTCTGCGGTCACCAGATACGACCGGCCTTGTCAGGAAGTATTGGGTGTACAAGTTATATATAATTGTGCCCGCTTTAAGCCTACTTCCTATGTCTTGTTGCTACTTTCTTTCCTCCAGTTACCTTATTCTTTATTAAATCTTTGAAAATCATACATTGTACATGCATAGTGGGTCGGGGGGTGCATACAATTATATACAAATTATGACAGATGCGCCCCCTACATGTGAAGAATTCAAGAAGGGGTTAGCCTGAGAGAATTCTGTAAAGTAAAAAATAATTTTGTGGGAAAATTAGTTGTGGGCATTGAGAGGTTATATACAAGCATTGGTGGTGATATAAGAAGTAAAATAGAATGGTGTTGATGATATAGGTTGAGTATAATTAATAGAAATCAAAAAATTTTTTAATTGTAAGAAATCAAAATGAATGCTATGGTACATAGTGGATTAAAAAGAAAAGAAAATGCGCCTAACTAATTTCTACTCGAAATTGGAAATAAAAACGAGGGAGTTCTATTAGGGCTTTTGAGAAATCAAAAATAATATAAAAGTTGGAAGAAATCAAAGTGAATGCTTGATGCATGGTGAAAAAAAAGGAAAAATGCCTAACCATATTCTACTCGAAATTGGAAATGGAAATCGAGGGAATTTTATTAGGGCTTTTGAGAAATCAAAAATAATATAAAAAGTTGGAAGAAATCAAAGTGAATGCTTGGTGCATGGTGAGAAAAAGGAAAAATGCCTAACTATACTCTACTCGAAATTGGGAATGGAAATCGAGGGATTTTTATTAGGTCTTTTGAGAAATCAAAAAATAAAAATAAAAAGTTGGAAGAAATCAAAGTAAATGCTTGGTTGCATGGTGGGGAAAAAAAATGTTTTGTTGCATGGTGGAAAAAAAAGGAAAAGAGAGAATGTTTTTGTAAATAAAAATAAAATATAATATCTAATTTTAAAAGAAAACCAGTGAGTTTTCGTTGATTTGAAACTATGATAATATAAACTAATTGGTAAATAAAATGATAATTAATGATTAAAAGTGATAATAAGTTGAATAAATTGATAAATTGATTAAATATTTACATTTTTAATTGAGAGAAAATAATGAAAATGATTAATATGAACAATAAGGTGTATTGGTTTGAACCCGTTATATTTACATGCCCTGATCTAAATGTTTTAATTACTCAATTATGCCCTATAAATTTTTTGTCTTTGTGTGGAATTGTATCGTAAGAGTCGATATGTAGTTCGAATTGGGAACCAAGATTGGTGACAGGGAGGAATCTGTGCGGGGAAGCGGTGACCTAATTTTATGTGTTGGCCAGAAACGAGGGGTGGTAATTGGATGACATGTAGAAGTTCTCAGCTTGACCTCGATTTAGCTGTTGGTCGCGGGAGATGGTAATTAGAAACCGGACATGGGACGTGGGGGAAGCAAGACTTCCTCTCTATTTGCACGTAATTGAAGTAGGGGCGTTTCGTTTTTGTCGCTACGTCTCAAAATTCTCACTTCCTGCCGTCTAATTTATTTTGAGTGCGACTTGCATCTTTTATTGTCTCTCTACCTTTTTTATTGGTGTTGTATTCATCGATATTTGTAGATAATCGGCAGGTGGGACAGGTTTTTACCTGTTTTTGTATTGTCGTGTGTTAGGTTCTGCTCATAACATTGTGAAGAGATGAGTGGGTGTAGTTTCGACGTTATTTGTATTTTGAAAATCCGGACGTTGTATCCATTTATTAAATCGAATGGTCGTTGTGACTTTAGTAAAAAATGCTATTCAGTGATATTAGAGTGGAATTAAGTGAAAATGAGGCTTACGACGTGAACACGCTTTGAGTGGAGACGTGTCACAGGCGTGGTGGAAGGCGTCTGTGGCCTGAAATGAAAAGTTTTGTGGGGTGACCTGTGACACGAATCGAAAAAAAATTGTGAATGAAAAGGTGTCACGCGAAGTCCTTGTTTGTACAAAATCTAACCTGTTCTCACTATGAACAACAAATTTATTAAAGTCATGGGTGCGGGTTGTACGAACATATATCGAAATTTCTATTGTTAGTGTATATGGCACCTTTTAATGTGAACATTTTTTTAGTGTTTTGGGTAGACGAGATAATTGTTACTAACGACTGTGCATGCGTTTGTTGGTTGTTGTCGTCTTTTGGCGCGCGTGTTGCGTTTGTTGTGCGGGTTGTGCGTGTTTGTCGCGTGAAAACCGTCCTTTGGATGGATGTTGTCGGTGTATTGTTGTTGCGAATGTCGCGGTTGTTGCTAAATACGTTTGTGTGATTGTCGTGAGGTACATTTGCGTGATTATGGCGTGGCGACGTATGGTCATGTATGGATTTTGTGTGGTAAGTGTGTGAGCTGTACTGACACGTTTTTTTGGGCATGGTGGTGGTTGAAGCCGTTGTGGCTTGTATTTGTGGGCATATAGTACTGGTAATTGGGTTGAGTGATAAACATGGTGGTGGGGTCAATGAATGCAGGCAAGGGTTGTCCTGTGTGACAAATTTGATTGCAGTGCAAGTCCTTTCGGACAGGTTTGGCCTAGCCCGTGCGTGCATTCATTGAGTACAAGGTTAGATACATGATTAAAGGGGTATGTAGGTTAGATAGAAGTCCAAAGTCAATTTCTTGACGCCATAGGGTGGGTGCCTACCTCGTCAACAGGTCTCCTCTGGGACGTCTTGGTTTGGGATGGTTGGCTTGGGGCTCGGGACTGCTCGCACCGTCCGCGAAATTGAAGTGAAGTCCGGTACTGGAATGTCGTTTTGGGACCGTTTGTACTGTTCCGGGTCGCGCGGATTGGTTTCGGGGGCGGTGTACGGCATGGCGGTGGATGACTCCTCGGTGGTCGGTGTCCGGCCTCGGTGACACTCGCCTGGGGTTGGAGGGCTTGTGTCCGTCGTCCTCCCCGGGGGATGGCGCTCCGGAACTCCGTCTCACCTTGCGGGGCGTTGACTCGTCGGAGGGCCACTGTCATCTGCCATATGATGGCCGCTAGAAGGCGCCTGGTCGCCTCGCTTCTTGTCCGCTTCTTTCCTCTGGGTTTGTCATTGCCATTTGTTTTGCTTGCGTCCTGGTTACTTTCCACCATTATCCTGTCGACTCTTCATTATATGTGGTAATATGCTCTGCTGGGAACCTTACTCTTGGGATTGCATATTGTTGAAGTGATGGCGCAGTCGTGATGGCTGAGTAAGAAAAGGATTACACACAAGGGAAATAAGCCAGAACACTTGATGGGTTGAAATAAAAGGCAACTGGTTTGGAGGAAAGAAAGACTTGAGAAGGCGGAGCGGGTTTTGATTGTTAATTATCTGATCACATGGTGGTGATTGGACTTAGCTATGGGATGAGCAGAGGGAGAGAGGTCCAGAGCAGATGTCACCTCGGTGGGGGCGAGTCTAAGACTGACCATTCTAGCTTCTCGATTTAACACCAAGAGTTGTCTTCGTTCCTATTGGTCGAAAGATGGAACGTGCCCGTTTTTCTATTGGTTGACCTATTTAGGGGATACTTTCTAATTGGTCCTGCGGCTTTCTTTGGTGCTGCTTTTGTCGGAAGATATCCGGCCTGGTCAGGAAGTATTGGGTGTTAGCTCGACTCTTATAACTTCCGCGGTTATCAGATACGTCCGGTCCTGGTCCGGAAATATTGGGCGTCTCTCAACTTTTATAACTTCTGCGGTCACCAGATACGTCCGGCCTTGTCAGGAAGTATTGGGTGTACAAGTTATATATAATTGTGCCCGCTTTAAGCCTACTTCCTATGTCTTGTTGCTACTTTCTTTCCTCCAGTTACCTTATTCTTTATTAAATCTTTGAAAATCATACATTGTACATGCATAGTGGGTCGGGGGTGCATACAATTATATACAAATTATGACATATATTTCAATAAGAAATAAACAATATATATCAAACAATGAATATAATACACTATACACGTATATCATAGTGAACAAAATATACAATGTATAAAAAACGGACTTAAGCCATCAAACAAGAAAATTAAGTGAATGTTATAAATATATAAATTCTAATTAAATAATATAATAAAATATAATGATTATAAATAATAATAAAATTATATACGAGTATTATATATATATAAACGCTAGATATTAATTAATATATATATTACATATAAAATCTTTGCTGTTGATTTGGGAATATTTAGATGATTTGATATAGAATTATTGATAATTTGCTTGATACATGAATATGTTCGTTATATTGAAGTCGTGGTGAAGATAACAGTTAAGATCATTATTGCTTTAATTTAGCTTACGAAATATTTAAAAGATAAATTTATGAAAGTATTGCCTGATTTAAGGCTTAATAATAAATAAAACAAAAGATTATTTACATAATTACAAAAAGTTTGAGCCGGCCAACTGGAAACAACAACAATGGGTTATATAAAGGGAAAGCGCGACCTCTGGCGGTCTATTTAACAGAGTATTTTTTCTATAAATTATATATAATTTTATAATTAAATAACATTTTATATTATATATGTGTATGTTATATAAAAATATTATATTTAAAATTATACTTTCTAAAACTACTCTGTAAAGACGACCGCCAGATGTCGCGGCTTTCCCTTTATAAACTCATTTGTTGTTGTTTTACTTTGACCAGCTCAAATCTTTTGTACATATGTAAATAAGTCTTTTGTTTTCTTTATTCTACTCATCTTAAATCAGGTATATTTTTATCCTCAATTATATTATCATATCAATTAAGTAAATTGGGAATCAAACTGTTTTTATTGTTCTTTCCACGTCTGCAAACCACTGGCATAATGTTCTTGTACTAAAAAAACAGAAAATATATTTTTATCTTCTCTCATAACAGTCAACAAACAGTATATTAGCTATCAAAATTATCAATACAATGTATATATATCATAACGTAATGAGAAAAGAATTTTAAAAAATATATTTTGAATCAATATTTACATAAATATATATATGTAACATGCTTTGTGTTTATTTGTGTAATTATTCGATTACTCTTTATGGTTGGACAGTTGGCAACACTGTACATTTCTTTTAGTAATTTTGAATAAGTTTGTTTTGATGATGTATATATTTGGATTAACCATGTTGTTTTAAAATTACAAAATATTTTCTCACAATGAGTTTCTTTTTATTACAAAACGCTAGCTTTCAAGCGATAATCGCTCTTCAACGGGCTTAATAAAACACCGACTATATCCTACAAGAAATATTTACAAAAACATACGCGCGCATCGTGGAAGCTAACGTAACCTTGTTGTATTCGAGTTAAATAAAAAAAACGTTACAATATAAAAATACAAATTATATTTACATATTTACCCTGGTGTATGGCATGGTGTATGAGAGCTGTGTCTATAGATATAGGATGGATCAGCAACAAGTCTTCTATCAATATCCTAAACGGAAGATTGAACACAGCTCCATGCTAATCAATTCCAAGGAAGTTCCAATTACTGAAATAATGATGAAGTACACGTCGTATAGAGCCTGCATCGTTAACATGTTGTGTTGAAAACTGAGGAAGATCTACCTTACAAATTAACCTCTTTCTACAAACACGGGCTTTGATTCTTAGGTGTTTTAGAATCCAACTTCTGTCTAGACCGCATGGCAGATGGGAATATGCAACTCTTCACTTCGGAGAAAAAAATGATGAAGATCTTTATAAGACTCAAGTACACAATGCTCTAATGGCATCCGATTCTTGCAAAAAGCCAACCCTATCAACGAGTGCAAGTAATCAAACGGGGCTCTGGACACATTTGTAAGTACAAAGTCGAACTGCTTTTCACATGTGTTGACATGTGGTGCACTTACAGTAAAAGAAGTCGTCTACTTCTATCCACCATGTTTATCATGGCCTGCACCACTTGTACTAGGGATAAGCAAAAAATTAAGTACACGTAGGACTTATAGTACACATAACACTCAAGTACACATAAGACTCACAATTAAAAATTGTTACTTAGGTGGTTTATTGGTAATACATAGTATATTTTCTCTAGATCTTTTTTCAATGGATCAACATAGAATATAGTGTAGCATTAAAAATGAAGATACACAATATATATGTTATATAAAAAAAGAGATTTTCTGTTGATTTTTGATTATCTTGTGGATTATTCTATGATAATGCAGTCGTGGTTGAAATCTTGAAAGTATAATATGACAGTAAAGATCAAAAATAGCTTTAATTGAGCTTATGGAATATATAAAAACATAATTTGGTAAAAGTACTGCCTGGCTTAAGGCGTAAGAATCTAAAAAATAAAAAACTTATTTACATAATGTTCAAAAGATTTGAGCCGGCCATCGAGAAACAACAACGAGTTTTTATAGAAGAAGCGTGACCTCTGGCGGTCGATTTAACAGAGTATTTGTATCTATGAAATATAATTTTTAATAAAATAATATTTTAATATAACATATATACAAAAACAATATAAAAATTATAATATAGAACTTAATGAAAACAGGTCAACTGTAATGTGTCACATCAAGTCCATTTCTCAACTCTTAATTGTCTTCCAGCAAGTATTACTGAAATTATTGCGGAAAAGAAAAAAAAAAAAAAGGCAATTTCATCTAAATCGCACTTTAAAAATTTAACTGGAAAAAATCGATAGTCTCTTTTATTTCAATTTTCAATCGAAAATTTCCTTTTTTTCCCTCTTTAACGATTTTCTGAGATCAATTGAGAAAGGGAAAAAAATGTCCTCATTAACAGGAGACACTCCTAACGACTCGAGATTCCAATTTGGAGGCTCCTTGTATTAATTGTCAACTCCTTGTGAATATCATTGTCACACTGTCCTTCTATTTGGTCATATGATTGAACTAAATAACTCTTCGAAATGATACATTAATAATATACAAAGTTATTAATTATGATTTCTTTCATGCCATTACTAATCAACTTCTAGAAAGTTTGAGATTTATTACCGTTTATTTAGTTAAACACACTTTTGCCATATTTTTAGTTTTATCTAGATAAACAAAGTATCTACTTATATAATTGCCTTATTCTGTCTGTATGTCTGAAGCTCACGGATAGAATGCGCGCCCATTGGCTGCCGGCGAACACGTGTCCTCCCTGCCCCCCTCTAGACAACCCTGTTATCAGCAGTGTGTTACATCCACCTGTCTATACAGACCACCCTGCCTATAGCGGCACTTTAGGCAACCCTGTAATCAGCAGTGTGTTACATCCACCTGTCTATACAGACCACCCTGTCTATAGCGACCACTCTAGACAACCCTGTTATCAGCTGTGATACATCCACCTGTCTATACAGACCACCCTGTTTATAGCGGCCATTCTAGACAACCCTGTTATCAGCTGTGTGATACATACACCTGTCTATAGCGGCCACTCTAGGCAACCCTGTTATCAGCTGTGTGATACATCCACCTGTCTATACAGACCACCCTGTCTATAGCGACCACTCTAGACAACCCTGTTATCAGCTGCCTGTCTATACAGACCACCCTGTCTATAGCGGTCACTTTAGGCAACCCTGTTATCATCAGTGTGTTACATTCGCCTGTCTATACAGACCACCCTGTCTATAGCGGACACCTTAGGCAACCCTGTTATCAGCAGTGTGATACATCCACCTGTCTATACAGACCACCCTGTCTATAGCGACCACTCTAGACAACCCTGTTATCAGCTGTGTGATACATCCACCTGTCTTTACAGACCACCCTGTATATAGCGGCCATTCTAGATAACCCTGTTATCAGCTGTGTGATACATACACCTGTCTATAGCGGCCACTCTAGACATCCCTGTTATCAGCTGTGTGATACATCCACCTGTCTATACAGTCCACCCTGTCTATAGCGGTCACTTTAGGCAACCCTGTTATCATCAGTGTGTTACATTCATCTGTCTATACAGACCACCCTGTCTATAGCGGTCACTTTAGGCAACCCTGTTATCAGCAGTGTGATACATACACCTGTCTATACAGACCACCCTGTCTATAGCGGCCACTCTAGACAACCCTGTTATCAGCTGTGTGATACATACACCTGTCTATAGCGGCCACGCTAGACAACCCTGTTATCAGCTGTGTGATACATCCACCTGTCTATACAGACCACCCTGTCTATAGCAGCCACTCTAGGCAACCCTGTTACCAGCTGTGTGATACATCCACCTGTCTATACAGACCACCCTGTCTATAGCGGCCACCCTAGACAACCCTTTCATCAGCTGTGTGATACATACACCTGTCTATACAGACCACCCTGTCTATAGCGACCACCCAAGACAACGTTTTTAAAATATATTCGCACTCGGGTAAAACCCGGGCGTTGCTCGGGCCATTCGTCTAGTTTATAAATATTTGATTAGAAAGAGAGGTTTATATGTACTCTGTTGTTGATGTCGTGTCCATTGAAGAGCCTCAGATGTCTCCATGAATCTCTATCACAGCAGCACCAATGTCCTAGAGATGCATGGAGACATGGTCCGATGGCTCGGGAACCAATTCTCGACATTAACAGACCAGTGTTATATGTACTCTGTATATATTAAATAAATTGTAATAAAATAAATATAAAAAACACATGTTTCTTTTTATATTTTTCCAGAGAATTTGGGGTAACCCTGGTTCAGCGATAATATAAGATGCAAAATTAAAAAGAAAAATTGCAAAGTAATATTTTTATCTAAAAATTGCAAACCTTTGAGATATATCCCTTTCTCAAGCCAACTGAATTCTCAAATCACGATACTTTTCTAAAAGATGAAAAATAGTATTAAAGTGAAATTGTACTGGGATCAGGTTCATAAAAATTATATTAAGAGAAAGGCATCTTATTGTGCAACTAAATTTGCTGATGGCTTGCGCCATATTTCGTAATAATTATAAATAATTCAACACAAAGCAATAACGCGCCATCTATACATATAAAATAAAAGGACTTAAAAGCGCGAATGTTTCTTTTATACATAAAACGAACTTCTACTGTCCTTACTGCGATGAAAAAATATATTGGGAGGGCTTGGCTCATCAGTGGTGAACCCTCCCAGCGGTTTCGCCAATTTAATCCACCAGACCGCTTCTCAGAGCTCTAATACTGTATTGGATCATTCTGCTTTTATATGCTACACTGAAGGATGGAATTTTAGAAATGGTTTTCAAGTAAACTATGGACATAAGCTTATAGGACAGTAGAACTACATTCAAAGTCCTTTTATTTTATATGTATAGATGGCGCGTTATTGCTTTGTGTTGATTTATTCCTAACTGGCCTTGTCTTTATAGTTTGCTGAAGAGCATTGCTCGAGGCGGATATTTGAATGTAGTTCTACGTCCTATAAGCTTATGTCCATAGTTTACTTGAAAAACATTTCTAAAATTCCATCCTTCAGTGTAGCATATAAAAGCAGAATGATCCAATACAGTATTAGAGCTCTGAGAAGCGGTCTGGTGGATTAAATTGGCGAAACCGCTGGGAGGGTTCACCACTGATGAGCCAAGCCCTCCCAATATATTTTTCATCGCAGTAAGGACAGTAGAAGTTCGTTTTATGTATAAACGAAACATTCGCGCTTTTAAGTCCTTTTATTTTATATTATAAATAATTGTTTTATTATCTCAGAATTGTCCAAAACAAATTTCGTGATTAATCAATAAAAGCTAATCACGTACACGTTTCAGAAGCAATATTAACTTCTTTATGAAGGATAGTTTTCAGAAATTTAAATACTTTTTGAATATATTTTAAAATTACATATTAATCTAGAGAGGTTAGGTTAGGAAGTAAATATGTTAGTTCATTTTATTTCAACACACAAAACGCGAAATCCCGGCTAGGGATAATTGCGTCGATTTACATTTTTTAAACAGAAACAGCCATAAACATATTATACATGAAAGTAATCAAAAATAAAAAGAGAAACAATAATATTTATTAGGAACCTGAACCTTTCAGGATTGAAAGATAATCCTAAATATATTTACAAAAATAGTTAAACCTATGATAATTCTCTCTGCTATTTACAAATTGATATAGATATACAACATTGTTTATTGTCTGTTGTCTAGCGGTGAAGAAGAGTGGGCATTCTAGCAGTAGGTGTCTCGAGTCCTGGAATTCATTGCCACAATGACAGCTAGAGTCTTCAACCGCTCCAATTTTTGATAAAAATCCCTTAATATTTCCATGGTTCGTTGTAAACTGGATATTATTAAAATTGACACGGAAATATGTTGGAATTCCAAACGTAAAAACACTTTGGAATGTTTCAATTGTTTTCAGAAATAATTCATCCATTTTTGCATTTAAAAATGATCTAATTATACTTGGAGAATGTGGTCTATAAGTATTTTGATCCTCTATCGAAAGATGAGTCAAATCATATATTTAATTATTTTAGATTCAATATAATCTGTGAGAAGGGGGATGTTCGCAAGACTATGGACACAGTTGAAAGATGTTGTTAAATATGTTAGTTAGCTTTGATAGATTTAAAACTGTCAGGATTTAACTATTCAGTATCCCTGGGGAGAACTAGTTGTATTATAAAACAGAAGCCCACTACAATTTGTACAAATATATGAAAATTTTGCGAATTACTATTATAAAATATCACAAAACCTTTCGCAAAAAGCTTCTTTTTTTTTGCTTATCCCTAGTACACGTGGTACAGGCCATAATAATCATGGTGGGTAGCAGTAGGACACTGCTTTTACTGTAAGTGCACCACATGTCTACACACAATAAGCTTCCTTATTAAAAACAGCGCGAGTTTAATAAATTAATTTATTGCGAAAGGTTTTTGATATTTTATAATTACAATTTGTCCTTTTTATTCTACAACATATATATATTAAGATTAGATTTTTTTTGTGTTTTGTTCTTGAAAAGAGGCGCAGTCATGGAAAAGTAAAGATGATTATTTAACTTTCAAGTAGATTTTATTTTGAATTACTTGAAGTAAAATTACACATAAAATTATTTATCACAGGAATATAGAATTTATATAATGAATTCTATAATCGTGATTTTAATTAGAAAAGGTAGGGTTAACTATACATATTTACAACAACAATAATTAAAAGTGGTGTGTTTTGAATCTATGGTCAAAAATATGTAAAACAGTCAATGAATGAAAATAAAATATATGTTTTAAAAAATATATATATATTTGCATTTTAGATTATATAATATATATATATATATTTCGCGAGATATTTAGTTATAATTTTAGGCATTGAAAAAAAGATTGTATAAACATAAAGAGTATTTTTCTTATTATTCCTTTTACACGTGGTACATGTCATGATAATCATGGGGAGTATTAGTTGATGACTGCTCTTACTGTGAATGCACCACATGTCTACACATGTGAAAAGCAGTTCGACCTTTGCGCTTAAAAAAGTTCCAGTAAGATCCCTGCTTAGTCTCTTGTATTCACTAATAGGTTTGGGCTTTTGCAAGAATTGCGAGCCATTGGAGCATTAAAAAAAAGAGCCCAATCCGGGAATCAATCTCGTGTCGTTGCTGTTTGAAATTAAGAAATGAAAAAAGACAGGTAGTTATATTAATAAAACGAGATTTGACAATTATCCAGCATGTGTTTCTTTTGAACGAAAAATCGAAGTTTATTTTTAAGGAGAAATAACGATTATTTCTAACCTTAGGGATGAAGTATGAAAGGATGAATTGTGAAGAGTAATGATGAAAGGAAAAATAAAAGTGTCCAGGGATGGGAAAAGTTATATTAATAATTACAATTATTTTATTTCCAAAGCGCTATATCCCGCAAGGGATACTTGCGCCAAACAAGGAGAAAAGTTTATTTACAAAAGTTATTTACATTATTCAACGCATGAAAAGATTAGAGATCCAGATTTTGTAGAAAGTTTAGAATGTATTTACAAAATTAATTGAACTTTAAATATGATTTTCTATCGGAAATCAAATCGTTAAGTTCACAAACAACTAGTTCATTCTTCATTCTATAATCTTGAAATGCTGGGCAATCGATCAGTAGATGTCTTGAGGTTTGTTCCTCAATACCACAAAAGCAACTTGAATCCTCCACTGCCTTTATTCTATTTAAAAAAACTTTTGAAATTTCCGTGGTTTGTAACAAATTGATTATTATAAAAATTTGGACGAAAGTATTATAATATTTCTATATAATAGAAATCCACATTCTGACCGTTCATATGAGAATTTTATAGAAAGGCAGAGTGCCATCTAATGGATTAAAATATATATTAAACACCTATAGCGCAACCGTTTAATTTCTTCTTCTAAGAAGACATTAAGAACATTAAAAAACTATTATAGGCTTAAGTAAATTCTTTGAAATTTTCAGAGAGACGTTCACAGTAACATACATTATGAAATAGATATCCATTAGCTGTATTAACTCAATAAAATATATATATTAAATACCTAAAAGCTATACTATTTATAACACCTTTTTTAATATATTGAAAGGCCACATCACTGATGCGCTGTTTAAAATTAAAAGAATATATAATCCATTATTTTATATATTTATTCTGAACTTCTATCAAATTTGGTAGAATTCACTTAAGTCCTTCAATTTATCTTTATAGGATAAAGTGAGAATAGAAATATATTATAACCATTTGATAAAAAAAAAAAACATGTAGTCTTATCTAATCAACCAGTTAATATTTCATTTAATTTTATATAGAAGAATAATTGCGCTTATATAAATTAAACCTTTACAATTAAATTTATTTCTTTAGATTACATAAGAATTAAAGAAGGTTTCTGAGAAATGTTCAGTTAATTTTATTTAATACTTATTCCAGGGATATATTTATCTTTCTCACAACATAATGCATTAGCGTGCCATCTGTTTTGTAAATGTGAATTATTTAGAGCGCATATGATTATTGACTACACTGGTTCACCACTGATGAACCAATATTTTAAAATATTTTTTCATTGAAGTAAGAGCAATAGAAAATAATGTTTTGAAAATAGAGCAATCCATAAATAAATCTTTAAATAAAAAGGCATATATTGGATCAAAATATCATTTATTTTACCAATATTTCAGTTGGCTGAACGCTAACTTTTATCAAGGTGCTATAACATTTTAGTTGACACACTTTAATGGTGTTATAAAACCTTGATAAAAGTTGGCGTTCAGTCAACTGAAATATTGGTAAAATAAATGATATTTTGATCCAATATATGCCTTTTTATTTAAAGAAAATAAAGTGTAATAATTGAAAAGAAACATACCCGCTGTATATAGATAGATTTACAAGAGTGATCTACCTTGAGACACGAATAGGCAATTTTCTGTATTTGACTGCGTAACAGGAGTACAATATTCACAACCGAAGATATTTAGAGTTCATTAGAGATTCTGATAAATTTAATTCTCATATATATGTCATATATAGTGCCCTATTGTTCTTAACCCTTTCGCGCCTACAAAAGACCAGCGTGTGATTGTAAAGCTTTCCTCAAAGAGCCGACAACACGCCAGCGTGTGATTTTAAAGTTTTCCTCAAAGAGCCGACAACACGCCAGCGTGTGGTTGTAAAGCTTTCCTCAAAGAGCCGACAACACGCCTGCGTGTGATTGTAAAGCTTTCCCCAAGAGCAGACAACACGCCAGCGTGTGATTTTAAAGTTATCCTTAAAGAGCCGACAACACGCCAGCGTGTGATTTTAAAGTTTTCCTCAAAGAGCCGACAACACGCCAGCGTGTGATTTTAAAGTTTTCCTCAAAGAGCCGACAACACGCCAGCGTGTGATTTTAAAGTTTTCCTCAAAGAGCCGACAACACGCCAGCGTGTGGTTGTAAATCTTTCTTCAAGAGTCGACACACGTAAGCATATGATTGTAAAGCTTTCCCCAAGAGCCGTCAACAGGCCAGAGTTGATCCAAGATGCAACATTAATTCTTCTGGTTCAATAAAAATTGCATTTTAATAATATATGGCGGTATCAGGGAATAAAAAATAAACATTGTTACTTAGTTGTCAATAACTGGTTTTGGGAAGTTGGTTTGTATATGCAGTTAAACCTGTCTATAGCGCCCCCTCTTGGGACTCACCAAAATAGGGTGCTATAGAGAGGGGGTGCTATAGACAGGTCACTTTTAATATAAATCGCATCGTACTACGTATTTAAAATCGGGCGCTATAGAGAGGGAGGCGCTATTTAGAGGGGGCGCTATATACAGATTTAACACTGTACATTCTTATATATTTTGGATGAACTGAAAAATGCCGGTACATGGGGCAAGTCTATGATAGCGATACTGGATAACAAGTCTATCTTCAGAAGTCTGACAGCGCGAAAAGGTTAAAAACATCTCAATGATTCCACAAATTGTCAAACGCCTTTCTTCAAGCTCTTCAGTATTAATTTAAGCGAAATAACAATTAATGTTAATTCGAGATTAGTCTCTGAGAGGATAAGATTCAACTAATTGGTCCAATTATCTGTCTTACAATCTAATTGGACGTTTTTACATATAGATTCGAATGTGACTCTTTTATAGTTTAATTAAATCAACTTTGGATAGAAGATCTATTAAAAAAAAAAGACAACCGTCGAAATTAAAGACATTTCTCTTCTTAAAAATTTTTCCATGAGTGTATTAATGAGTTTTTTGTATAAGTGTGTAAATATTTGTATGTTTTTTTACTTATTATTTGTTAATATGATACACAAGAGCTATATGGAAGTTGTTGGGGAGAAGTTGTGTCAAGTTCATATATTGTTTAAATTTACCGAGAATATGCACACATGAATTTGCACCTATAAGATGGCTAATTTTGTCATTAAAACTGAAACGATTTGTGAAAATATCAATAGGTAATTGAAGCGTTTTTTTCGAATATTATTGTATTTATAACCATTGATAATACCACGTTTATAGTTTTATTTTATATATGTATGACCAATAAACAACTTAAATATTGAAATTAAACGGCCATCTTTTTCAAAGATCTCATCCCCTCCCGCGGCAAGCCTCGTATTACACTCGAGACACAGGCGTCTCTCAAATGTTTATATAGATTAGATTTGAAAACTTTAGTAGCGTATAATTTGTCCTGTCGAAGGGCGGTTGAGCCCGAAAGCTTGAAATAAAGGTAATTAAAAGAGACTCATCCCTCAAGCTTATTTATTCGAACATAATATTATGGGATTACCTATTAATTGAAATTTCTTTTAAAAATAAAAAACAAACTTTCTACTTTCCTCAATGCGACGGGGAAATATTGAGAGGACTTGGTTCATCAGTGGTGAATCAACCCAGCGATTTTGCCAATTGAATTCATTAGACCGTTTTTTAGAGCTATTATAGAATATCAGGCTATTCTGATTGCTCTCCGACACTGAAGGGTGGGATCTTAAGTATCATATTTAATCAAACTATGGATATAAGCTTTTAGGAAGGTGGAATTACAAATAATATTTGCAAATATATATATATCGAGCAATACTCTCTCTCTCTATATATATTTATATTCATTATGTATTTAACCTTATATAATCTTATATGTACTTTGAAATAAAAAGTAGTATAAATCTCAATCTCTCTTTCTCTCTCTATCTATATTAATAAAATGGAAATTTCATAAGTGGTGTTCGCTAAAGACTTTCGTTACAATGCATCAATTTCGACCAAATTTTCAACATTTATGTAAAACGAGATGGAGCAGGTTTTGCTTAACATCAAAATATTTTTCCTAACATTAACATGCGTAACTTCGGTGTTATCGATTAAATACAAAAAAAATCAACAGAGTTAATTTTATTTATATATAAATACAAAAAAAAATTCAACAGAGTTAATTTTTTTACATACTAGCTAATAATCTCAATCTAAAAAAATATTCAAAACAAGCAATTTTAAGATAACACCATATGTAAAACAGTCGCGGCCAAGAAAACATATTATATAAATATATAATGTAACGAATATTATTATCATAATATTCTGTGTG
Organism: Cordylochernes scorpioides; assembly: GCA_030710605.1. Classification (NCBI taxonomy): domain Eukaryota; kingdom Metazoa; phylum Arthropoda; class Arachnida; order Pseudoscorpiones; family Chernetidae; genus Cordylochernes; species Cordylochernes scorpioides. Next base: position 16,446,884 of record CP092864.1, read on the forward strand.
TTCAGCAATATTATTATCAATAATTTTCGTTAGGCAAACTTTCACTCGGATAAAACCCGGGCAAAGCCGGGTACACATCCGCTAGTATATATATATATATACGAGTATATGTATATTTATCTCCTATTTTATCTATTTATATCTATTTATTCATATATCTATCATTATTAATATTATTTATTCATTTTATGTATTTAACCTTATATAATCTTATATGGACGTTATAATAAATCAGTTTCAATCTCAATCTCTCTCTCTAATCCGCAAACAAAATCTATTTATAGAAATCTACGAATATTATGATGCATCAGCGCGCCATCTGTTATGAAAATTCGAAACTATTATAGAAGCTTATTTTTAAAAATTAAAAAATATATACTGCCCTTACTGCAAGAGTCTAGCATCAGTATCATTATAAAAGGAAAACCGAAAAATGCAATATAACAGTGGTAGGGTAGATTAAACTGGCAAAACTGCTGGTAGGGTTCACCATTGATAATGGGGGGTCGGTGGAAGGATAGTCTAAACCGTTGGTTTTCGACCGCTACGACCCGGGTTCGATTCCCGCAATGGGCACTTTTTTCAATGGCCCTCGATTCTTGCAAAAGTCCAACCTTACCATCCAGTGCTAGTAACCAAACGGGGCTCTGGCACATTTGTAAATGCAAAGTCGAACTGCTTTTCACATGTGTAGACATATGGTGTACTTACAGTAAAAGCAGTCGTCTACTTCTACCCACCATGATTATTTATCATGGCCTGTACCACGTGTAATAGGGATAAGCAAAAAAAAAACCCCATTGATAATCCAGGCCCTCCCATTAATATTTTTCATTGCAATAAGGGCAGAAGATTTGTTCAATTAAAAAAATAATCATACGCGTCTATTATAGTTTCGAAATCGACGAATATAAATACATGATTACTGGCTGATGAAGCAGCAAGATGTGACGTTACACGAGGAACCTATGTATAGAGCCCCGGACAAAGAGCCGAGCTAGACGTCCCAGAGACAAAGTCCTCCGCCCTCCAATCCATCACCCACAACCTCCAATTAACAGACAAGGACCCGCCCGAATCCCGCCCAATTATTGTCACAAGTCTCCGCTTCCAACTCAACACACCTCGTATAGAATAGCAGATATATTATCAAGTTTTGGGATTACTACTGGTGGATTTCTATTAAAAAATAGCCACACTATTAATTTATATGAAAAAACAAGAATACCATACTACTGTTTTATATTAAAAAAGTATGACTATTTCACCAGTTTATTAACATAAAATAAAAGTCGGTGGATGAGAGGGTAACACGCTCGATTCCCGACAGTCATGAACCGGGATTGAATCCCGCGTTAAAAATTGTTTATTATGTGAATAACCTTCACATATTATTCATTGTTCAATTATCATGAACTAGGTTGCTCTTGCTGAGCGGTACCTATTTATGTGAATTTGAACCATTAACATAAAAAAACAAAAAGAGTCTGTGAACGAGTGGGTAGCACCCTCGATTCCCAACAGTCATAAACCGGGATCAAATCCTGCGTTAAAATTTTGTTTAATATATGAATAACCTTCACATATTATTCATTGTTGTAAATATAATAAACTAGGTTGCTCCTTTTGAGTGGTACCTAATAAAGTGATTTTGGAATATTAGCATGATCTCTAAAATTTTAAAAATGGCGTTTAAAAAAGCAAAAGATTCTTTTAAAACAGAAACAAGAAACTCAGCATGCATCTCTAGACAATATAAGTAACTCAAGTTTAGACATTGAAATACAGAATATCTATAAATAATCTATTATGTACATATATTCAGTTAAATCAATTTAATTATATGGTTTAGAATTTTCCGTTCTATGACAATAGTAGTATACATTTAAATAGATTATCTTGTCTTTCAACCACTTGTTTAGTAATTACAAATGTCCAGACAATAGTGAATTAATCCAACAAACTAGGAATAAAACGTCAATTATTGTTATATTATAATATAAGGTTGTTAGAAAAGTTCGTGTTTTTCTTAAAACGTTGTTTTTATTATTTGGCGAATAATATTATTACGGCGAATACATGATAAAACATTAGATAGTAAAAGGGTATATATTGGATTGAATAAAATATTTCGAATATATGCCTTTTTACTATCTAATAATTTAAATATGGATTGCTCTATTTTCAGAATAATAATACAATTATAGATAAAGAAATCTTCCTGAATTGAAATTAGATGAAAAACATGGTGAAGGAAGACGAATTTCTTTTATTGATGCATAGGTGCAAGCTTTCGGGTAAAAACCCTTCAACAGGCGAGCAATGTTGAAGGGTTTTTACCCGAAAGCTTGCACCTATGCATCAATAAAAGAAATTCGTCTTTCTTCACCATGGTTTTCGTCTAATAATACAATTACTTTATACATAATACAAAGACCTAAACTTTCCATTTGTTCGAATAAATATTATCATAGTTCTGTCTTAAGCTCTTTTCTGCTCTTACTACATTTACAGTTGATTTCTCTCTCTCAGAGTTCGTGTTCATTTCATATAAAGTAGAATGATCAAGTTATTTAATACTTTGATTGTTTAAAAGGGAATAACATATTTAATAATCCTCAGGTATACTTCTGATATCAATACTATTATTTTATACATTTTAAAATAATCCGTATTATTGGGTTCAGCCCACTGACGAAGATCCTGGCTGCACGGTCCTACGGCGTGAACAGACCATGGAGGAGTATGTCTGACTTTGGGGACGTCTGTGGTCCCCGGACTTCTCGATGGGACACAGGAGTCCTGATGCTCCGGGCCCTGGGGTCTCTTCGTGCTCCTGCCATGTGGAGACCTTCTTCGTCGTGGGACACCGCTCCAGATATTCAAATACAATATCTGGAATATTGTATTTGAATTATTATTTTTTAAAACATATTCTTTAAATTATTGGTATTTATTTAAGTTCTATCAATTATCTGATATTAAAAAAACAATTTTATTATAATCGAATAGGAAATATAAATTAAAAACAAAATATAGAATATATTAATTATTATAGAAGTATCTATTTATTTTGTTTTTCTATATAATTTCTATTCATCGAATTTCCAAAAAATATATATTTAACTTTTTTTTTAAAACTTTCTAAAAAAAAAAAAAGAAGTAGAAAAACGAATATATTAATAATTTATTCTTTTCGTTATTTGTGTTTCCTAAATTATTATAAAAATCTAATATAATTTTTAATATTTCTAAATAATATTTAATTGTCTTCTGCGAATAGAGCTTGTTCGATTTGTAGACCAAACGAGATCAGTTTTATTCTGTGAAGAGTAAATTTAAGTCTTGACTAATGACTGGAACCTCATTTATTTTCAAACCCAAGCTCATTTTCTCTATCATCATCCACTTATCGTCATACTTTGGAATTTTTAAAGCCCATTTAATCGCTGCCTTTTAGCGTTAAAGAATTCCATACATCCTGTTTAATAAGAAATTATTCATGTCGGCTTATAACTAATCTTTTGTACTTAAGTATTCATCAGTAGAATTAATAGAGTTATTCTTTATTTATGTATTATAATAATTTATTATTCTATATATATATACTGTATATAGGTTCTATATATATATATATATATATATAGGTTTTTAACTTTTAATTAGATAATTTTAATTTATATTTAGACGTTTTTTCATTTTAATTTAGACACCTTTAATTTTTATTTAGACATTTTTCATTTTAATTTAGACATTTTTCATTTTAATTTAGACACTTTCAATTTTAATTTAGACATTTTTCATTTTAATTTAGACACATGGACTATTTATTGAAACGTCCATGTGTCTAAATTAAAATGAAAAATGTCTAAATATAAATTAAAATTGTCTAATTAAAAGTAAAAAACCTATAGATCGCATATTTATTTACTATATTTAAAATTTGTTATTTAATGTCGTTGAATATTTTAAAAAGGCGTATCTATATGGAATTAAAATTCCAAATATTTTGAAAGATTCTAAATAATTTCAAATATTGGAACTCAAAACTATTTTTTGTTAAAATTATTTTATTTATTTTCTATCTCAATAAACGAATAATATATATCTAAAAAAAATAATTTCTATAATTATTATAAATAATTATTCAAAATAATAAATGATAACCGTTAAAGAGTGAATAAATTTGAAATATAAAAGGGAACAATATTAAATGGAGAAATATTTCTAAGAAAAATAACAATTTTGTTGAAACTTTTTGAAATTCGTTAATATGAAAAAAGTTAATAGGATATTATGAGGTTCCTTTATATTTATTTTACATATACACTTTCTTTTTACGTATACTTGGTTTTGTTTGATATAGAGACAAAGCATATACCTTAATCGGGCAACTAGACGTTTGCTGATGGCTTGCGCCATCTATTGAAATTAATATGAACTAATCGTTGACATAATGTTTTGTTCTAGAAAAAAGACCCGCTCTTCACTTTCCTCAAATGTTATTCCCCCATAGTTCGCTTAAAATCTGTTTATAAGAGTTTATCTTCAGCATCAGTTTAAAAGGAAACTAGCCCAATACAATACACCTATCCCCCGATTTACACGGTAGATACGTTCCTGAGAAAAACGTGTAAATCGAGGGATAGGTGTATATTAAACTGTCAAATCTGAATAGGTGTTCGCCCCGCTCATGAATCAGAGCCTCCCAATATTCTTTTCAACATAGGTAGTATAGAGTAGAATATCGCATTTTAGTATAGTGCGATAAAAACAACAACTTATTTGGAAAACCGTGTAAAAGCGAAAACGTGTAAAACAAGTACCGTGTAAATAAGGGGATAGGTGTATTACAGTAGTATAATAGATTTAACTGGCAAAACCGCTGGGAAGGTTTACCACTGATGAGCTAGGCTCTCATATAATTTTTTATCATTCCAGTAAGGGCAATAGAAATTGTTTTATTTAAAAAGAAACATAAGCGTCCAAAAATTTATATATTTTCTTTTTAAAAGGAGAGATTTATATCCATATATTACATATTTAACGATTACTTTTACTGAAAAAATCTCTACACATGCAAAAACTACAAATATATTCTCACAATGAGTATCTTTTTTATTAAAAAAAAACGCTAGCTTTCAAGCGTTAGTCGCTCTTCAACAGGCTTACTATAATATCGACTTTATCCCACCAGAAATATTTACGATAACTTACGCTTGAAAGCTAGTGTTTTTTTAAAATAAAAAAGATGCTCATTGTGAGAAAATATTTGTAATTTTAATACTTTCTTCACAATTTTATCATGAATAGAGATTTACATGTAAAAACACAAGTGTGCCAGAATCCCAACTTTGTTACTGGTTGGGTGCGACTTTTTCAAGAATCAGAGACCACTGAACCAATTATTTTCTTCAGAAAAAAGTACCCAATGCGGGATTCAATCCTGGATTGTGACTTTCGAAATTTAACGGTTTAAATCATTCCTTCACCGATCTCCATGTCATTCCACTTACAACACTCTCTCGAATTAAGAAAAAATCACATCTCCTTATTGTGCAAATAAAACCTCCTGTTGGTTGTTGTACGATCAGAAGATGTCTTTTTTTTTTCTTAATTCATTCACCTAATCACATTACAATTTCAATATAGAGATAAAGCATCTCCTCTAATTATGCAACTAGACGTTCCTGATGGCTTACGCCATCTATCGGAATTAATATAAACTAATCGTTGACTTATTATTTTGTTCTGGAAAAAATACCTTGTTTTCACTATCCTTAAATGTTATTCTCCCATAGTTTGTTCAAAATCTGTTTATATGAGTTCATCTTCAGGATCAGTATAAAAGTAAAATATCTCAATACAGTATAATAGATTTCACATTCTATCGAATCTTTAGGCAATAAAAAGACATACAGATATACAAAAGACATAAAGACATTGAATGAATCTATATCTAAAGAATTTAAATATAGATAACTCTTTTTTAAAGGCGTATGATTCTTTTTGAAATTAAACAATTTCTACTGCCCTTACTGCAATGGAAAAATTAAAGGGAGGGCCTGGCTCATTAGTGGTGAACCCTCCCAGCGGTTTCGCCAGATTAATCTACCGCTGGGAGGGTTCACCACTGATGAGTGGTAGATTAAACTGGCGAAAACGCTGGGAGGGTTCACCACTGATGAGCCAGGCCCTCCCTTTAATTTTTACATTGCAGTAAGGGCAGTAGAAATGGTTTAATTTCAAAAAGAATCTTACGCCTTTAAAATAGTTTCGAATTTTGATAACAGATAGCGCGCTAGTGCATCATAGATAACTCTATTTTCCAAACGATTCTTTCGAATGTTGCGAAAGTTCTAAATCTCACATTTTCAGTCCACAATGCACCATCTGCAAGACCGAAGAGGTCTCAACAGACCACCTCTTGGAATGTATGGGAGCCTCAAGACAAGACCTATATTTCAACCCTGCCAGGATTGTGAATTTGATTTATGAATTTAGTCTCCATGTGACCTTGTATAATTATACAATGATATTATGGTGGTACAGCCTTTTCCACGCTGACGAGCTCCAGCAGCGCGAAACACGTTCGTGGATAGCTTTTTTTGATTTATCAAGAAATTGGGTTGGCCAAATATCAGGGAACAGGCTAAATCAATGTTTAGTTGATTTCTCTTCAACCAGATGGCGCTCTGCCTTCTGAAAAGCACATATACTCCTGGCCAGGATATGCATTTTTATTTTTAATTATATAATAATAATAATACATTTCCAGTAACTGAAGCTAGAAGACGTAACAATACCTGTAAGGCCTCATAACACATATGGCGAACTCCTGAATATCTCTTTAACCGATTCACCCATGGAGTTTTATTTGGAGCAGAAGATAAATGAGAGCTGGCGGCCATTTTTCACCGGAAGTTAACGTAAATTATCAGATTAATGAAGCCAGGGTTGCCAGACGTTTCTTGAGGGAGGGGAAATTGGTTATCGATCAATAGAGAAAAGGTCAATGTCACCCTATCCATTCTCTTTAACAACATCATGTGGTGTCTTCTTCATCTACGTCTATTAGGTATCAATATACCACAGGTAAATCTACACTAGCTCAACATTGACCCTTCTCTTTTCAAATAATCTCACAAGCAGTGTGATAAATCAATGCATAAAGATTGAAAGATTGATTATGTCTGCCATATTATACCTAGTAGTAGTTCTAAAGAAATAGAAAGACACTTCGGCCATAAAAGATTTTATTTTTTCAACGTTTCGACAGAAAAGCATTGTCCATGTCAGGAAAAATCAAATTAAAATATGTTTTTAGTTTATTTTTACTGATGAGGTACAAATACTTTTTTTGAGGGTCGAGAAAATAAATCTTTTAATGGCTTATGTGTATCCTTTCTGAAGAATAATTAATTATGTGTTGAATGTGTTAGTTGCATATGCTGATGCTTGGATATAGGATGTCAGGTAGGTGATAGAAAGAAAGAAGAGAGAGGTGTTGATACAATTGGGCCATCTATCCCAACATGTCCTGATGAGCCGTGCCTACTTATATATCACTCATTTAAAGAATAATCCATTAGGTTCTTGAATGTCTTAATTGCATATGCACTAGCTTGGATATAGGATGTCAGGTAGGTGATAGAAGGAAAGAAGAGAGAGGTGTTGATACAATTGGGCCATCTATCCCAACATGTCCTGATGAGCCGTGCCCACTTATCTACCTCTTATTTAAAGAATAATCCATTATGTTCTTGAACGTCTTAGTTGCAAATGCTGATGCTTGAATATAGGATGTCAGGTAGGTGTTAGAAAGAAAGTAGAGAGAGGTGTTGATACAATTGGGCCATCTATCCCAACATGTCCTGATGAGCCGTGCCCACTTATCTACCTCTTATTTAAAGAATAATCCATTATGTTCTTGAATGTCTTAGTTGCATATGCTGATGCTTGGATATAGGATTGTCAGGTAGGTGATATAAAGAAAGAAGTGAGAGGTGTTGATACAATTGGGACATCTATCCCAACATGTCCTGATGAGCCGTGCCTACTTATATATCACTTATTTAAAGAATAATCCATTATGTTCTTGAATGTCTTAGTTGCATATGCTGATGCTTGGATATAGGATTGTCAGGTAGGTGATATAAAGAAAGAAGTGAGAGGTGTTGATACAATTGGGCCATCTATCCCAACATGTCCTGATGAGCCGTGCCTACTTATATATCACTTATTTAGAGAATAATCCATTATGTTCTTGAAAGTCTTAGTTGCATATGCACTAGCTTGGATATAGGATGTCAGGAAGGTGATAGAAAGAAGAGAGAGGTGTTGATACAATTGGGCCATCTATCCCAACATGTCCTGATGAGCTGTGCCCACTTATATATCACTTATTTAAAGAATAATCCATTATGTTCTTGAACGTCTTAGTTGCATATGCTGATGCTTGGATATAGGATGTCAGGTAGGTGATATAAAGAAAGAAGTGAAAGGTGTTGATACAATTGGGCCATCTATCCCAACATGTCCTGATAACCGAAGAATCAATGAGCCGTGCCCACTTATCTACCAAGGATAAGTATCACATTAACCCCCTACCCCCTGATGGATGGTCCCTAGGGCCCCACCTCACATTTTAACCATCCATCTAACTATATTGTGGTTACCGGAGCTTTTATCTTTTTTTATATTTTACCTTTTCTCTCCGACTTCTGTACTCCCCCCTGGAATCTGGCTTAACTATAAATAATTGAACAATAATGTGCATTCAAATCCATTCATTTTTAACATTACTATGCTATTTTCTTAAGTATAAGATTTAAATGTGTATACTTACAGTGTTCCGCTTACCGGGCAGATGCCATGTCCACTAGGTTACTGTGGATTCGATTCCCATCCCTGGACACTTTATTTTTCCGTTCATTATTACTCTTCACAATTCATCCTTTCATACTTCATCCCTAAGGTTAGAAACAATCGTTATTTCTGCTTAAAATAAATTTCGATTTTTCGTTCAAAAAAAAAAAAAAAACACATGCGGGATAATTTTCAAATTTCGTTCTACAATCATAAGTCGCATTATATTGTATTATATATGATATTTATAACAATATATATATTGTTGATTTAAAAAGAAAAATAATTACAAAAAAGATGTTTCAAAACAGAAATATTTTAAATCTTCGCGCTGATAACATTTTAAAACCTCTATTTAAAACAATAAATCAACTCTATTTACAAAAATCAGAGCGTTTAATAGTTTACAATCCTATTTGATAGTATCAATAAAAACTATTGAATTATAATAATAAAAATGTCCTTACATTGAAAAAAAATATATATATATACGTAGTTACACATAATAACTATATATATTAAACTATTGAATATATTTTTATATAAATAATGCATGACCGAGAATTTTGATAAGGCCATTCCAAAATGGCACAAAAATAACATGTGTTACTTCGTTCCAAACAAGAAAAACATTGTGTGGCCTACAATAAAATAATCCATTAGAGTTTTAAAAAAGATATCTTCACTTTGCGGGACGGCCGTCTTGAAGGGAAGGGATGAGATTTGCATACGAATCAGCTCCGAGCATAGAGTATGCAAATTTGTCGTTGTCATAGCAACCAGTTATCTGGCGAGATGTCGTGGGTCTGTTTGGTATAAACAGCGCCCTTGTTCTTGACGTTTTCAACCAAGGGACTGCAGTACCAATTATATGTCTTATTCAATTACATGTTGGGATAAGAAGAAATTCTGCAATTTACAATCATGGACAAATCTTAAGGAAGTTGTAACTTCTAGCATGTATATCTGGATTCAGAAAATAACTCTGAAAGATATTTGATACACAGTGATCTTTATTGAAGACACACGAGATAACCAAGTGTGTACACACTCATGGACAAAACTAAAGGAAGTTTTACCTTTTAGCATGTATATCTGGATTCAGACAATAACTCTGAAAGATATTTAATAAACATTGATCTTTATTGAAGAAACACGAGATAACCAAGTGTGAACAAAATCACCTCTCTCTTAGGCGACACCAAAGACTTTCCACTTCCTTCAGTTTTGTCCATGAGTGTGACATATTGTTACATGGTTTTGCAATTTTGTAGAATCATCCACCTTGATTCCCTCCTTCTTTGTGTCGTATTATGAAAAATTGTTTAGAAAAATATATAAAACACTCATTGACAACCCCCCTTTAAAGAAGTGAAAATTCTGTTGTGGCCGGTCATCAGTATTTTTTTTTAAGAAGAAGACAGAGGCAATTTTGTTCAAACTTGGTTATTTGATATGTCTTCAATAAAGGTCACTCGTTAACAAATATCTTTCTGAATTGTTGTCTGATCCTTGCTCTGAACCTCTATTGCTACCATGATTGCAATCCTCCAGGAATAAGAAGGCCTTTGAACTTATGTTTTATGGGTCCAGGGCAGTGACCTTTACTCTCTAGATGATGCAATCCTGTAACTTTGTTTCTTTCCATCTCGCAAGGCCTAAAGTTTATTAAACCATTAGATGATACATGGTATATAGATTGCGGTGGGGGTACATAA
>CP092864.1:16457569-16467811 GCA_030710605.1 Cordylochernes scorpioides
TGGTGAGATTTGGTTGAAGCGCAGCCGTTTGAGTGGAAGTTGCAGCATACAGTTAGGAATAATCAGGACACGTGATTGAGTTTGAAAATAAAGGCAACGGGTTGGAGGAAAGAAAGCTTGATAAGAGCTGAGCGATTTGACTTATTAATTAACTGATCACATGGCGGTGATTGTACTTAGCTGTGGGATGAGCAGAGGGGGAGAGGTCTAGAGCCGATGTCACCTCCTTGGGAGCCAAAGCGCAACTAACATTTCTTGCTTTTCGATTTAAACACCAAGCTTCAGTTTCTCTCTGATTGGTTGAGATATGATCACATGGTGTTTTCCTATTGGTTGACCTACTTAGTGGTTCCTCCCTAATTGGCCGGCGGCTCTCCTTGATGAAAGATGGCCTGCCTGGTATATCCGATTTCGTCAGGAAGTATTGGGTATCTTGACGCTTATAGCTTCGACGGATATTAGATACGTCCTGTTTTTGCCGGAAGTATTGAGTGCATCTTGGCTAAAATAACTTCTGCGGTCACTAGAGACGTCCGGTCTCTGCCCCTGCAATGTTGACACAGGGGTGCCAAAATAGTCGTGCCAGCTTTAGTCTTACTTCCTATATCTTTTGTTACTTTCTTTCCTCCAGTTACCTTGTTCTTTATTAAGTCTTTGAAAATCATACATGATATATACATAGTGGGTCGGGGTTGCATTTAATTATATACAAATTATGACATACATATATTCAGTTAAATCAATTTAATTATATGGTTTAGAATTTTCCGTTCTATGACAATAGTAGCACACATTTAAATAGATTATCTTGTCTTTCAAACACTTGTTAGTAATTACAAATGTCCAGACAATAGTGAATTAATCCAACAAACCAGGAATAAAACGTCAATTATTGTTATATTATAATATAAGGTTGTTAGAAAAGTTCGTGTTTTTCTTAAAACGTTGTTTTTATTATTACTTGGCAAATAATATTATTACGGCGAATACATATAATAATACATTAGATAGTAAAAGGGTATATATTGGATTGCGCATAAAAGATTTCCAATATATGCCTTTTTACTATCTAATGATTTAAAATATGGATTGCTCTATTTTCAGAATAATAATACAATTATAGATAAAGAATTCTTCCTGAATTGAAATTAGACGAAAAACTTGGTGAAGGAAGACGGATTTCTTTTATTGATGCATAGGTGCAAGCTTTCGGGTAAAAACCCTTCAACAGGCGAGCAATGTTGAAGGGTTTTTACCCGAAAGCTTGCACCTATGCATCAATAAAAGAAATTCGTCTTCCTTCACCATGTTTTTCGTCTAATAATACAATTAGTTTATACATAATACAAAGACCTAAACTTTCCATTTGTTCGAATAAATATTATCATAGATCTTTATTAAGCTCTTTTCTACTCTTACCACATTTACAGTTGCTTTCTCTCTCAGAGTTCTTGTTCATTTCATATAAAGTAGAATGATCAAGTTATTGAATACTTTGATTGTTTGAAAGAGAATAACATATTTAATGATCCTCAGGTATACTTCTGATACCAATACTATTATTTTATACATTTTAAAATAATCCGTATTATTGGGTCCAGCCCACTGACGAAGATCCTGGCCGCACGGTCCTACGGCGTGAACCGACCATGGAGGAATATGTCTGACTTTGGGGACGTCTGTGGTCCCCGGACTTCTCGATGGGGCACGGGAGTCCTGATGCTCCGGGCCCTGGGGTCTCTTCGTGCTCCTGCCATGTGGAGACCTTCTTCCTCGTGGGACACCGCTCCAGATATTCAAATACAATATTTGGAATATTGTATTTGAATTATTATTTTTTGAAACATATTCTTTAAATTCTTGGTATTCATTTAAGGTCTATCCATTATCTGATATTAAAAAAACAATTTTATTATAATCGAATAGGAAATATAAATTAAAAACAAAATATAGAATATATTAATTATTATAGAAGCATCTATATTTATATTGTTTTTCTATATAATTTCTATTCATCGAATACACAAAAAATAAATATTTAACTTTTTTAAAAAACTTTCTCAAAAAAAAAAAAAAAGAAGTAGAAAAGCGAATATATTAATAATTTATTCTTTTCGTTATTTGTGTTTCCTAAAAATTATTATAAAAATCTAATATAATTTTTAATATTTCTAAATAACATTTAATTGTCTTCTGCGAATAGAGCTTGTTCGATTTGTAGACCAAACGAGATCAGTTTTATTCTGTGAAGAGTAAATTTAAGTCTTGACTAATGACTGGAACCTCATTTATTTTCAAACCCAAGCTCATTTTCTCTATCATCATCCACTTATCGTCATACTTTGGAATTTTTAAAGCCCATTTAATCGCTGCCTTTTAGCGTTAAAGAATTCCATACATCCTGTTTAATAAGAAATTATTCATGTCGGCTTATAACTAATCTTTTGTACTTAAGTATTCATCAGTAGAATTAATAGAGTTATTCTTTATTTATGTATTATAATAATTTATTATTCTATATATATATATATAGGTTTTTAAATTTTAATTAGATAATTTTAATTTATATTTAGACATTTTTTTCATTTTAATTTAGACATTTCCAATTTTAATTTAGACATTTCCAATTTTAATTTAGACATTTTTCATTTTAATTTAGACACATGGACTATTAATTGAAACATCCATGTGTCTAAATTAAAATGAAAAATGTCTAAATTAAAATGAAACCGTCTAAATTAAAATGAAAAATGTCTAAATATAAATTAAAATTGTCTAATTAAAAGTTAAAAACCTATAGATCGCATATTTATTTACTATATTTAAAATTTGTTATTTAATGTCGTTGAATATTTTAAAAAGGTGTAGTATCTATATGATATGAAAATTTTAAAGATTTTGAAAGATTCTAAATAATTTCAAATATTTGAATTCAAAACTATTTTTTGTTAAAATTATTTTATTTATTTTCTATCTCTATAAACGAATAATATATATCTAAAAAAAATAATTTCTATAATTATTATAAATAATTATTCAAAATAATAAATGAAAACCGTTAAAGAGTGAATAAATTTGAAATATAAAGGGGAACGATATTAAATGGAGAAATATTTCTAAGAAAAATAACAATTTTGTTGAAACTTTTTGAAATTCGTTAATATGAAAAAAGTTAATAGGATATCATGAGGTTCCTTTATATATATTTTACATATACACTTTCTTTTTACGTATACTTGGTTTTGTTTGATATAGAGACAAAGCATATCCTTAATCGGGCAACTAGACGTTTGCTGATGGATTGCGCCATCTATTGAAATTAATATGAACTAATCGTTGACTTAATGTTTTGTTCTAGAAAAAGACCCGCTTTCCACTATCCTTAAATGTTATTCACCCATAGTTCGCTTAAAATCTGTTTATGAGTTTATCTTCAGCATCAGTTTAAAAGGAAACTAGCCCAATACAATACACCTATCCCCTGATTTACACGGTAGATACGTTCCTGAGAAAAACGTGTAAATCGAGGGATAGGTGTATATTAAACTGTCAAATCTGAATAGGTGTTCGCCCCGCTCATGAATCAGAGCCTCCCAATATTCTTTTCAACATAGGTAGTATAGAGTAGAATATCGCATTTTAGTATAGTGCGATAAAAACAAAAAAACAAAAATTTATTTGGAAAACCGTGTAAAAGCGAAAACGTGTAAAGCAAGTACCGTGTAAATCGGGGGATAGGTGTAATACAGTAGTATAATAGATTTAACTGGCGAAACCGCTTGGAGGGTTTAACACTGATGAGTTAGGCTCTCATATTATTTTTTTATCATTGCAGTAAGGGCAATAGAAATTGTTTTATTTAAAAAGAAACATAGGCGTCCAAATAGTTTATACTTGTGTATATATTTCATTTTTCAAAGGAGAGGTTTATATCCATATAGTACATATTTAGCGATTACTTTTACTGAAAAAAATCTCTACACATGCAAAAACTACAAATATATTCTCACATTGAGTATCTTTTTTATTAAAAAAAAAAAACGCTAGCTTTCAAGCGTTAATCGCTCTTCAACGGGCTTACTATAATATCGACTTTATCCCACCAGAAATATTTACAATAACTTACGCTTGAAAGCTAGCGTTTTTTTTTTTTTAATAAAAAAGAAACTCATTGTGAGAATATATTCGTAATTTTAATACTTTTTTCACAATTTTATCATGAATATAGATTTACATGTAAAAACACAAGTGTACCTGAATTCCACTTTGTTACTGGTTGGGTGCGACTTTTTCAAGAATCAGAGACCACTGAAACAATTATTTTCTTCAGAAAAAAAGTACCCAATGCGGGATTCAATCCTGGATTGTGACTTTCGAAATTTAACGGTTTAAATCATTCCTTCACCGATCTCCATATCGTTCAACTTACAACACTCTCTCGAATTAAGAAAAAAGGACATCTCCTTATTGTGCAAATAAAACCTCCTGTTGGTAGTTGTACGATCAGAAGAAACCCATTTTCTTCATTTATTCACCTAATCACATTATATTTCAATATAGAGATAAAGCATCTCCTCTAATCATGCAACTAAACGTTCCTGATGGCTTACGCCATCTATCGGAATTCATATGAACTAATCGTTGACTTAATGTTTTGTTCTGGAAAAAGACCTTGTTTTCACTGTCATTAAATATTATTCTCCCATAGTTTGTTCAAAATCTGTTTATAAGAGTTTATCTTCAGTATCAGTTTAAAAGTAAACTAGCCCAATACAGTATAAAAGATTTCACATTCTATCGAATCTTTAGGCAATAAAAAGACATACAGACATACAAAATACATAAAGACATTGAATGAATCTTTATCAAAAAAATTTAAATATAGATAACTCTTTTTTAAAGGCGTATGATTCTTTTTGAAATTAAACATTTTCTACTGCCCTTACTGCAATGGAAAAATTAAAGGGAGGGCCTGGCTCATCAGTGGTGAACCCTCCCAGCGGTTTCGCCAAATTAATATACCGCTGGGAGGGTTCACCACTGATGAGCCAGGCCCTCCCTTTAATTTTTACATTGCAGTAAGGGCAGTAGAAATGGTTCAATTTCAAAAAGAATCTTACGCCTTTAAAATAGTTTCGAATTTTGATAACAGATGGCGCGCTAGTGCATCATAGATAACTCTATTTTCCAAACGATTCTTTCGAATGTTGCGAAAGTTCTAAATCTCACATTTTCAGTCCACAATGCACCATCTGCAAGACCGAAGAGGCCTCACCAGACCATCTCTTGGAAGGTATGGGAGCCTCAAGACAAGACCTATATTTCAACCCTGCCAGGATTGTGAATTTGATTTATGAATTTAGTCTCCATGACCTTGTATAATTATACAATGATATTATAGTGGTACAGCCTTCTCCACGCTGACGAGCTCCAGCAGCGCGAAACACGTTCGTGGATGGCTTTTTTTGATTTATCAAGAAATTGGGTTGGCCAAATATCAGGGAACAGGCTAAATCAATGTTTATTTGATTTCTCTTCAACCAGATGGCGCTCTGCCTTCTGAAAAGCACATATACTCCTGGCCAGGATATGCATTTTTTATTTTTAATGATATAATAATAATAATACATTTCCAGTAACTGAAGCTAGAAGACGTAACAATACCTGTAAGGCCTCATGACACATATGGCGAACTCCTGAATATCTCTTTAACCGATTCACCCAGGGAGTTTTATTTGGAGCAGAAGATAAATGAGAGCTGGCGGCCATTTTTCA
The DNA here is from genome assembly GCA_030710605.1 of Cordylochernes scorpioides. NCBI lineage: Eukaryota > Metazoa > Arthropoda > Arachnida > Pseudoscorpiones > Chernetidae > Cordylochernes > Cordylochernes scorpioides. The sequence continues at coordinate 16,463,345 of CP092864.1, forward strand.
CCGGAAGTTAACGTAAATTATCAGATTAATGAAGCCAGGGTTGCCAGACGTTTCTTGAGGGAGGGGAAATTGGTTATCGATCAATAGAGAAAAGGTCAATGTCACCCTATCCATTCTCTTTAACAACATCATGTGGTGTCTTCCTCATCTACGTCTATTAGGTATCAATATACCACAGGTAAATATACACTAGCTCAACATTGACCCTTCTCTTTTTAAATAATCTCACAAGCAGTGTGATAAATCAATGCATAAAGATTGAAAGATTGATTATGTCTGCCATATTATACCTAGTAGTAGTTCTAAAGAAATAGAAAGACACTTCGGCCATAAAAGATTTTATTTTGTCAACGTTTCGACAGAAATCATTTATCCATGTCAGGAAAAATCAAATAAAAGCATGTTTTTAGGTTATTTTTTTTTCTGATGAGGTACAAATACTTTTGTTGAGGGTCGAGAAAATAAAACTTTTAATGGCTTATGTGTATCCTTTTTGAAGAATAATTCATTATGTGTTGAATGTCTTAGTTGCATATGCTGATGCTTGGATATAGGATGTCAGGAAGGTGATAGAAAGAAGAGAGAGGTGTTGATACAATTGGGCCATCTATCCCAACATGTCCTGATGAGCCATGCCCACTTATCTACCTCTTATTTAAAGAATAATCCATTATGTTCTTGAAAGTCTTAGTTGCATATGCTGTTGCTTGGATATAGGATGTCAGGAAGATGATAGAAAGAAGAGAGAGGTGTTGATACCATTGGGCCATCTATCCCAACATGTCCTGATGAGCCATGCCCACTTATCTACCTCTTATTTAAAGAATAATCCATTATGTTCTTGAATGTCTTAGTTGCATATGCACTAGCTTGGATATAGGATGTCAGGTAGGTGATATAAATAAAAAGGTGAAAGGTGTTGATACAATTGGGCCATCTATCCCAACATGTCCTGATAACCGAATAATCAATGAGCCCACTTGTCTACCACTTATTTAAAGAATAATCCATTATGTTCTTGAATGTCTTAGTTGCATATGCTGATGCTTGGATACAGGATGTCAGGTAGTTGATAGAAGGAAAGAAGAGAGAGGTGTTGATACCATTGGGCCATCTATCCCAACATGTCCAGATGAGCCATGACCACTTATCTACCACTTATTTAAAGAATAATCGATTATGTTCTTGAACGTCTTAGTTGCATATGCTGATGCTTGGATATAGAATGTCAGGAAAGTGATATAAAGAAAGAAGAGAGAGGTGTTGATACAATTGGGCCATCTATCCCAACATGTCCTGATGAGCTGTGCCCACTTATATATCACTTATTTAAAGAATAATCCATTATGTTCTTGAATGTCTTAGTTGCATATGCTGATGCTTGGATATAGAATGTCAGGTAGGTGTTAGAAAGAAGAGAGAGGTGTTGATACAATTGGACCATCTATCCCAACATGTCCTGATGAGCCGTGCCTACTTATATAGCACTCATTTAAAGAATAATCCATTATGTTCTTGAATGTCTTAGTTGCATATGCTGATGCTTGGATATAGAATGTCAGGTAGGTGATAGAAAGAAAGAAGTGAAAGGTGTTGATACAATTGGGCCATCTATCCCAACATGTCCTGATAACCGAAGAATCAATGAGCCGTGCCCACTTATCTACCAAGGATAAGTATCACATTAACCCCCTCTCCCCCTGATGGATGGTCCCTAGGGCCCCACCTCACATTTTAACCATCCATCTAACTATATTGTGGTTACCGGAGCTTTTACCTTTTTTTTATATTTTACCTTTACTCTCTCCGACTTCTGTACGCTCCTCTGAAATCTGGCTTAACTATAAATAATTGAACAATAATGTGCATTAAATCCATTCATTTTTAACATTACTATGCTATTTTATTAAGTATAAGATTTAAATGTGTATACTTACAGTGTTCCGCTTACCGGGCAGATGCCATGACCACTAGGTTACTGTGGATTCGATTCCCATCCCTGGACACTTTATTTTTCCGTTCATGATTACTCTCCACAATTCATCCTTTCATACCTCATCCTTAAGGTTAGAAATAATCGTTTTTTCTCCTTAAAATAAATTTCGATTTTTCGTTCAAAAGAGACACATGCGGGATAATTTTCAAATGTCGTTCTACAATCATAAGTCGTATTATATTGTATTATATATGATATTTATAACAATATATTAATTGTTAAATTAAAAAGAAAAATAATTACAAAAAAGATGTCTCAAAACAGAAAATTTTAAATCTTCGCGCTGATAACATTTTTAAAAACCTATATTTAAAACAATAAATCAACTCTATTTACAAAAATCAGAGCGCGTTTAATAGTTTACAATCCTATTTGATAGTATCAATAAAAACTATTGAATTATAATAATAAAAATGTCCTTACATTGAAAAAATATATATTTATATACATAGTTACATAATAACTATATATATTAAACTATTGAATATATTTTTATATAAATAATGCATGGCCGAGCATTTTGATAAGGCCATTTCAAAATGGCACAAAAATAACATGTGTTACTTCGTTCCAAACAAGAAAAACATTGTGTGGCCTACAATAAAATAATCCATTAGAGTTTTAAAAAAGATATCTTCACTTTGCGGGACGGCCGTCTTGAAGGGAAGGGATGAGATTTGCATACGAATCAGCTCCGAGCATAGAGTATGCAAATTTGTCGTTGTCATAGCAACCAGTTATCTGGCGAGATGTCGTGGGTCTGTTTGGTATAAACAGCGCCCTTGTTCTTGACGTTTTAACCCAAGTGACTGCAGTACCAACTGTATGTCTTATTCAATTACATGTTGGGATAAGAAGAAATTCTGCAATTTACAATCATGGACAAATCTTAAGGAAGTTGTAACTTCTAGCATGTATATCTGGATTCAGAAAATAACTCTGAAAGATATTTGATACACAATGATCTTTATTGAAGACACACGAGATAACCAAGTGTGTACACACTCATGGACAAAACTTAAGGAAGTTGTATATCTTAGTATATATATCTGGATTAAGACAATCACTCTGAAAGATATTTGATAAACAGTGATCTTTATTGAAGAAACACGAGATAACCAAGTGTGCACACACTCATGGACAAAACTTAAGGAAGTTGTACATCTTAGCATGTATATTTGGATTCAGACAATCACTCTGAAAGATAGTTGATAAGCAGTGATCTTTATTGAAGAAACACGAGATAACCAAGTGTGAACAAAATCACCTCTGTCTCTTAGGCGACACCAAAGACTTTCCACTTCCTTCAGTTTTGTCCATGAGTGTGACATATTGTTACATGGTTTTTCAATTTTGTAGAATCATCCACCTTGATTCCCTCCTTCTTTGTGTCGTATTATGAAAAATTATTTAGAAAAATATATAATACACTCATTGACAACCCCCCTTTAAAGAAGTGAAAATTCTGTTGTGGTCGGTCATCAGTATTTTTTTTTTGAAGGAGACAGAGGCAATTTTGTTCAAACTTGGTTATTTGATATGTCTTCAATAAATGTCACTCGTTATCAAATATATTTCTGAGTTGTTGTCTGATCCTTGCTCTGAACCCCTATTGCCGCCATGATTGCAATCCTCCAGGAAGAAGAAGGCCTTTGAACTTAAGTTTTACGGGTCCAGGTCAGTGACCTTTACTTTATGGATAATGCAATCCTGTAACTTTGTTTCTTTCCATCTCGCGAGGCCTAAAGTTTATTAAACCATTAGATGATACATGGTATATAGATTGTGGTGGGAGTACATAATTCTAAATACAGATTATTACATATATGTCATAATATATGCTCTTCCAGGATTAATAAAACAAATCTACAGTCGACCAGAGAGAGAGAGAACGCAGCTAAGGCCGGTCACTTGATATAGCAGTCACATTCCAAGGGGGCGACCGCAGGGCCTTTTCTTGGAACCTCAGTTCTATTTTTACTCAGTCGGGGGGGTGGTGGCCACACAAGACGTTCGTTCCGAGTGACAGCCCCACGCGCTACCTCTCTCTCTCGGTTTGCTGGGTCCCATCTTCCAAACTTGTTGTTTCCTTATTTCTCTCTCCCCACATTATTATCATAATGCCACACTGAAAGTCGACAAGATCATATCACAGAAGAGTCGACAGGATCATATCACAGAAAGAGTCGACAGGATCATATCACATATACATATTATCTATCGTACCATATGGTCTGTACCACGTAAACTAGGGTAGGGATAAGCAAAAAATATCGTACCATAGTGGTGCCCTAGTATTAAAATCGCCAAATATTATCATTGGTGTATAAATCTATGTAAAATATATTTAAAAAAAGCATTTTAAAGAGAGAGCTGACTCTTTTGAGGTATGTATACATGTAGTTCTATAGCTATGTTCACTTGTAGGAATGATGAAATTAAAATTGTAGCTGTGAAAATTTAGAAAATAT
>CP092864.1:16475581-16523173 GCA_030710605.1 Cordylochernes scorpioides
AAAAATTTATAAATAATATTAAATAAATAATAAGAAATTGTTTTTAAATTAGACAAAATATATTCGTTTGAATAAAATGTGAAATATATTTTTACTTTTAAAAAATATATCTTTTGTTTTAAATTATTATTATTATTTTTCTACTCACAGGAAATTTGCATTATATTCTCTCTGTTCTTATTTTTGGAAATAAGGTATAATTGTTTTAGTCAAAATAAATTGTTTTTATATTTATTTACGTTTGTTTCTCCTTGTTTTCCTATATGATATTTTGGTGAAAATACTGAGTAGTTTAAGGAAAGTAAAACTGAAGATCACAGAATAGACCTTGGACGCTGTGGTTTGCATTGTCAGGATTTCAGGGGATTCCACCGCCGTTTCAAAGACCTTCTTCCAAAAAGAAGACGTCCCTATAGACCCTACAACGACAAAGCCGTTCTTCACGCCGTAAGAAAAAAGACACAAGGCCACTAGGGACAAACTTTCAACACTTCTAGGCAAGCCATGACAGAAACATGGTAGATCCATGTCAGTAACATCAAGATTTACAGGCTGTAACGTCCACATAGGAAAGAATCTACGTAACAGAATATTTTACTTGTTCTGAATATAGAGCAATCCATATTTAAATCTTTAGATAATAGAAAAGGCATATATTGCATTGAATAAAAAGGTTTATTTGTCAATTTTTCAAACTTTTCAAAATTTATTCAAAAATGTAATGTCTTGACAAAGGTTGGCGTTCAGCTACCCGAAATATTGGCAAATAAACCTTTTTATTCAATCCATATATGCCTTTTATCATTTAAAGAATATTTTATAATTAATCAACAGATTAATAAATTTTATATTTTTGTTATTAAGCAAATTTGTCTCATTGAGCCTCTCTATTATTTTTTATTGTGTAAATAAGGATTGATTGTTTTAATCGAAATATATGCTTTATCATCATTACTTTGTATTTACACATTTTTCTACGTCATATTGTTTATAGAGAGATATGAATTATGTAAATAAATATAAATAACTGTATGTGTGTGTTGTGTGTGAACTATCTATAAAAATATATTAATAGATAAAAAATAAACGATACACATATGCTTACTCTCTATTTAACAAATATATATAAAATAATTTTAAAATAAAATCTTAAAAATAAATTTTGCTTTATTTTTAAATATTAAATTAAGCTGATTTGATTGTTATATGATGAATTTCTCATATTAACATATATAATATAAAACATTGATAAAAAATACATAGTGTTATAGTCGCAAATTAAGAAATTTTTGTTTCGGTATTTTACGTGTTTCTAAGATTTCAATGCGGATTTTTAATAATAATATCAATAATCTTATTGAAAATAGAGCAATCCAAAAATAAATCTTTAATTAGAAAGGAATCTATTGGATCAAAATATAATTTATTTTACCAATATTTCAGTTGGCTGAACGCCAACCTTTATCAAGGTATTATAACATATTAATAAAATAGAATCTGACAAAAAGAGAGAGAGAGATGTCTCATCTGGTAAGGTAGTTGGGACGATCCATGTCCATAATACATTGTAAAATAATGGAAGCATGATATTTATTAGCGAAAAAACGCCTCTTATATGAAAAAACATAAAAACAATACATTTAAAAATCAAAATGCATTTATTTACATTTATAGAATGGAGAATCATTATTTCACAAATGGCTATAATTCTACTCTTGTCCCTTAGCTATCTCTACATGTCAAAATGTTGTATGACAGGGACATGTGACAGATGTTAGGCTATCTCAAGTAAGGGTTCTACCAACGTCTACTAAACCGTGACAGCCATTAAATTTTGATATGACGGCTAGTCTAGATCCAATTAAAGATGCCCTATCCCCACATTTTTTTTACACACCAAACTGGATTTTAATTTACTTTTAATTAGATAGCTTTAATTAAACAAGTCTTTGGGACGACGGGGCAAAAATGTTCTAATTAAGGTGGGATATTATTAAATTGTCTCAGGAAGAGTTTTCTTGAAAGGAAAAGGATAGCAGAAAAATGCTTCGCTAGATGAGCTTTACCGCCCTGCTGCTTAGATCTATTACAATGTTTTCAGGGTTTATTTTAGATATATACTCATGGACAAAACTTTAGGAAGTGGAACGTTTTTGATGTAACCAGTTGTCTGTTTTTTTTTAAGGAGACAGAGCCCATTTTATTCACACTTGGTTATCTCGTGTGTCTCCAATAAACTGTGTATCAAATATCTTTCAGAGTTATTGTCTGAAATTCCTGAAATACATGCTAAAAGGTAAAATCTTTTAAGTTTTGTTGATGAGTCTATATATATAGAGCAACTCAGTGTATATCTGAAATTTTTTCTTTAAAAAATGTATATATATATATTATAAAAAAGAGATTTTCTGCTGAATTTTGATTATCTTGAGGATTATTCTATGGTAATACAGTCGTGGTTATAATCTTGAAAGTATAATGCTAAAAATAGTTTTGATCAGAGATTTCTTTAATTGAGCTTATGGAATATATAAAAACAACATAATTTGATAAAAGTACTGCCTGGCTTAAGGCGTAAGAAAAAAAAAAATGAAAAGCTTATTTACATAATGTACAAAAGTTTTAAGCCGGCCATCGAGAAACAACAACAGTGAGTTTTTATAGGGGAAGCGTGGCCTCCGGCGGTCGATTTAACAGAGTATTTGAATCTAAGATATATAAATTTAAATAAAATAATAATTTAATATAACATTTATATATATGGTAGGCAGGCACATTATGCAGTCATGAGACCAAAGTTTCAGGCGTCAATGAGTAACACAAAGGCAAGAAATGAAACTATATAGCACAGAGATCCGTTGATGATCTTCAAGAGAAAATCTGTTTATGTAATGCCATACTTAATGCGACACCTCTATGCATATATATTTGGATATTATAAATTATCTTATTTAAACGACCATCTTTGGTTATATAAAAGAATTACACTCTCATTATGACTTTATATAGTTATATATTGTTCTGAAATAGAGCAATCCATAATTTAAACCATTAGATAATAAAAAGGTATATATTGAATTGAATTGGCGTTCAGCCAAACGAAATATTAGCAAATAAATATTTTATTCAATCCAATATATGCCTTTTTAATATCTAATAGTTATATATAAACACTATATTCCTAATCCCTATTTTAAATTATATATTTTTAATTAAAAATTGATCCAATATATGCCTTTTTAATTAAAGATCTATTTATGAATTGCTCTATCTTTAAAAAAAAGAATTATATATATAAATATTTTTCTTATTTTTATATTAATGACTGAATTTTAGAATAGCGACTTCTATTAATATAAGGTTATATTTTTATAGATACGAAGCATTTCAGAATATTTTATATGTTTTTCCATTTATAAATGCACAAAAGCCGGTATAAAATATATCGAATTTATTTCAATAGAGAAAAGAAAATTAACAAAATCTTATTCATAAAGCATAACTATTTTTTTTTACAATAAAATAATTCACAAAAAATATATTCGACTCTATTTTTTAATGCTATCATCATATTAAAAAGAAAATATCGTTTGATTTCAATTAAATTCATTCAATGTGGCGTTTAAATTAAAATATCAAAAGATATTAAAATATACGTTATATCCATGAGGTAGATTTCTTAGAAATATTATCAGAAGACTCTATTAAAATATCCTATTTGGATGATTAGCTTATTAATCTAAATAATAGAAAAAAATAAGAAATATATCTATATATAGAGTTGAGTAAAATAAATTAGATTTATATGTCAGACGAATTTAAATGTAAATAAATAATTTAATAGAATGTTTTTACATTAGAATTTAAATATATACAAATTGAATTTGGGTATGAGAAATTTGTTACATAAAATATTTTTTATAGAACTAATTATTTTATGTCAAAAGTATATGATGGAATTTTCTTAATGATTTTATTCAAATAAAATGAATTTATTAAAAATATACATAGAATCATTTCTATTAAATTATGCATTAAAAAAAGCTTATATATACTTTGTTTTAAAATTAAAATTAATTTATATATTAAAAAGAGAGGAAGATATGAAGGTGGTATTTATTTATTTTAAAATCCTATACTGAGTAGATATATGTATAAAATATTTTAAAATTTATATATATATATTTTTTAAAAATATTTTTCTCAGTAGGTGTTTGAAATTTTTATTTGTTTATATAAAAAAGGCTCGGATTCTATTATTATATATTTTCTCTTAGTTTTAAATTTTATGAAAAAATGTATTTTTTAATCTTTGTAAAAGATATTCTAATCATTGAAATATACATTTAGTGTGATTTATATAAACACAAGGTCTTTATTAAGACCTTAGTCTTACGCAGATTCTCTGTACAAGATCTAAAACTAGAAAAAAGATTAATATAGTAATTTAAAAAAAAAGGCATTTCCTGATCCCGAAACAAAAAGTTGCTGATGGCATCTTCTTTGAATATTTTCGTATCGTTTTTCTGTAAAACGAATTGAAGTTTTATCCTTTAGTGTTACATATACACTCATGGACTTAATGAAGTTGTACCTTTTAGCATGTATATCTGAATTCAGACAATAACTCTGAAAAATATTTGATACTCAGTGACCTTTATTGAAGACGCTAGATAACCAAGTGTGAACAAAATTGCTTCTGTTTCCTTAAAAAAAAAGTATTAAAGACTTTTTACTTCTTCAAGTTTTGTCTATGAGTGTATAAGCGGGGATCGTTCTATACAGTATTAAATGATGCCAAGTTTTGACGTTTAATTTGACTGGAGAAGCGTCCTATACTTTTATAGATCTATTCCCTTCTGGCAAAATTTCCATCAGAATTAGAGCTTTAATACCTCCCCTGGCTGGAAGATTTCACCACTGATGAGCCAAGCCCTCTCAATAATTTAAATTGAAGTTGTAGAAAAAATCATGTGTGCATAAAATTTTTATTTCCTATATATAGATTGCGTGATATGATAGAGTATTCTATGTTGAGTAATTTATAACGGTTTACTGGTAAGTGAAGGTCGCTATGTAAATAGCTTTCGGTTAAAAAAGAGCTATGTAAATAAGTGTGATTTGATGGTATTTTAAATATTTATCTAGTATCAAAATATTCTTCTGTAGATCGATTTACCTGTTAGGGTGTATTCTTACTTGACTACGTTTTAAAATCAAGACATCTTTTTGATTAACATATTTATTTCATAACAAAATGGAAAATTATTACATATTAAGCTATTTTACATTGATAGAAATTAAAAACAACAATATAACATAATAATAGCAGCAAATTCTACAAAACTACTTAAAACAAAACAAACGAGAGTTCTAAAAAGGCAATTACAATGTTGCCGAATATAATTAAACATAAAAACTATTCATAGAAATATATATCGAAATATATTTTGACAATATGTACAGAAGCCGTTGGCCGGATCCCAACATGATTTATATAAAGAGTTTATATAGGAAAATATACACTCATTATTTAGATAAATTATTCCATACTGATCCATCATTTTGTTATAAAATAGCTATAAATCTAGAAATATTCAAGGAAACATATTGTTGGTTTATTGGTTGACAAAGAATAACTTCCGTGGGTACAGAGGATCTTTAGGACTTTATTTAAGTCTACTCAACAAAATAATTTACAGAAGAATGCAAAATAAAAGAACAACAATAAAGAAAACAGCAGTTACAAACTCCCCAACTGCAGCACAGTCAAGGAAAGTAGGAGCAGAACAGAAGACAGAAGTTGGTAGAACCTTCTAGAATCTTCAACGAAGTACACCGGGGTCAGCGGTAAGCAGCAGCCCGACCACTTGAGACAGCAGCTCGCGTTTGCTTGGAGTACACCACGTAGCTTCGTTTTTCTACTTGCCGGAATAAGTTCCTCATCACTATATATCCCGGAGTAGATCTTTCCAGAACGGTCATGGTAGGTCAGCCAATCAGAAAACCGCCAGCACTAAGCCTTGCGCAATCGCTTTAGATTGGCCAATCAGTTATTCTCCGATTTTTCTACATTATTCTTGAACGTTCTGAAACAATCTATTCTGGAATGTGCCTTTTTTATTTCACGTAAAAAATATATATACATCCCCCAAAAACTAAAAAGGCATTCCTGACTGCGCGAGCGCTATCTAGTGAAACAAAAATAAACTAAACGTTCATTTAACTTGTTCTGTGATATTTGGCCGACCCAATATTTTGATAGAGAAGCCTCTTCAAGAAAAGCCAACCATGTACGCGTTTTTGTCCACCACATGGCGCTCTGTCATCTAAAAATGCTTATGTGACGCAGTCAGGATATAACTTTTTTTATTTTAATATCAACACCTGACCTTTTTCTATTTTTTATTAATTTTCACAGATATATACATACGTGCATTATATAAATATATATACATATATCATATATATAACTGTATCACACACATATATACATATATCACACATATATAAACATATATATATATACATTTTTCATATATATATATATAATGTATATATGCAACAATGTAAGTACATCCATTTATCTAACATATATCATATATTAATATAAAGACAATTCGCTGAGGGAAAATTTCTTTATATATATCGGCATTACAAGCTTTCGGGCTCAACAGCCCTTCGACAGGTATAACTACGTTACTGAATTTTTTTTCGAATCTAATCCATATATATACATACAAAGAAGCAGGAAATATAAGATAGATAATGCAAAAACTGATTTACATATTACAAAAATAAAAAAAATAAATTATTGGTTAATGCTAATTCTCTATTGAGGTTATGCGATTACAGTAAATTACGAATTAAGAAGCCGGAGATTATTGATTAGGATGGAAGTTCCGGAATTATACTATGATATACGTCGGGCAAAATCTATGGATCAATTGATTCATTTCAGTTTTTTAGTGAGTATAGCTTCGAGTACTAGGCGCTGGTGCTTGCTCTTTATATCCTGATAATGGGTTGAGGGTTCTCCAATATTAAATGAATGGCCTGTGATAGGCTGGTATACAAGAGAACGGGGATCCTTTCTTTTAACTGATCTTTCGTGTTCGGCCATTCGGATCCTCACCGTTCTCCGTCTCTCCCACATACGTAGCTTCAAACTGCAGGCATGATATTAAAATATTGCATTATATTTGCTGAGGGTATCTGTAGGAGTGTTGCTTTTGGTTATATTATGTCTTAGTCTGTCTGCGAAGGTTAGTGTATTAGAGGAAGTAGGTATTGTTGCCATGTTTCTTCAATATTCGTGCTATGGCGGTGGATTTGGAAAGAGAAGGGAATAATACAGTTGGATAGATACGGAGAAGGATTTCTTGTCGTGGACGGATTGTAAAAATGCTTAAAAATGAAGGATGTTGGATAGCCAGCAGAATTAAGATGTTTGGTTATATTACGTTTTTTCTATTGATTGAAAAAGTGGAAGAGAACAATGGCTGTGTATGCGCTTTGATAAGGTTCTTACAATGTTAATTTTGTGGGAAACACATAATGAAACAATGTAAGTACATACATTTATAAACATATATCATAAATATACATGTATCACATATGTATATATACATACATCACATATATATACCTGTATATATGCAACAATGTAAGTACTTCCATTTATTTAAGAATCGTTCACTCTCCAAGAAGATAGCTCGGATTTATATTCAAAACTCTATTTAATTATGAGAAGAGAATAATTAATTTTTGAGCTTTAAACTAATTACTATTTGTATCCTACTAATTAGTTTATCTAATTTATTTTTACTGTTGATTAAATATCCTATTTTAAGGCTGTGTTCATCAGGTTATTGTATAACAAATTCATTATCACACATATATTTATTTGCATAACATTTACAGAATTTCACATGAGAGCACCTTTTCTTTGTTTATTCAAGTTAAAAATAGTTCTATTTTATTATCAAGTAGCATTCTATTTTCATTAAATTTCATTTGATTGGTTAAAGTGAAAAATTGAAGAAACAAGAATTGAAGATAATTGTAATATTGATTTGCTTATATAGGAACTATAAGTATGAGCATATATATTATATATAATAAAGAAGGCATCTCCTTACCACGAGCACATTATTATCTTTTTTTTCTATTGTTTTTTCATGTGTTAAGCGTCTTTACGCAAATTTGGCCTTAAATACCCATTCTTGATTTTTCAAGAAGCCTCTGGGACCAAAAATATTTTTGGTCGCAGTGGTTACAGCCTAATCCACACTGACGAGCGCCAACAGCGCGAAACGCGTTCGTGGTGGCTTTTCTTGATTTATCAAGAAATTGGGTTGGCCAAATATCACGGAGCAAGCTAAATAAACGTTTAGTTTATTTTTGCTCCACTAGATGGCGCTCTGTTATCTAAAAAGCACATGTGCTCGTGGTCAGGAGATGCCTTCTTTATTTTTAATATCAACACCTGACCTACTTATCTTTTTTTTCTATTGTTTTTTCATATATATAAGTATATATGTGTGTGTTTGTGTGAAAAAACAAGAAAAATATAAAAGATCACGTGTTGATATTAAAAATAAAAAGAACATACAGTAGACTCTCCTATAACGCGAGTTTTTACAACGCGATTTCGTACAACGCGATAAAAAAATTGCGACAAATTTATTTATACAACGCGAATTTTCGTATAACGCGTTATAAAATAAAATACATGATATTTGTCACTAACAACACAGGTCTACAAAAAAAACTTTTTTTTTTGCACAAGAGAACCTGATGGTGTTTCTAGTGTAACTTTTCCATGCTGAACTCAAAAATCTAATCAGAAATTTCCCATCACCCATGGTTTTTGCCTGACGATCTTTTTTTAGTATTGGGATAAATACATGCATCCAACATGAAAGAGACTTACGAAAACATGAAACTGCTTTTGAAAAAGATAGAATATGAAAGATACGGTTGGGAAATATGAAGCGATTTGAAAGTCGTTGCTCTCTTGCGGGGATTACAGCTTGGATATACAAAATTTTGTTGTTTTCTGTGTGAGTGGGATAGCAGAGATAGGGAAAGGCATTACATTAAAAAAATCTGGTCAAACCGTAAAATCTTTACTCCAGGATATAAAAAATATTGCAAATCTACCCCTGATCGATTCAGAAAATATTTACTTACCACCATTACATATTAAACTGGGATTAATGAAGAACTTTGTCAAGGCAATGGATCGAAATGCCAGTGGATTTGCCTACCTAAAACAAAAAATTTCTAGTATAAGTGAAGCGAAGATTAAAGAAGGCATTTTCGTTGGACCTCAGATTCGAGAATTGCAGCAGGATGGAAATTTTCAAAATAGTTTGAATGAAGTTGAAGCAGCAGCATGGAATTCCTTTAGAAACGTTTGCAAAAACTTCTTAGGAAGTGTCAAGGTTGAAAATTACCGAGACATAGTTAATGATCTGTTGCTTTCCTACAAGGCACTGGGATGTAACATGTCCCTCAAGATCCATTTCCTGCATTCACATCTAGATTTCTTTCCAGACAATCTTGGCGCAGTTAGCGATGAGCATGGTGAGAGGTTTCATCAAGCTATATCAAGCATGGAGAAGCGGTACCAAGGTAAATGGAGTCCCGCTATGCTTGCCGACGACTGCTGGGCACTCAAGAGGGATCTACCACAAGCAACGTATAGAAGAAAATCCACTGTCACTGCTTTTCAATAATAAATATGTTTCGTTCATATATGCCTTTATATTAACAATATTTCCAAATTCAAGTAGGTGTATCTCAGAAATATTGTGTAATAGAAAAAAACTTATGGTATATTTGGATTCAGGACATGTAGATAAGATGCTATTTCTTTGTGGACAAAGAAAAATATTTTTGATAAACCAGTTACGTGACATTGTTTGCAATTTTTAGTGTATTTATCCCAATACTAAAAAAAGACCGTCACGCAAAAACCATACGTGATGGGAAATTTCTGATTAGATTTTTGAGTTCAGCATGAAAAGTTACACTAGAAACATAATCAGGTTCTCTTGTGCAAAAATCTTGTTGACCAGTGCAATTTACCCTAACAATATTCACGTTATACAAGTTTTATTTCGTACAACGCGAATTCCTATAACGCGATTTCATACAACACGGAACACATTAATCGCGTTATAGGAGAGTTTACTGTATCCTGATCGCTCACATAAGCATTTTTAGATTGCAGAGCGCCATCTAGTGGAACAAAAATAAACTAAATATTGATGTAATTTGTTCCGTGATATTTAGCTAATCATATATTATACATATACTAGCGGATGTGTACCCGGCTTCGCCCGGGTTTTATCCGAGTGAAAGTTTGCCTAACGAATATTATTGATAATAATATTCGGGAACACACAGAATATTATGATAATAATGATAATTATATTCGTTACGTCATATATTATATAATATAGCGGATGTACCCGGCTTCGCCCAGGTTTTTCTCGAGGGAATGTTTGTAGTCTAGTAATAAGAAAATATACTACACCTAAAAACTATCAGAGAAAAGAGAAACCACGGAAGGTGAACAGAAAAATGCTTACAATGGATATATATGTTTACGATATCAAGTTAAATAAAAACAAAGATAAAATTTGCATATGTTGGTCACTATAAATTTGTATATTTGTTAGGCGAAATTAGAAACATGATAAAACAATATGAATATTTTTCAGATTGAGATTATTAGCTAGTATGTAAAAAAATTAACTCTGTTGAATTTTTTTTTGTATTTATATATAAATAAAATTAACTCTGTTGATTTTTTTTGTATTTAATCGATAACAGCGAAGTTACGCATGTTAAAGTTAGGAAAAATATTTTGATGTTAAGCAAAACCTGCTCCATCTCGTTTTACATAAATGTTGAAAATTTGGTCGAAATTGATGCATTGTAACGAAAATTTTTAGCGACCACCACTTATGAAATTTCCATTTTATTAATATAGATAATGAATATTTTGATAACAATCAAGTATGATGAATACATCTTTATTTTCGTGAGACCGTCTTCAAAAGAGAAACTAATATATCTACAATACACAGTATGTGTAAATGAAAAACAAAAGAAAAAAATAAAAGATAAAAAGATCAGGTGTTGAAATCAATATTAAAAATGACATATCCTGACCAGGAGCACATGTGCTTTACAGATCATATAAGGGAACAGGCTAAATCTTTGTTTAGTTGATTTCTGTTCCACCAGATGGCATTCTGCCTTCTGTAAAGCACATGTGCTCCTGGTCAGGATATGCCTTTTTAAATATTGATTTCAACACCTGATCTTTTTATCTTTTTTTTTTCTTTCGTTTTTTCATATATTATACATATATAATGATTATTTTGATAACAATTAAATATGATGAATACATCTTTATTTTCGTGAGACCATCTTCAAAAGAGCAACTAATATATCTACAATATACAGTATATGTAAATATATTTACATATGACTCTTTTCTACTGGCTCACCATAGAGATATAAGGGTTTTATTACTATACCAAATATAGGGACAGAGCTAGCCAGTAAAAACAGTTCAGAGAGCGTTCAACTATATCGGAAGAATAATTATGGACACAGCAATAACAACATGGCGCAGAAGTAAACTATATCCTTTTACCTAATAGGGTATGACGAATGTATTTAAAAACTTATCATTGTTAAAAAGACACAATATTATGTTTTGAACACATATAGAATAATGAGATGGAAGTTGATTTACTTAGTATTTTGTTGATATAAATTTATTTGAAAAATTGCTCAAAAAGTGATGAATTAAAGAATATTACATCAACACACACTTAGAATGTATTATGATGCATTAGCGCGCCATCTGTTATGAAAATTCGAAACTATTATAGACGTGTATGATTCTTTTAAATTTAAAAGAATCATACGCGTCTATAATAGTTTCGAATTTTCACTTGAGTGTATGTTTACATTTTAGGGATTGAGTTTCTTTTAGTTAATAGGGTATGACGAATGTATTTTATAAAACTTACCATTGTTAAAAAGACAATATTTTGTTATGAACATATACAGAACATTAGAATAGAAGTTGATTTACTTGGCGTTTTGTTGATCTAAATTTAATTGACAAATTGCTAAAAAAGTGAGGAATTAAATGGAATATTACTTTATAATAATTAGAGTGTGTATGTTTAACATTTGGGAATTGAGTTTCTTTTAGTTCATAAGAAATGACGAATGTTTTTTTATAAAACTTACCATTGTTAAAAAGACAATATTTTGTTCTGAACATATACAGAACATTAGAGTAGAAGTTTATTTACTTGGTGTTTTGTTAATATAAATTTATTTAACAAATTGCTCTAATCTATTATTATAGATTTAACTATTTTTGTCAAGATATTTATGATCATCTTTCAAACCTGAAAGGTTCAAGTTCCTAATATATATTATTGTTTCTCTTTTATTTTTGATTACTTTTTCTTGTATAATATGCTTATAACTGTTTCTGTTTTAAAAATTGTAAATCAACGCAATTATCTCTAGACGGGATATCGCGTTTTGTGTGTTGAAATAAAATAAAATTGCTTGAAAAGTGATGAATTATAAAGAATAATACATCAACCCTTAGAATGTATGTTCACCTTTTGTGTAGGGATTAAGTTTCTTTTTATATTGGGGCCAATATAATATTGAAGCTGTCTGGAAAATGGCTAAACCGCTGGGAGGGTTCACCACTGATGAGCCATGCTCTCCCTCTTGAAATATGTAATCACCGCAGGATAAGGGCTGTAGAAAAAAATAGTTAGATAGATTTAAAAAAAAAAAAGTAATTCAAAATATGTTCATAATTTTCCTCGTTAGATGGCGCTTGGTTATTGATTATTATTGTTATGTTTGAGAGTCTTTTTTGGTACTTCAACACACTCATTCGAAATGAATAAACAATTAGATATAAGCAGAGTTAATTATATAATTTATAATTAGCTGTTAGTGAGAAATCAGATGTAATTAGGAAAATTTGCTAACAATGATAATCTCGATGTTTTTATTGGTGTTTTCTACCCATTGTTGGGCCCCACGTTGGGGCGCCATCCTTTGTTGTGGGTGCTCTATTGAGATTCCCATTGTTCAAACAATTAATTATGAAACCCCGAGCTCTTGGAGTCATTAAGATTTTTTAATATTATTCACTGAGAGTTTGCTTATATATTTAGATCCTTTGTGTAGAGATTGTTTCCAGTACTTGATTTCTAACAGAATAGTATTAGAATATATGATCGACACTAGGTATATGCAAATCTCAAAAATAGAGAAGTCAGTTTAATATCTGAAATCAATACTAAATGATAATACTATTTTTTTTATGAATTAAATAAAATGGAAAACTTCAAAAGTTCTCATAATATAGTATCTGAATCATACATTACTAAGTGATAGATATTTCTTGAAAAATAGATACTTCGGCCAGTTAAAGTTTTATTTTTTATTATAACTATATAAGTATAAAACTTTAACTCGCCGAAGTAACACGCTGAAAATTTGACGTGTATGGTTAGCTGTAATTCATACCTCTAGCACTCCTGTTCAAAGACATGTTGGTCCGAAAACTAGAGAAATAAAAAAAAATTGAAGAAACCTGCCCTGGATTGCTTATTGATTTTGTTAAATACAATTAATATTTAAAATAATCATGATAATGGAAATTGATGCTTAATAAATAAAAATATGGACATTAAACATGAGTGATTAAGAAATATAGATAAATATAATGTGTAAAATATTCAGAGATGCAGAAACCATTTAAATAAATTTTATAGAATTTATAAGATAAAATTTTAAAATCAAATACAAACACGCGTAACTTGAAAAAAAAATACAAAATTTTTTAAATATTTATTTAAAAAAAATCTTTTCCTCTCCCCAAGATTGGAATGGTATACACTTGGATAAAATTAAAAAAGTTTCTTTTATAAAAATAACTTTTAAAAATTTCTCGGACATGAGAGCATGGGATAATATTGGTTAACTTTTTTTTCTTCTTCTTTTTTTCCCAACTAACCTTCAACTTGTACTGTATCGATTTCAGATAGATGTTCTTCTCTGTGCACTATGGAAAATGATCAATATATCATTTTGAAAACATTATATGAAGATTTTGTTGATGGTGGATCTCAATAATTACTTCTCTTCTAAAATATAAATCTTCTTTATTGAAGTTACAAGAAACATAAATTACTAAATATATCTAAGTAAACATTACTAATACAATAACATCTCTCTCTAAATTATAATTAATAATTATTTTATTGCCAAAGCGCTATATCCCGTAAGGGATACTTGCGCCAAACAAGGAGAAAAGTTTATTTACATAAGTTATTTACATTATTCAACGCATGAAACATTAGAGATCCAGATTTTGTAAAAGTTTAGATTGTATTTACAAAATTTAATTAAATTTTAAATATAATTTTTTATCGGAAATCAAATCGTTAAGTTCACAAACAACTAGTTCATTCTTCATTCTATAATCTTGAAATGCTGGGCAATCGATCAGTAGATGTCTTGAGGTCTCTAACCACACACCACTCTATTACCTCTCACCTATATATATATACAGTGTACTCCGCTTATAACAAAGTCGGTTATAGCGAAATTCCGCATATAGCGAATGAAATTGTCTGCACGAAAGAAAAGAAGGGCTTAAACCATTAAAAGAACTCTGGATATTGCGAAGTCGGATATAAAGAATTTTCGCTTATAACGAAGTGATTTGCATGTATACATTTTTATTTTATCCGTTTATAACGAAGTTTTCTCATTTACCATTATAATTGACTAATATATTATGCATAATATATATCAAATTACAACGTGTGAATGACACAAATTTAATGATAAACAACAAATAAGTTAATAATATACAATTTTAAAATATGCAAACATATTATAAGTATTTTTTTTACATTATTTAAACAAAATTAAATTGTTTAATAAACGCTTATATTTTATTAACGTTTAACATGGCAGGAGAACGAAAACAAACAAGAAACTCACTATCTCTGTCAGTCAAGCTGCAAATCCTAAGAGAGATTGAAGTGGAGAAGAAGAAAAAGACAGATGTTGCCCAGAAACATAATATCCCACAGTCGTCGCTCAGCACCATAATACAAAGCCCCTTCGATCGCATGAAAGAAGTTTTAAAAATACCGTTAGAGATGGATTTCGATTCTTATGCTGACGCTGACAATGACGTCGTTACAAATGCCATGTTATCCGATGTAGAAATTGTCGAGAGCATTCTTCAAGCAAAAGAAGAAGAAGAAACGGACCAAGTTGATGAAGAAGTAGACCCAATTGTCCACATTCCGCATCCAAAAGAGGTATGGAGAGCATTCAAACTCTGCGATTGTTTCTTCAATGTCAGGATGAGTCCAAGTCTCTTCATAGGCATCTGTCAGACTTGGACAACATCGAAAAGAGTGTTCAGCACTTGTTACTGACTTCTAAATGTCAAAAGAAAATCACAAACTACTTCTCCAAAAACACCTGATGAGGTTGTTATTGATCTTTGTGTTGCTCTTTTGAGTTGAATAGTAAATAAAATTATTGGTACAAAACATTTTTTTTCCAACTGCGGATATAACAAACTTCGGATATAACAAAGTGATTGTCATGGATAATGCGACTTCGTTATAAGCGAAGTACACTGTATATATATATATACATTCCTGACACCACAGATTTTAAGTCACAGATTATTACAATCATAGAATAAAACTAATATTTGACAATAACATCCAACAGATTTAAAGTGTTGACATTCCTATATATAGAGAAAAATAAATAATATATATTAAAATAAAAACATAAAGCCTCCAGGGAAAAGATTCTTTTAAAAATATTTTTATTTAAAAATATCTCGAGCTTTCAGGCTAGTAAGCCTTTCTACGGGAGAAACTATTTTTAGAAAGCTCGAGATATTTTTAAATAAAAATATTTTTAAAAGAAACTTTTCCCTGGAGGCTTTATGTTTTTATTTTAATATTAATTCAAGGGATTATTTTATCGAATATATTAATATATTATAGAAAACTTTGTTTTATATAATATTTATTTTATAGTAATATATTTATTAAGAAGAAAGATTTCCAGTGATATATGCATTTTAACTATGCTGTTTACCTGTTTCTATTTGTTCTTAGATCCGGGGTTCAATGTTATTGCTAAATATAGATTTAGTAAATAATGAATAAAAAAGTGAAATTGTACTGGGATCAAGTTGATAAATTAAGAGGAAAACATCTTCTGATTGTGCAACTAAAAGTTGTTGATAATTTGCATCTGAAGTCGCAAGTCATCAACAACTTTATGTTCAAGGATCAGGAGAGAGAGATGCCCCTTTCTCTTAACTACTTAAATATATTTTACATAGATTTCTAAGTTAACATTTCTTACACATACATACAGCTTTATTAAGACAATCGGTCGTATACAGATTCACCACAGGGAGAAAGGAAGCATAGATGGAGCTCCTATACTCACAAAAGCCTCCAGGTCCGACGTATGTACAATGACCACACGTTCCTTCGTGCATACGTCATGGTTAGCGTATTACTGAACAGGATAGTGTGGAATCAGCGGCGTTCTAGTCTTCACTTTCCTCATCCAAATGGGTTTACATGAATTAGACTGATGTTTAAAGATCAGGAGATGCCTTTCTTTTAACTTTTTAAATATATTTTATATGTGATATATATATAAGTGACATTCTATATATACATACAGCTTTATTAAGACCACCGATCTTATACAGATTCACCACTGGAAGAAAGGAAGCATAGATAGAGCTCCTATACTCAAGCCAGCGCTGAACCTAACAACAGCCTCTAGGTCCAATGCATGTTCAGTGACTACACCCTATATACGTCAAGGTTTGCGTATCACTGAATCAGCACCCTTCTAGTCTTCGCTTTCCTAATCCAAATGGACCACGACATTGGGCGATTCCATTAATCTCCTCCGAACGGTGACCTTGTCACCGTTATGTATTTTTTTTTTTTTACTATCGGATTGAGACAAGGATAAGTCACCCAATTCTTTTCTCTGTTTCTCCAGGCAAAAGCTACCAAATGTTTTATATGCATGATGTCATTATATTATTAACATTTTATGAATCAATAATTATATAGTAGACACACATATATTTAAAACCAATCAAGTATACACGAATTCTAATATCATTAATTAAAATTAATTTGCATCAAAATATAATTTAAACACAATTTTTACTTCTACGATATTTACTACAAAATTTCCACAATTTTTCAAATTTCTACACAGAAAATTGTTTATCTGACAAAACGAATATAATATAAAAATGCTTTTTGCGTGTGTTGTGTGTATGTGTTGTTTTTTGTGTGTGTTGTGTATGTATATATGTATATAAAAGTTGAATTGTATTTTTTAAAATGTTTAGTATTTCAACTTTATCTCTAAAGGTTCCAAAATTAATCAAACTTTTATTGATTGTCAAATAAAAATATTTTCTGAAAGTGTAGATAAATTTCATCACGATTTATTTGTAATAAATAGGGCAAATTAATATAAAAAATTGAAATATATGCTCAAAATATATATAATATTCGCAGATTATATTAAACTACCTTACAATTAGGTCAACCTGATATAGCAGTAGACTTACTAAATCGAATGAACCCCAAATCAACCGAGAAATGGCTGCTTCTCACAAAGAAAATCACAGAATAACTTTACATAATAAGTAATTTTCATGCAAATTTATAACTCTATCAACAGAATTCTCTCCTAATCCTTATTAAGTACACATTTTTGAATATATTTGCAGAGTTCTCTCTGGATTTACATCAGTGATTACAAAGTGGTAACCGCGCGTATTCAAAGTTATTTAAGTTAGAAATAATAAGTTTGTATATATATATATCGTTTGCAAATATTACAAAACAAATATACATTGTCAGAACACAAAGTAAAATTTATTAAATTATTAATTCTTTAATCTTAATGTTAAAATATTTTGAAATATAAATTTTAGGAGAGAGAAGAAAAACAAAAGAAATAATTTAAAAATATATTTTCTTAAAAGAAGGTTTACAATTTTAATTTTTTTTCCAGGGAAAAACTTTTTTAATGATCATAAAATATATAATTTTATACCATTGAAGCGAATAACAACGGATATTGAAAATAAATAACAAACATCAGAAAAGTAAATATTTAGATTTAATTTAAAAAGCTTTTTAAATTAAAACAATTATTAACATGTAAATTCTGAGAATGAATATTGTTTAAAAAGCGATATTTTAAAATATAATTTTGGAACAAATCTTTTATATATCTATAAAATCTGTGTATAGCTGTCTTTTATTGTAGGTAACTAATACAGGTTTACTTTTTGTCTGAATCTGGCAAATCTGGTGTTTTATGGCTCATTTTTTATCATCACTAGTAAAGTTTTTTATTAGGATGTTGGACAAAATGCATCGTTCTGAGGCATAATTAAAGGGAGAGGTGCCTCTCTAAGGATATATATATGTAGAATCTTGTCGACTCTTGTGGAATCCTGTCGACTCTTGTCGAATCCTGTCGTTGTGGAATCCTGTCGACTCAATCTATGGCGTGAGATCGTGGACGAGGCAGAGTGGAAAGTTTGGGAATGTCCATCACAAAAAACGAAGAGACACAGTTGTACTAGGAAAGTTCCGTAACAGATAAGAATTGAGCTAGGAGCGAAAGACGGAGATAGAAGAGTTCTCACTGTTCTACATGATCGATGAGGAGGACCTTGGATACAACCGACGAGGGCTTCCGCTGATGGTGAAATGACTATATATTTTCGGCGAATTGACAGCTTTATATATCTTTGCCGAGAGGAAGTATTGGATTCCAGCGGATGCTATAAGGGCGTGGATTGTACACTGGCAACGCTCTGACATCTTCTAGGCCTCGTTGGAATTCTATTTCAATATCTTGCTTTAGCTCAACTCTTAATCTATTACACAGTTTTATGTATTTATCCTCAGTTTGTACAAAGTACATTACATATGGTGATGTAATGACACATGTCAATCATGCGTATAATTATTTATAGATGGGTTTCTATTATACAACATGAAAATCTTGTTATATTAAATACAATATGGGGTTGTTGGTTTAAATTACCATATATTTATATATATAAATTCTGTCTTTACTCTTTTTCTTATCCTAATACCTTCAATTCTTCCTTTTCCCCCTATGTTCTGCTTCTATGACGCGTAACTGCCGATGCTACAGCGTGAACTTGTTAGGACCCTATGTTGTTACTTAAAATATAAAACTTTTTTGATACCTTAAAAAATTAATATTTATCTAGTTTATTTTTAATTATCAATTCTCCTTCTCTAATACCAACTATCTTTCATATAATATATATATTATTCTACATATATATTGTAGCGTAGAAATTAAGACTTTGCATATATGAAGGTGTGAAAGTATTTATTGATGACGTCACCACGACTAGTCGACAATTATTAACCACTAACTATCTACAGCTAGAGAATATTGAGCAAGCAAGCTAGACAACTAAATAATGGTTTATATATATATATATATATATATATATATATATATATATATATATATATATATATATATATATATATATATATAAAACAAATGTAAAATTTTAAATCTGTTTCAAAAATATTTTCGTTGAATAATTAAATTAAATAATAAATTATTTCTTCGCCACAATATATAGTTGAATATTTTATGATTTGAAGAAATAAATTAATGTAAGAGGGTTTATATATTAACATAAAAGGTAATATATAAAAGCCAATATATTCATCATACAAAAATTATATGAAATCATATTTGATTTTCTATTTGTAATATATACGTTAATAATAAATATATTGCAATAAATAAATATAATTAAACTAGCGGATGTACCCGGCTTCGCCCAGGTTTTACCCGAGTAAAGGTTTGTCTAACGAACATTTGTTAAAACAATTCTCTATAAACTTATTAAAAATATATATATATTTTGATTTTTTGAAACTCGTAAATTTGAATCTCTCGATAAAGTGAACATTTTTCCCGGTCCCTTGAAAAATACTCGATAAGTTGAATAAAATAAATATTAATTGGTTCCCTCGGTAATTGGAAGTTAAAGGAATAGTATCTTGCCTTGGAATTGTATCATTATTCTTGTCTCAAAATAAATTGCCGTGTCATCCTGAATTTTGTCTTTCCTTATTTTCTACATTACAAAATCATCGTTTTATCTAGTGAACATTTTTTCCCGTTCCCTTGAAAAATACTCGATAACTAACTTTGACTTGTGCGCAATTAATAGGTAGAAAATCTTATTTTGATAAATAATCTTTAAGATAATAAACTTAGTGATAATAAAACTTATAGATAAAAAACTTGTTATCATCGTCGCAATGGGGGCGCTGCTTTCGAGTTAAATCTACAAATATGCAAATAACTCTAAGGATATTCAAGATATTCAAGAAATTATTTTTCAGAAACCTTCCCAGTACTATACTAAATAACTTCCCAAAGTTTCATGGCGTTCCAATGAGTGGTTTGGTCAGGCATAAAGGACAGACACACACACACATACATTCATTTATATATATATACTAGCCGAATGGCCCGGGCAACGCCCGGGTTTTACCCGACTGGACCCGGCTTCGCCTGGGTAGTGTTCGAGCGAGGTTTACTCATGAATGGAGGCCCCAACTGTTTGTAAACTCAATGTAATGAATTTTCTTTCAGCAAAATGGAGATAAATTGCAAACAGCAATATCGAAAATGCTTGTAAAAAAACCTGAAATATAGGATCCATTTCACAAACACATCTAATGAATAGAGTGCTGTTTGGAGGAGTGGTCTAAACTGTTAATTTTTAAAAACCATGACCCGGGATCATCGAATGCAGATTCAGACACTTTGTTCTGAAAAAAAAAAATTGCCCCAATGGCTCCTGATTCTTGAAAAAGTCCAACCCCTCCAGTGAGTGCAAGTAACCAAACTGGGCTTTTATTCTTAAAAATAAAAAAAAATCTAATGATTAGTGTGAATAAAGGAAAATGGTCGGCACAACCTGAAAATTTCACTTTGTCCACTTCACTCTCGGCTGTCCAATAAGAAACAGCCATAGCAAACATTTTAAAGGGCACCTAATCCGGCATTTACATATCTAAATAGTTAAGCAACTTTTATAAATGTAATATATTTCTGCAATATTGAAATACCTGGACTTGGAAGAATTTTGCATTAGTTATTGTTGCAGTTTTAGAAAAGTGTGGGAAATTGGATATTTTAACAAAAGAATATAATTTTTAAAATGGTATATAAAATAAAAAGGAAATTTGCATAATTTTCTAATAGTCAAGGGCAATTTTAAAAATACCAAAAAAGCAAGACCAAATAAAAATAAACGAATTATGTGTGATGTTTCAGTAACAGCATTGTTACCTTATTAAGACAAAATTACTGAATGTATTCAGTACTTTTGTCTGAAGATGGTAACAATGCTGTTACTGAAACCACACACATAATTTATTTATTTGGATTAGGTCTTGCTTCCTTGTGATTCTTATATATATTTCAAAATATACCTCAATTATATTTTTGCCTAAAAAGGAATATACAGTATATAATGCCAAGACCTTAAATAAAAGTAAAATGTCAAATGAGTTATTAATTAACCCTATATGGATCCGCGTTATGGGTCAATAACATGTGAAAATAAGGCCAACAATTGAAATATCATTTTAAAAAAATCAAATTTTGAACGCTAGCTTCACACAGGGCACATATTTTGCTACCAGCTACATGCGTTCTATTTTACTATGGTGTGATTTCCACATGATGGATCTACATTATAATCTCTCCAGAGCTTAAGGTAGCAAACAGTACTTTCACAATACATAAATATCAATGCCAAAAGCCAGAGTTATGATAGCATGTTGCAGTGTAATGTTGACCTGCAGGATGGGAAAAAAAGCAATATTATTTCCAGACTTTAATTTGAAAAGTATTATGAAACGTTAAATATATTATCTTTACTTTTAAAAGCATGAAAAAAGCTATCTTGATTTGAATAAATTTAGTCTAGAAACAAACATCATGTAAAATTATGCACCAATCGATTGCTGATTGTATATTTTTTATTTAAATATGAGTATATTTGCATCTATATATCTAAATACATTTATTCAAAAATATGGTATTACCCTATAGATATATATGAGCAGTTATTTATTGTGAAGCAGATAAATATAAACCCTAACTAAACAAATGACAGCAAAAATAATTTGAGCCTACCCTTAAAAAAGCAGTTACTGAAATGCATAGCTGCTGCTTACAATATAAATGCTATTAGAGCATAAACATATTACATGGAACAAACATATAGTAAAATATACGTAGCAAGTTATATAGAAAAAACATACTTTTTTCAATAAATATACTTTTTACAACTTCAATAAAATTTATACTTACTCTAAATATAAGAAAAAAATAGAATACTGTCTCAATTTGTCTTAAAATAGGAATATTCCTTATGAGAATCAAATAGTAAACCTTATCTTTTAAAATGTAGATCGTTATATTTACACTAACTAAAATTAAACGAAGCAAAAAAGATATGAATAAGCTGCGAAATAAATAATATTTCCAATTAATTTAATTTGAAAAAATATTACTAAATAAATAAATAAAATCTTAATTTCTAAAAAGGAAAAAAAAAAGTTATTCGAAATACAATTTTTTCACTTTTAGCCTAAATGCTAAACCAAAACCTCAGCTAACTACGCGCGATATTTCACAATACAGTTTTAATTAACCCAGGTTCCGGGGACGTATAAATTTGATAACGATCGATTAATATTATCTCCAAAGAGTTTAAAAATATATAAATAATCTACCTTTTAAAGACATTTTCATCGTGTAAAATTACAAAACAACAAAATTACAAATTAAAAACAAACAACGTGTAAAATTATTAACCAATCAAATTCATTTATCGTCGCGACCAGTGCGCCGCCAAGCGGCAAAAGGCGGGAACTAATCCATTTCAGTTAAATAATTAAAAAAAAAAGTACATTAACCTTTGTAGTTTTTTGAATAGCCTATATGTTAAACGAAATCTTCAGCTACCTACATGCGAAATTCCATAATGATTGAGTCAGTAGATTTTGCGTGATGCGATAACAAACATCGATTTCGCATTTCATTTTTATAGATATAAGGATATATATATTATATAATCTAAAAACCTCAAATATATACTTTATTTTATTCATTGATAATTTTATTTTGGTTATCATCGTTTTTAGAAAGACTTTCAGTTTTAGTTGTATAGTTTTGTTGTAAATATGCGTAGTTAACCAATCAATCCTTTTAAATCACTAATATAGGATTAAATGATAAATTCTATATAATGTGAAAACTAACAAATGTGTAATCTTTCCTCAAGTAATTGAAAATAAAAGCTACTTGACGGTAAATAATTATCTTTTTTTATCACGACTGCACCTCAACTCTTTATCTTATCGATCCTTTGTCTTATCAAGCCTAATCTAACAACAACACAAAATATTCATAACAATAAGTCGACAGGATTACCTGAATTCTCAACCTAATTGCTCTATAAATTATTCAAATTTTATAAAACTATTTTTACAAAATGTCTCGCAAACAAAGGAATGTAGAGCACGCCATGACGCCATATCCAAATACTATAGAAATACCGAAATTTAATGGTCAAAATTTAGACATAACTTCTTGGCTCAAATTCTTTAACAAAAAATGCCAACAAAACCATTTTGATGAAGACTATAAGCTAAAGAATATTTCAAATTATCTTGATGGAGAAGCTTTTAATTTTTTATAGAACAATTACAAGATATATAGATAATTGGAGGGAACTAGAACAAAAAGTACTTTCATATTTTACAGTTAAAGACTCTAATCTATTTAGTAAATTCTTAAATTTAAAATATAATGATAAGGATGATCTTGATATTTATTTTAAAGAAAAATCTTCATTAGCAAAAAAACTTAATTTAGATACACCCCTATTAATAGAAGCTCTTACAGATGGGATGCCAATTACCTAAAGAAATATTTAATTGCAGCAAGAGTTAATGAAACCTCAGATTGGATTAAAATAGCCACTCAATTAAAATACTCTACCAATCAAGAAAAAACAGGAACCACAATGTAAATATAACTCAGATAATCAGCAACCATCCACAAGTAATGATAATAGGCAGAATTTTCAAACTAGATCATATTACCCAGCAAGGTCAAGATTCAACCCGAACTCTTCCCCAAGTCTACAACCCCAGCCACCTCCAAGATCATCTCCAAGGTCAATCACAGCTGATCACCAGGAAGCATCCAGTAGAACAATCAATTTACCACCCTACCTCTGCAAGATCTGCTCTTCCCATCAACTGCCCAATCAATACCATTTCCACAGAGATTGTCCACTCAACAAACATGAAAAAGAACTGCCAACTAACACCCAATCAGAACCTCTAAACCCAGGTAGAACTTTATTATTATTTCTCTGTACTCATAAACTATGTATCACTGCCTTGTGTACTTGATACGGCATCATCTATCTCCATCATGCCCTTAAAATATTTAAATCACATTCATTACAAAATATTAGATAATTCCCCAAATGAAAGAATAGGTCAGGTAGAAGGATTTAGTTATCCATTATACAAAATATTAGTTAGGCTTACTTTAGGAAAAATCACTAAATATCAAGAATTCTTTGTTTGCAATAGTTCAATAGAATATCTTATTTTAGGTTTACCAACATTTTATTTATTTAAGTTACAATAGATTTCTCAAAAAACCTTCTTTTCCAAAATTATAAATTCTTGTATTCTTTTAATCCAAAAACTGATAATCAGAAGTCATATGCCACTACCCTATGTATTCCAGACCCATACTATGTTAAAAATTCATCTCTTTTAAATATAAACCCATTGTGTAATTTCAATTCTTTTGATATACCAAATACAAATGTTAAACTTATAGACAACAACAACAACAAAAAAACTTTATTAGGGCATCTTGCCCTGTACGGATTCGTCGTAGAGTTACAGACAATATTAAACATAAGAGAAAAGGGGAAGATAGAGTATTTACAATTAAGGTGCGGCAAACAGGGTGACTTTTTATTGTGCCCTGTTCTTCTCTCTTCCACGAGTGCAATTTTTTTTTCCAACCGCTTTTTGATAGTTGAACAGTTCAATTGCCCAACTCTCTTATCTGAAACAGTTTTTATTAGCTTTATTGAGTTCAAATGCGGTCTAGGAAGACTTTTCAGGATCTTTTTTCTCTCTCCTTCCAGATCCCCGCATTCAACAATAAAATGGTATATTTCATCAGTTATCTGACTTCCACATAACCCACAGTACAAATCTACTTTCTTAATTGCGTAAATATGATTTTTCTTTGATCATTGTTGACATTAATCTGATCTGTGCAATAAAACCTCACTAAAGCTGAAGACAAATTGCATGAAAGATAATGTTCTGGAATGAATGAATCATAAAGTAACCTATAGTTTGAGTATGTTTTCGTAAGAGATAATTTTGCCAGATCTTGCTGCAATAGCTGTTCAATTTTTATTTTTAGTATATTCGGAAGTTCGATCTGTATGTCATCATAGTTTAACCTATAGTTTAGCCATGTGAGTCCACAATGATTGATGATATCCATAATATTCTTACAAAATCCTATAGGTTTTTTTGTCATTAAGGAAATTTCCTTCAATCTATTCCAACATAGCTTAGGTAGTCTATTGTCCTCCATTTTTTGTAATCTAATGAAATATTTCATAATTAATTTGATCGTTGTAAAAGTCAGAGATATTCTGCCTGTTTCCAGCCTTACAATATACCCTGGTATATATCTTGGTAGATTCAGAAAATTTTTGATAAACGTATTCTGTAATTGGTCTATAATATCCGTATTGTCCCAAGCCCACACAGGGGCCGCATAGAGTAGTATTGATTTAATTACTGAGTCAAAAATAGATTGAGTGCAACTTTTAATGAGTTAATTTTTTCTTTTTTTATCAGTCTAATAGTTGCATTTATTGCCGTATTTGCTTTGGCTTTATAAAAGAGGGCTACCTTCTTACTATTATTAGTGGAAGTGAATGGATATCCCAGATATGTAATATTGGACGCAACAGTCAGTGGGGTGTCACCCCAGTGCCAGTTTTCATGTCTTGCCGGTCTTCCTCCATTTCTGAATACTATTATTTTGGATTTATTTTCATTTAAAACTAATTTGTTATTATCCAGGTAAGACTTTAGTAAATTAATTTTAATTTGTAAATTAATTTTCGATTCTCCAATTATGGCTATGTCATCCGCATACATAAGTAGGTGTAAAACACCAAAATCAGGGAGATGAAATCCTGTAAGTGCTGAGTTATTATAAAGTTCTATTAGGTCGGCCATATATAGTATAAATAAAAGTGGGGAAAGTGATTCTCCCTGCAACACTCCAGAATTAATTTTCACATTACTTGAATATTGTCCTTTCCATCGGATAGTAATCTTAGCTTCTTGGTAAAAGTTTTTTATCAGCATTACAAATTTATTGCTAATGCCCATTTTCTGCAATTTTTGCCAAAGTAAATCATGTGGGACTGTGTCGAAAGCTTTAGTCAGATCGACGAAGAAGACAAAGAGCTTGCCTCGTTTTCTTCTCAGAGATAGTTGGATGAGTGAATTCAGTAGTAGTATGTGGTCAGTGCATGATCGGTTCTTACGGAAACCTGCTTGGTTTTCTAAAATAATTTCTCTTTTTCTATCCAATTGTTTAATCTATTTCTTAGTATTGTAGTAAATAATTTAGATATATTACTGCAGAGGGCAATCCCTCTATAATTTGTTGGGTTATTCTTATCACCGCTTTTATATATAGGGTGTACTACTGAGTTCGTCCAGAGTTGCGGGTATTTTTCTGTGGACATTATTTTGTTGAATAGGTTTTTCAAATTAGTTAAAGTCGGTATCGGTAAATTCTTTAGCAACTCATTTGGTATACCATCGAGTCCCACTGCTTTGCCATTCGCTAGTTTTTTAACTACATCATGGATCTCTTCAAGGGTTATTTCCGCGTCTAAATCTGGATCTTTCCAACCAATCATCTGGTTTAACGTAAAAGTAGCTTCTTTATTTTCTTTGTTCAGTAAATTTTTATTAAATAAGAACCATTCTTTTATATCAATCTCTCCTTGTATTATTGGTTTTTTTCTAAAGGATGCAATGGCATTCCAGAAGGATTTGGGATCTTTGGCGTTTTTTATCTTTTCATTCTTGTCCTTGTTGAATTCGTCTCTTTTTCTTTGCAGGAGCTTAAAATATTCCCTCCTAGCCTCAATAATTTTTGGCGGTCGTGTAGTTAAACTTATAGATCCTACTTCAAATCCCATTACTGATTCTAACTCATTTCACAGTATGCGACAACTGGACTCTATAACAAATTATAATTCATATTTAGACTTTAGTAAAGTAAATATTAATCCAAATTTCTCTGATCAAACAATTTCAGATATATTGCATAAATATAAGAAATGTTTTCTCTAAGCACAATTTTGATATAGGACACATAAAGACTAACCCAATTTGCATATCTCTTTTAGATAATATTCCCATAGCACAAAAGCCATATAGGACATCTTTTTACAATAATGCTGAAAACAAAAACAAATAACTGAATTATTAAAATATGATATTATTAGGCTCTCATCTAGCCCCTATAGTTCTCCTGCATTATTAGTGAATAAAAAATCTGATGCCCCAAATCACCCACAAGACTCTGTATAGATTATAGGAAACTTAATCAAAAAACAGTTCAGAACATACACCAATTCCACTTATAGAACAAATTATAGATAGGTTATCACAGTCAAAAATATATACTATTCTAGATGTTAAAAATGCATACTGGCATATACCCATAGATGAAAAAGATAGACATAAAACCTCCTTTGTAACTCAATTGATGATGTTATGAATGGAACAGACTTCCATATGTCTAAAAAATGCACCTTCACAATTTGAAAGGATTATGAAGTCAGTTTTCACTAAACATAACATACACTATGCCTTAAATTATTTGATGACATTATTATACACTCCAAAACTTATGAAGAACACATTAAACATTTAGATGACATATTAGGTATATTCGAACAAGAGGATATAAAGCTGAATCTCAATAAATGCAAATTTTTACAAAAAGAAATACAATTCTTAGGATACACTATTAACTCAGGAAAATATACACCAAATAACACAAATATTGAAGCAATTTTAAAATTAAATAGACCATATAATATTAAAACCTTACAGAGATTTTTAGGCACCATAAATATTTATAATAAATTTATTCCCCATTATGCGCAAATTAGGGCACCTTTGAATGAACTTTTGTTAAAAAATGCTCCTTGGCTATGGAGTGTGAAACATGAACAAGCCTTCCAAACACTTAAAAATTCACTCATATCACAGCCTGTACTATATATTTATGACCCATCAAAACCATGTCATTTATTCACAGACGCGTCAAGTCTAGGAGTAGCAGGAGTTCTTAAACAACCAGATGAACAAGGCATTTTACACCCCATAGGTTACTTTTCAAGAAAACTTCACCCATATGAACAGAATTATACTGCCTCAGAAATTGAAACATTAGCTATCATTAATTCAGTACAAAGATTTCATACATATCTACACAACATACATTTTACATTGCACACAGACCACTTACCTTTAAAATGGATCAAAAATGTAAAAAACCCACAAGGTAGGTTATTTAGATGATCCTTAATCCTATCTCAATATAGCTTTGACATAAAACATATTAAAGGATTAAATAATATAGAAGCAGACATGCTGTCAAGAGCACCTGTCTCATTTTACCTAACATATAATGAGTTAAAAGAACACCAATCCACAGAACAAATTAGTAGTGCTAAAATTAAAATTCAAAATGGCCTTTATATGATTAACAAGAAGGGTTTTAAAAGAGCTTATGTACCACAAACACTAAGACACAAATTATTAAGCAAAGTACATACAAAGTATGGACATATTGGAACAACTCAAATGACTAAAATAATTTCTCCACACTATTATTGGCCACATATGACTAGGGATATTGCTAATTACACCAAACATTGTGAAACTTGCCAGTTTAATAAATCTAGGGATAACAGAATTGTTTATGGACCACTACAACAGATGCCAATAGCCACACACCCAAATCACATTTTTTCTTTAGATACATTGGGCGGGTTACATAATTATGGGACAACAAGACACAGTATCCATATGATAGTATCACCATAGTAGATTCCTTTGGGCTTTTCCAACAAAATCTGTATCAACTGATTCTTATATAACTTGTCTAAGAAATTTATTCCAAATTAATAAGCCTGAAATATTAATAACTGATAGAAATGCAGCTTTTCTTAGCAGAAAATTTAAACACTTTTTAGAAAGAAATAATGTTAAGCATCTACTCACCAGTTCCCATCATCCAGAAACAAATGCAAAAGTAGAAAGACTAAATTCCACTATCATTAATAGGTTGAGATGTGAATATAATGCTAATTTAAAGATTCCTTGGACAAAATATATTCCTAAAATTACTGAAAGCTATAATGAAACAGTACATACCACAACAGGCTTTACACCTAAATTCTTATACTATGGAATACAACCACAGTATATAGAACATGACACAGAAACACATACACCAATAGAAAAGGCAAGAAAATTAGCCATTGAAAGAACCATAGAATCCCATGAACACAGCAAACAACTTTATGATATTAAACACCCAGAACCCATTTTAAAGAAGGAGATCAGGTATTAGTAAAAACCTTTATTTATCCAAACACTGGTAAATTAACACAAAGATATATAGGCCCATTTACTATTTTAAAACAACTTTCTCCAGTCACATATGAAATTAATAACCCAATTTACCCCAAAGAAAACTAACAGAAATTATACACTCAAATAAGCTTAAATTATTTTATCCAGAAACAGATTTTTTACTTCACTATAGCACTAACCTAGAAAATGACTATAGTAAATCAAAATTCTAACACAAAGTTAATAGATATTGATGATAAACCATGTTTTTTACAGGACGGCCATATTTTGGACATGGATAATGAAGAACAAATATCAGCACCAATTCTTAAGCCTTCACAAATAACTTAATGTCACTCCATACATCTATTAGCGTTTCATTACTCAACCATGTAAA
The DNA here is from genome assembly GCA_030710605.1 of Cordylochernes scorpioides. Lineage (NCBI taxonomy): Eukaryota > Metazoa > Arthropoda > Arachnida > Pseudoscorpiones > Chernetidae > Cordylochernes > Cordylochernes scorpioides. Next base: position 16,505,972 of record CP092864.1, read on the forward strand.
AATAACATTTTCTACTGCTTTTGATACTTTGAAGTGTAACTACCATAATGTCATAATTACTCAAATTTTAAATACCTTTTTGCTTCATATACATTTTGATATATTTCACTCATTAATATTTCTTATATATACTTTTATTATAATTTCATAATTATATAAATTATTTAAACAAACTTTCTTTTGTTCATTTTGAAAAAATGTGCGTATTGATTTTTATTGTTTCATTTTTAATTATTTCTATAGATTTATTGATTTCGTTTAATTAATTATTTTTAATTACCAATTTTATTTTAAAATTTTAATTTTTTTAAATCTTTTTTCACAGGGGGGAAATATTATATAATCTAAAAACCTCAAATATTTCTATATTTTAAAAAATATATACTTTATTTTATTCATTGATAATTTTATTTTGGTTATCATCGTTTTTAGAAAGACTTTCAGTTTTAGTTGTATAGTTTTGTTGTAAATATGCGTAGTTAACCAATCAATCCTTTTAAATCACTAATATAGGATTAAATTATAAATTCTATATAATGTGAAACTAACAAATGTGTAATCTTTCCTCAAGTAATTGAAAATAAAAGCTACTTGACGGTAAATAATTATCTTTTTTTATCACGACTGCACCTCAACCCTTTATCTTATCGATCCTTTGTCTTATCAAGCCTAATCTAACAACAACACAAAATATTCATAACATATATATCTTATATTTAAAATAAAAAAAGATGGGATTTCTGTATTGGATTTAGATCATGTTGAGGATTATTGAAATGGTGATGCAGTCGTGGCTATAATCTTGAAAAGAATAATAATAATGGTTTTGATCAGATATTGATTTATTTGAGCTAAAGTGATATATAAGAACATAATTTGAATAAAGTACCGCCTGGCTTAAGGCGTAAGAATAATTAAAACAAAATATTATTTACATAATTACAAAGTTTTGGGTCGGCCAATCGGGGAAGAACAACAATGAGTATTTATAGAGAAAGCGCGACCTCTGGCGGTCGATTTAAACAGAGTATTTATATCTATGAAATAATAATTTTTTTTAAATAAAATAATACTTTTATATAACATTTCAAATAATAATTTAATATAACATATATATATAGGAAAGAGATAAACACCAAAAATTGATGTATATAAAGGCTTTTTGCATAATTTAAAGAGAACGAAATAAAATATTAATTTATAAAATATAATATATATGAACAAGATGGATGTTTGAAGTCTAGAGAGGTTTCAATTTCCATAATATTGAATAAATAATATATTACTTTATTATAAATTGTATATTTTCTGTGGTTAATTTAGATAATACATTTAGCTTGACAGGTGGCATCCCTATCAAAATATTCATTATATATATGTCATATAAAATAATTTATCAAATAAAAAGAGATTTAAATAAAGATAACCCCCTGGACTTGATGATCAGGCTGTCTCCACGCCGGTTCGTTCCGGGATGGTCCTCGGACTTTGTATTTCCTCTCTGTATTACATCTCACGGGTTTTTGCTCCTATTCTGTGTGCATCCTTACCACCTACCACTACCACGACTATAATGTGAATCACCATATATATATATTAGATAATAAAAGGCATATATTATATATCCAATATATGCCTTTATTATCTAATGAATTAAGTTATGGATTGCTCTATTTTCAAAAATAAAATAAAATAAATATATATATATATTGAAAGAAGAGAAAAAGTTTGTGAAAAGTATTCGCGGAAGAGTTTTGCTCGATGCAATTCCTTGAAATTATATGTATGTTCCTCTACAGACCTAGCTTATGTCTATAGATTTCGCTAAACACCCCTAAGCTATATTCCTTAATAAATACAGGATATATAATAAAACCAATCCAATACAATAGTAGAGCGGTCTGGAGATTAATTTGGCGAAACCGCTGAGAGAGTTTATCACTGATGAGTCAATCCTTATCATTTAATAACTTTTATAATTGCAATAAGATCTGTAGAGATAAAACACATTGGCAAAAATTAATTGTCGCATATTTTAAAGAAAGGTTGGTTAGTAAGATGACAGATCTAGTCGACCAGATGGTCCTGCCCTCTATAAATGGACGTTTCGGGAGATTGAGGGTCATTGTCCCATCACCTCTGTGGGGTTACTGCTTTGGTCCTACTCAGAAAAGTATGAAATCCCCTGGACTTGATGATCAGGGGGCATAGCCCACCGTGGCTGTCTCTACGTTGGTTCGTTCCGGAATGGTCCTCGGACTTTTTGTTTCCTCTCTGGTTTACACTTCACGAGATTTTGCTCCTAGATACTGCGTGCATCCTTACCACCTGCCACTATCACTACTGTAACGTAAATCACCACATATATATATATATGTTATGAATGATTTTTTGTTGTTGTTAAATAAGGCTTGATAAGACAAAGGATCGATAAGATAAAGGGTTGAGGTGCAGTCGTGATAAAAAAAAGATAATTATTTACCGTCAAGTAGCTTTTATTTTCAATTACTTGAGGAAATATTACACATTAGTTATTTTCACATTATATAGAATTTATAAAGTTAATCCTATATTAGTGATTTAAAAGGATAGATATATTAACTACGCATATTTACAACAAAACTGAAAGTCTTTCTAAAAACGATGATAACAAAAGTAAAATTATCAATGAATAAAATAAAAAATATATAAAATATAGAAATATTTGAATTTTAGATTATATAATATATATATGTATTAAAAGTGGAACCTTTCCTTTTAAATATTCACTAAAACAAATCATTATGCTTATCACCCAAGTAAAATGAGGGGAATGGGGATGATAAGGAATGAGCTACAACACACACACCAGGTTTGTCCAATTAAGATAAAAGACAACCTATATTCCATGGTTTCAGGCTATGGTCCTCATTTGGGTAGTAAATTCATACATCTTTGTTTTTCTAAGAGAGAATGGTCATAATATTTACATGTATTTATCTATTTACAATGGAAAATAACTCCAATATACATTATAAATTCGGAGTTTTCCAGGTCTCCAGTTCAGGGTCGTGATCTCCACCATGGTCCAACAATTGGCTGTCTATGGCGATGACCCTGCATCTCTTCAGCATTCAATCTAATACCTTGTTCCCCTGGTTCTCTCTGAGCTATTTTTATCTCTGTTTCTCTTTTCAATGGCTATTATTTCCATCATTAGTTAAATAATCATCAGTAGCACACAGTATATCAAAATAACAAAATCGTAAAGCGAAGCGTTACTTGTAAGGTTTTTTTATTAAGTCGAGTTTTCAGGCAATTCTGCCCTTCTTCAGGAGAAAACACGATGCAATTATCTGTAGATTATCCTATAGAAGGGCTGAAATGTCCGAAAGCTCGGCTGAATAAAAAAACACTCTACAAGAAACTCTTTGTCTCATTATTTGTTCTTTTGATAATTTCAATAATTATTTTCATGCGCACACAGAAACACAAAGACCACAAGAAATCAGTATTAAGAGAGAGAGAGAGAGAGAGAGGAGAGAGAGAGAGAGACAATTGTCAATTTACAACTTTATTGACTCCTAGTAAACAGCAAAATAATCAAGTTTGAGGAAAATTAAAACACAAAGAGAAGAGAGAGAGAGATTTCCAGCAAACCGCAACTAAAATATCAATTTATTTTGTTGAGAGAAAGAGAGATAGAGATTGAAACAGATTTATTACAAAGTTCATATAAGATTATATATAGTTAATTACAAAATTGAATAAATACGAATAAATAAGATTATATAAGGTTAAATACAGAATAAATATGATTATAAATTGATAAATTATGAATAAATAGTTAAAAATAATTGATAAATACACATATATATATATAAATAGATGGAAAATTTGCGGGGAGGAAATTAATCCATGGAAGCAATTGTCGCCTCTCCCGTCGACGGCGGCGACGGTCAATAGATGGCGTCATATTCTGACGTTTATTTTGACGGGAGAGGCTTCCATGGATTGATTTCCTCCCGGCAAATTTTCCATCTATGTTTTACCAATAGATTTGGCCCAGCCACATTGCCAGCAAAACACCTCTTTGGTAGACTGTGAGGATTCCATTAGATCCCGTGTGGATCTCACGAAATAAAGTCCGCCCTAGACTGACGAGGGCCATTAGCCCGAAACCATGGTCTCTAGGTGGACGCTTATCAGTTTTCCAAAGTTGGTGTTGTGGCTTTGTCACCGACCCGATGCCGCTAGTTGCGGCGACGGTCAATAGATGGCGTCAGATTCTGACGTTTATTTTGACGGGAGAGGCGACCATTGCTTCCATATATAAATATCTTAAATATTGAGCAATCCATATGAAATTATTAATTGAATAGCATATTTTGGATCAAAAATAAAATAAACATTTTAATTTAATATAAATGCCAATATAACAACATTCAAGATAAACATTCAAGACTCTTTTTAGAAAGTTGGACCTCAATGAAAGATACCAACAGTATTAATAGAAAAATTGACATACCTCCGTTATATCTACAGTTCAAATCGATTTAAAATTATTTTATTATACTTATTAGGAATCATAATTATTTTTTAATTTTTATAAATGTACATATATAGTCTATTCTTATTAATATATATATATTTTTTGTGTGTATATATTTTAAATTTTATCCCCACAGAGTTACAAATATTTATATCGTCGCGTGAAGGCATCACGTGATGAACCAAAGCAGTTCAAAAACAAGAAAAGCCCTGACGAAGTTAGGCGTATAGCCTATTGAAATATTGGCATTTATATTAAATAAAATGTTTATTTTATTTTTGATCCAAAATATGCTATTCAATTAATATAAAATATATACAAGGTCTTCATTGGTGGTGCCCACCGCGGGAAAGAGAGAGAGAGAGACAATTGACAATTGAGAGAGAGAGAAAGAGAGGCGGCTTTATATAATGATACAAAAATATAGTTCGAAGGGTGAAATTGGGATTCAAATATTCACCTTTTGTAGTGTCAAGTCATACAAAACAAACAAAATAAATATTAGAACAAAAGAACCTATTTGCATAAGGTTGAAATAAAGGCCTAAAATATCCATCTATTAGCAAATATTAGTGAAACAATCAAGATATATTTACTGATTGCTGAACAATTCAGACTTAAAAATGACATAAAATCTTTACATTTTGAAGAAAGGAATGACATTTCTCTAAATATCGAGCAGACGTACAGGCATCGACGCCATTTTTGACGCAAAGCGGAAGCTCATCAAGGAAGCAGAAGACGAGTCATTAGAATACGTTAATTAAAAGCAGCAGATTGCAGAGACGTGATTAGTACGACCGGAAATGTCCTCGCACGGAAATACCAACCGATACCGGAAGTGACGTATCCAATAACAATCAAGCCGTCATCCCCCTAACAACAACAATGGAAGCCTTAACCAATCAAAACGCGCGCCGAAAATTTTTAAATCACTGTTGCCAAGTTTAAAACAATTTGTTCACTTTGTTTACAAACAAACGTTTGTTCACTTTAACAAACGACTATTTGATTCTAGTAAAATATCGACAAACATATTTTTTATCAAACGATAATATAAATTTAATTTTAAACAATTAGTAAAGAAGAGAAAGAGAAATTTATTTTATCTAAATTAGAATTACATAATACTCTAACTTTGATATAGACTCATTATAGTTTAATTTTTACCAATTAATGCCATCTTTTTTTATATAAAAATATATAAACACTTGATATTCAATAACAATTATGATTAGGCATTTCAACGTTGGTTTTTATTTACATTTCTATCTATTGACCAATGATATTTTACCTTCAAAAATATCAAATATTAAAAATCAAAAGAAAAACGGCATTTTATAAATAAATTAAAATAAACTTCAAAAATATCACTCGTATTCTTACAAAGAAAATACCAACCGATATTTTAAAACACCAGAAAACTACATAAATAAATAACTAAAAAGGGTACAAAGAGAGAAAGTAAAAAAAAAAAATAGTTTACCAGCATGAAACCTATTTTTATTAATTTGAAATTATAATAAAACAAAATATTTTAAAATCTCTCTTTACTACAATCCACACACACACAACACACACAGAATAAAAAAAAAAAACGAAAGAAATAAAATGAATATTAATAACGAATATTTGAAAAATATTAGAAAAACAAACGAAAAATAATATGGTTAGGTAGATAAAAAAGGAGGAAAACAAAGTGAAATAGAATTAGAGTAATATTTAGTATTCGGGAATAACTAAGTTTGTAAATAAATCTTCTGCAAATTTAATAAGAAGAAAAGCAGACGAACAGATCGCTTGGGACCAAATTATGGATTGGTGTAGACCAGGCCAATCCCAGGCAAAGCTGTTTACTTCTCAGTAAATCCTTTTGTTTACTATTTTTGATTCTTGTTGTTCTTTTTAGGTGCAAACAATCCTGTTTCCTGGGATCCTCTTAGCTCTTCTCTACTGGATAATTAGATCGTCCAGGATAGGATTATAGAGGTCCTTGTACAAGTCAATTATTTACAGTTGGACACCTTTGTCTTGTTCAAACATGTCCTATGTTCGCATTACACCATTGTCGTGTTGTATCTCTTGTATCATAGGAATTATGACTTCAGTTATGAAAGATCATAATATTTCTAGTTAAATCCATTTGTCTTGTTCTCAAACATGTCCTATGTTCGCATCAGACCATTGCCGTGTTGTATCTCTTGTATCATTGGAATTATGACTTCAGTTATGAAAGATCATAATATTTCTAGTTAGATCCATTTGTCTTGTTCTCAAACATGTCCTATGTTCGCATTACACCATTGTCGTGTTGTATCTCTTGTATCATAGGAATTATGACTTCAGTTATAAAAGATCATAATATTTCTAGTTAGATCCATTTGTCTTGTTCAAACATGTCCTATGTTCGCATCACACCATTGCCGTGTTGTATCTCTTGTATCATAGGAATGTGACTTAAGTTATGAAAGATCATAATATTTCTAGTTAGATCCATTTGTCTTGTTCAAACATGTCCTATGTTCGCATTACACCATTGTCGTGTTGTATCTCTTGTATCATAGGAATATGACTTAAGTTATGAAAGATCATAATATTTCTAGTTAGATCCATTTGTCTTGTTCTCAAACATGTCCTATGTTCGCATTACACCATTGTCGTGTTGTATCTCTTGTATCATAGGAATTATGACTTCAGTTATAAAATATCATAATATTTCTAGTTAGATCCATTTGTCTTGTTCTCGAACATGTCCTATGTTCGCATCACACCATTGCCGTGTTGTATCTCTTGTATCATAGGAATTATGACATCTGTTATAAAAGATCATAATATTTCTAGATAGACCCATTTGTCTTGTTCTCAAACATGTCCTATGTTCGAAGCTCACCATTGCTGTGTTGTATCTCTTGTATCATAGGAATTATGACTTCAGTTATGAAAGATCATAATATTTCTAGTTAGATCCATTTGTCTTGTTCTCAAACATGTCCTATGTTCGCATTACACCATTGCCGTGTTGTATCTCTTGTATCATAGGAATTATGACATCTGTTATAAAAAGATCATAATATTTCTAGTTAGATCCATTTGTCTTGTTCTCAAACATGTCCTATGTTCGAACCTCACCATTGCCGTGTTGTACCTCGATCATATTATCACTTCATTATGACACATTATGACCTCAGTTATGAAATATCATAATATTTCTATCATAAAGATAGAGGCTGCCTGGCCGGCATTCATATTTATATGAAAAATAGACACTTCGGCCAGTTGGAGTTTTTTATTTTCTCAATGTTTCGACAAAATCTTTTGTCTTCGTCAGGAAAATACGAAGACAAAAGAATTTTGTCGAAACGTTAGAAAATAAAAAAACCCAACTGGCCGAAGTGTCTATTTTCATATAAATGAATGCCGGCCAGGCAGCCTCTATCTTTATGATAGAAATATTATGATATTTCATAACTGAGGTCATAATGTGTCATAATGAAGTGATAATATGATCGAGGTACAACACGGCAATGGTGAGGTTCGAACATAGGACATGTTTGAGAACAAGACAAATGGATCTAACTAGAAATATTATGATCTTTTATAACAGATGTCATAATTCCTATGATACAAGAGATACAACACGGCAATGGTGTAATGCGAACATAGGACATGTTTGAGAACAAGACAAATGGATCTAACTAGAAATATTATGATCTTTCATAACTGAAGTCATAATTCCTATGATACAAGAGATACAACACAGCAATGGAGCTTCGAACATAGGACATGTTTGAGAACAAGACAAATGGGTCTATCTAGAAATATTATGATCTTTTATAACAGATGTCATAATTCCTAGATACAAGAGATACACACGGCAATGGTTGTGATGCGAACATAGGACATGTTCGAGAACAAGACAAATGGATCTAACTAGAAATATTATGATATTTTATAACTGAAGTCATAATTCCTATGATACAAGAGATACAACACGACAATGGTGTAATGCGAACATAGGACATGTTTGAGAACAAGACAAAATGGATCTAACTAGAAATATTATGATCTTTCATAACTTAAGTCATATTCCTATGAGACAAGAGATACAACACGACAATGGTGTAATGCGAACATAGGACATGTTTGAACAAGACAAATGGATCTAACTAGAAATATTATGATCTTTCATAACTTAAGTCACATTACCATGATACAAGAGATACAACACGGCAATGGTGTGATGCGAACATAGGACATGTTTGAACAAGACAAATGGATCTAACTAGAAATATTATGATCTTTTATAACTGAAGTCATAATTCCTATGATACAAAGATACAACACGACAATGGTGTAATGCGAACATAGGACATGTTTGAGAACAAGACAAATGGATCTAACTAGAAATATTATGATCTTTCATAACTGAAGTCATAATTCCAATGATACAAGAGATACAACACGGCAATGGTCTGATGCGAACATAGGACATGTTGAGAACAAGACAAATGGATTTAACTAGAAATATTATGATCTTTCATAACTGAAGTCATAATTCCTATGATACAAGAGATACAACACGACAATGGTGTAATGCGAACATAGGACATGTTTGAACAAGACAAGGTGTCCAACTGTAAATAATTGACTTGTACAAGGACCTCTATAATCATCCTGGACGATCTAATTATCCAGTAGAGAAGAGCTAAGAGGATCCCAGGAAACAGGATTTGTTGCACCTAAAAAGAACAACAAGAATCAAAAAAAGTAAACAAAAGGATTTACTGAGGAAGTAAACAGCTTTGCCTGGGATTGGCCTGGTCTACACCAATCCATAATTTGGTCCCAAGCGATCTGTTCGTCTGCTTTTCTTCTTATTAAATTTGCAGAAGATTTATTTACAAACTTAGTTATTCCCGAATACTAAATATTACTCTAATTCTATTTCACTTTGTTTTCCTCCTTTTTTTATCTACCTAACCATATTATTTTTCGTTTGTTTTTCTAATATTTTTCAAATATTCGTTATTAATATTCATTTTATTTCTTTCGTTTTTTTTTTTATTCTGTGTGTGTTGTGTGTGTGTGGATTGTAGTAAAGAGAGATTTTAAAATATTTTGTTTTATTATAATTTCAAATTAATAAAAATAGGTTTCATGCTGGTAAACTATTTTTTTTTTTTACTTTCTCTCTTTGTACCCTTTTTAGTTATTTATTTATGTAGTTTTCTGGTGTTTAAAATATATCGGTTGGTATTTTCTTTGTAAGAATACGAGTGATATTTTTTGAAGTTTATTTTAATTTATTTATAAAATGCCGTTTTTCTTTGATTTTTAATATTTGATATTTTTGAAGGTAAAATATCATTGGTTCAATAGATAGAAATGTAAATAAAAACCAACGTTGAAATGCCTAATCATAATTGTTATTGAATATCAAGTGTTTATATATTTTTATATAAAAAAAGATGGCATTAATTGGTAAAAATTAAACTATAATGAGTCTATATCAAAGTTAGAGTATTATGTAATTCTAATTTAGATAAAAAAATTTCTCTTTCTCTTCTTACTAATTGTTTAAAATTAAAATTATATTATCGTTTGATAAAAAATATGTTTGTCGATATTTTACTAGAATCAAATAGTCGTTTGTTAAAGTGAACAAACGTTTTGTTTGTAAACAAAGTGAACAAATTGTTTTAAACTTGGCAACAGTGATTTAAAAATTTTCGGCGCGCGTTTTGATTGGTTAAGGCTTCCATTGTTGTTGTTAGGGGGATGACGCTTGATTGTTATTGGATACGTCACTTCCGGTATCGGTTGGTATTTCCGTGCGAGGACATTTCCGGTCGTACAATCACGTCCTGCAATCTGCTGCTTTTAATTAACGTATTCTAATGACTCGTCTTCTGCTTCCTTGATGAGCTTCCGCTTTGCGTCAAAAATGGCGTCGATGCCTGTACGTCTGCTCGATATTTAGAGAAATGTCATTCCTTTCTTCAAAATGTAAAGATTTTATGTCATTTTTAAGTCTGAATTGTTCAGCAATCAGTAAATATATCTTGATTGTTTCACTAATATTTGCTAATAGATGGATATTTTAGGCCTTTATTTCAACCTTATGCAAATAGGTTCTTTTGTTCTAATATTATTTTGTTTGTTTTGTATGACTTGACACTACAAAAGGTGAATATTTGAATCCCAATTTCACCCTTCGAACTATATTTTTGTATCATTATATAAAGCCGCCTCTCTTCTCTCTCTCTCTCAATTGTCAATTGTCTCTCTCTCTCTCTTTCCCGCGGTGGGCACCACCAATGAAGACCTTGTAATATTTATATATTAATTGAATAGCATATTTTGGATCAAAAAAAAATAAACATTTATTTAATATAAATGCCAATATTTCAATAGGCTATACGCCTAACTTCGTCAGGGCTTTTCTTGTTTTTGAACTGCTTTGGTTCATCACGTGATGCCTTCACGCGACGATATATAAATATTTGTAACTCTGTGGGGATAAAATTTAAAATATATACACACAAAAAATATATATATATAATAAGAATAGACTATATGTACATTTATAAAAATTAAAAATAATATATGATTCCTAATAAGTATAATAAAAAATTTTAAATCGATTTGAACTGTAGATATAACGGAGGTATGTCAATTTTTCTATTAATACTGTTGGTATCTTTCATTGAGGTCCAACTTTCTAAAAAAGAGTCTTGAATGTTTATCTTGAATGTTGTTATATTGGCATTTATATTAAATAAAATGTTTATTTATTTTTGATCCAAAATATGCTATTCAATTAATAATTTCATATGGATTGCTCAATATTTAAGATATTTATATATATGGAAGCAATGGTCCTCTCTCCGTCAAAATAAACGTCAGAATCTGACGCCATCTATTGACCGTCGCCGCAACTAGCGGCATCGGGTCGGTGACAAAGCCACAACACCAACTTTGGAAAACTGATAAGCGTCCACCTAGAGACCATGGTTTCGGGCTAATGGCCCTCGTCAGTCTAGGGCGGACTTTATTTCGTGAGATCCACACGGGATCTAATGGAATCCTCACAGTCTACCAAAGAGGTGTTTTGCTGGCAATGTGGCTGGGCCAAATCTATTGGTAAAACATAGATGGAAAATTTGCCGGGAGGAAATCAATCCATGGAAGCCTCTCCCGTCAAAATAAACGTCAGAATATGACGCCATCTATTGACCGTCGCCGCCGTCGACGGGAGAGGCGACAATTGCTTCCATGGATTAATTTCCTCCCCGCAAATTTTCCATCTATTTATATATATATATTGTATTTATCAATTATTTTTAACTATTTATTCATAATTTATCAATTTATAATCATATTTATTCTGTATTTAACCTTATATAATCTTATTTATTCGTATTTATTCAATTTTGTAATTAACTATAATAAATCTATATGAACTTTGTAATAAATCTGTTTCAATCTCTATCTCTCTTTCTCTCAACAAAATAAATTGATATTTTAGTTGCGGTTTGCTGGAAATCTCTCTCTCTCTTCTCTTTGTTTAATTTTCCTCAAACTTGATTATTTTGCTGTTTACTAGGAGTCAATAAAGTTGTAAATTGACAATTGTCTCTCTCTCCTCTCTCCTCTCTCTCTCTCTCTCTCTTAATACTGATTTCTTGTGGTCTTTGTGTTTCTGTGTGCGCATGAAAATAATTATTGAAATTATCAAAAGAACAAAATAATGAGACAAAGAGTTTCTTGTAGAGTGTTTTTTTATTCAGCCGAGCTTTCGGACATTTCAGCCCTTCTATAGGATAATCTACAGATAATTGCATCGTGTTTTCTCCTGAAGAAGGGCAGAATTGCCTGAAAACTCGACTTAATAAAAAAACCTTACAAGTAACGCTTCGCTTTACGATTTTGTTATTTTGATAATATACTGTGTGCTACTGATGATTATTTAACTAATGATGGAAATAATAGCCATTGAAAAGAGAAACAGAGATAAAAATAGCTCAGAGAGAACCAGGGGGAACAAGGTATTAGATTGAATGCTGAAGAGATGCAGGGTCATCGCCATAGACAGCCAATTGTTGGACCATGGTGGAGATCACGACCCTGAACTGGAGACCTGGAAAACTCCCGAATTTATAATGTATATTGGAGTTATTTTCCATTGTAAATAGATAAATAATGTAAATATTATGACCATTCTCTCTTAGAAAAACAAAGATGTATGAATTTACTACCCAAATGAGGACCATAGCCTGAAACCATGGAATATAGGTTGTCTTTTATCTTAAATTGGACAAACCTGGTGTGTGTGTTGTAGCTCATTCCTTATCATCCCCATTCCCCTCATTTTTACTTGGTGATAAGCATAATGATTTGTTTTAGTGAATATTTAAAAGGAAAGGTTCCACTTTTAATACATATATATATTATATAATCTAAAATTCAAATATATTCTATATTTTAAAATATATATTTTTTATTTTATTCATTGATAATTTTACTTTTGTTATCATCGTTTTTAGAAAGACTTTCAGTTTTGTTGTAATATGCGTAGTTAATATATCTATCCTTTTAAATCACTAATATAGGATTAACTTTATAAATTCTATATAATGTTGAAAATAACTAATGTGTAATATTTCCTCAAGTAATTGAAAATAAAAGCTACTTGACGGTAAATAATTATCTTTTTTTATCACGACTGCACCTCAACCCTTTATCTTATCGATCCTTTGTCTTATCAAGCCTTATTTAACAACAACAAAAAATCATTCATAACTATATATATATATATGTGGTGATTTACGTTACAGTAGTGATAGTGGCAGGTGGTAAGGATGCACGCAGTATCTAGGAGCAAAATCTCGTGAAGTGTAAACCAGAGAGGAAACAAAAAGTCCGAGGACCATTCCGGAACGAACCAACGTAGAGACAGCCACGGTGGGCTATGCCCCCTGATCATCAAGTCCAGGGGATTTCATACTTTTCTGAGTAGGACCAAAGCAGTAACCCCACAGAGGTGATGGGACAATGACCCTCAATCTCCCGAAACGTCCATTTATAGAGGGCAGGACCATCTGGTCGACTAGATCTGTCATCTTACTAACCAACCTTTCTTTAAAATATGCGACAATTAATTTTTGCCAATGTGTTTTATCTCTACAGATCTTATTGCAATTATAAAAGTTATTAAATGATAAGGATTGACTCATCAGTGATAAACTCTCTCAGCGGTTTCGCCAAATTAACTCCAGACCGCTCTACTATTGTATTGGATTGGTTTTATTATTATATCCTGTATTTATTAAGGAATATAGCTTAGGGGTGTTTAGCGAAATCTATAGACATAAGCTAGGTCTGTAGAGGAACATACATATAATTTCAAGGAATTGCATCGAGCAAAACTCTTCCGCGAATACTTTTCACAAACTTTTTCTCTTCTTTCAATTAAATATATATATATTTATTTTATTTTATTTTTGAAAATAGAGCAATCCATACTTAATTCATTAGATAATAAAGGCATATATTGGATATATAATATATGCCTTTTATTATCTAATATATATATATGGTGATTCACATTTATCGTGTGAGTGGTAGGTGGTAAGGATGCACACAGAATCTAGGAGCAAAAACCCGTGAGATGTAATACAGAGAGGAAATACAAAGTCCGAGGACCATCCCGGAACGAACCCGGCGTGGAGACAGCCTGATCATCAAGTCCAGGGGGTTATCTTTATTTAAATCTCTTTTATTTGAAAATTATTATATGACATATATAATAAGAATATTTTGATAGGGATGCCACCTGTCAAGCTAAATGTATTATCTAAATTAACCACAGAAAATATACAATTTATAATAAATAATATATTATTTATTCAATATTTATGGAAATTGAAACCTCCTAGACTTCAAACATCCATCTTGTTCATATATATTATATTTTATAAATTAATATTTTATTTCGTTCTCTTTAAATTATGCAAAAAGCCTTTATATACATCAATTTTTGGTGTTTATCTCTTTCCTATATATATGTTTATTAAATTATATTTGAAATGTATATAAAAGTATTATTTTATTTAAAAAAAAATTATTATTTTCATAGATATAAAGTAAATACTCTGTTAAAATCGACCGCCAGAGGTCGCGCTTTCTCTATAAACTCATTGTTGTTCTTCCCCGATTGGCCGACCCAAAACTTTGTAATTATGTAAATAATATTTTGTTTTTAATTATTCTTACGCCTTAAGCCAGGCGGTACTTTATTCAAATTATGTTCTTATATATCACTTTAGCTCAAATAATCAATATCTGATCAAAAACCATTATTATTATTCTTTTCAAGATTATAGCCACGACTGCATCACCATTTCAATAATCCTCAACATGATCTAAATCCAATACAGAAATCCCATCTTTTTTTTATTTTAAATATAAGATATATATGTTATGAATATTTTGTGTTGTTGTTAGATTAGGCTTGATAAGACAAAGGATCGATAAGATAAAGGGTTGAGGTGCAGTCGTGATAAAAAAAGATAATTATTTACCGTCAAGTAGCTTTTATTTTCAATTACTTGAGGAAAGATTACACATTTGTTAGTTTCACATTATATAGAATTTATAATTTAATCCTATATTAGTGATTTAAAAGGATTGATTGGTTAACTACGCATATTTACAACAAAACTATACAACTAAAACTGAAAGTCTTTCTAAAAACGATGATAACCAAAATAAAATTATCAATGATAAAATAAAGTATATATTTTTTAAAAATATAGAAATATTTGAGGTTTTTAGATTATATAATATTTCCCCCCTGTGAAAAAGATTTAAAAAAATTAAAATTTTAAAATAAATTGGTAATTAAAAATAATTAATTAAACGAAATCAATAAATTATAGAAATAATTAAAAATGAAACAATAAAAATCAATACGCACATTTTCAAAATGAACAAAGAAGTTTGTTTACAAATAATTATATAATTAGAAATTATAATAAAAGTTTATATAAGAAATATTAATGAGTGAAATATATCAAAATGTATATGAAGCAAAAAGGTATTTAAAATTTGAGTAATTATGACATAGGTATTACACTTCAAGTATCAAAAGCAGTAGAAAATGTTATTTTTACATGGTTGAGTAATGAAACGCTAATAGATGTATGGAGTGACATAAGTTATTTGTGAAGGCTTAAGAATTGGTGCGATATTTGTTCTCATTATCCATGTCCAAATATGGCCGTCCTGTAAAAAAACATGGTTTATCATCAATCTATTAACTTTGTGTTAGAATTTTGATTTACTATAGTCATTTCTAGGTTAGTGCTATAGTGAAGTAAAAATCTGTTTCTGGATAAAATAATTTAAGCTTATTTGAGTGTATAATTTCTGTTAGTTTTCTTTGGGGTAAATTGGGTTTATTAATTTCATATGTGACTGGAGAAAGTTGTTTTAAAATAGTAAATGGGCCTATATATCTTTGTGTTAATTTACCAGTGTTTGGATAAATAAAGGTTTTTACTAATACCTGGATCTCCTTCTTTAAAAATGGGTTCTGGGTGTTTAATATCATAAAGTTGTTTGCTGTTTCATGGGATTCTATGGTTCTTTCATGGCTAATTTCTTGCCTTTTCTATTGGTGTATGTGTTTGTGTCTGTTCTATATACTGTGGTTTGTATTCCATAGTATAAGAATTTAGGTGTAAAGCCTGTTGTGGTATGTACTGTTTATAGCTTTCAGTAATTTTAGGAATATATTTGTCCAAGGAATCTTTAAATTAGCATTATATTCACATCTCAACCTATTAATGATAGTGGAATTTAGTCTTTCTACTTTTGCATTTGTTTCTGGATGATGGGAACTGGTGAGTAGATGCTTTAACATTATTTCTTTCTAAAAGTGTTTAAATTTTCTGCTAAGAAAAGCTGCATTTCTATCAGTTATTAATATTTCAGGCTTATTAATTTGGAATAAATTTCTTAGACAAGTTATAATAGAACAGTTGATACAGATTTTGTTGAAAGCCAAAGGAATCTACTATGGTGATCTACTATCATATGGATATGTGTCTTGTTGTCCCATAATTATGTAACCCGCCCAATGTCTAAAGAAAAAATGTGATTTGGGTGTGTGGCTATTGGCATCTGTTTGTGTGGTCCATAAACAATTCTGTTATCCCTAATTTATTAAACTGGCAAGTTTCACAATGTTTGGTGTAATTAGCAATATCCTAGTCATATGTGGCCAATAATAGTGTGAGAAAATTATTTTAGTCATTTGGAGTTGTTCCAATATGTCCATACTTTGTATGTACTTTGCTTAATAATTTGTGTTTTCTTTGGTTTGTGGTACATAAGCTCTTTTAAAACCCTTTCTTGTTAATCATATAAAGGCCATTTTGAATTTTAATTTTTAGCACTACTAATTTGTTCTGTGGATTGGTGTTCTTTTAACTCATATATGTTAGTGAAAAATGAGACAGTGCTCTTGACAGCATTGTCTGCTTCTATATTATTTAATCCTTTAATATGTTTTATGTCAAAGCTATATTGAGATAGGATTAAGGATCATCTAAATAACCTACTTGTGGGTTTTTTACATTTTTGATCCATTTTAAAGGTAAGTGGTC
>CP092864.1:16523273-16547155 GCA_030710605.1 Cordylochernes scorpioides
ACGTTGAGAGATCAGGAGAGTACGGTGGCCAGGGAAGCATCTGTACATCTTGCAGAGCTTGTTGGCTATTGCGAGCAGTGTGCGGTCGGGCGTTATCCTGCTGATAAAGGGCCTTTGGTACCCCCTGAAGGTAGGGGAGTGTCACCGGTCGCAGCACATCATCAACGTATCGTTGGACCGTCATAGTGCCCTGAATACGAAGTAAAGGTGACCTGGAATCATACGCGATTGCGCCCCAAACCATGATTCCACGTTGTCGCACGGTGGGACGTTCCACAATTGCTGTCGGATTGGACCTTTCTCCACGTCGACGCCACACGCGTACACGGCGACTATCACTGGACAAGCAGAAACGCGACTCATTTGAGAACACGACCCTGTGCCATTCCGTAATCCACGTCGATCTAGCCCGGCACCATTCCAAACGTTGGCGCCTATTCGGTGGGGTCAATGGCAGTCTTCTTAGCGGACGGCACGAGTGCAAGCCATTTGCAACCAATCGACGGGAAATGGTTCTGGTCGAGATGGAATGATCTAGGGTGTCTTGCACATGTTGCAGGATGGCGGTACAAGTGGCTTGTGGGGCCGCCACTTCTTGTCGAAGGATACGCCGATCCACACGTGCTGACGTCACTCTGGTTGCACCGATATTCCTATAAATTGCCACATTTCCTTGTTCCAACCATCTTCTCTACAGTCGGTGCACCGTGGACGCACCAAGGTGTGTATCAGCTGCGATTTGACGTATGGACCAACCTGCCCTTTTCAGTCCGATCACCATGCCCCTCGTAAAAGCGTCTGTCTGCTTGAACTGCCTCCGTTTACGATGATCTGGCATTCTCTGTTATTACACGTGTCTTTTGACACAAGAACAAAATTTCTACAGTGATTTTCCTTGAAGAAATAACGACACGAATACTGTCCTTTCTGCAAGTTCCATCCCTTATATCTTACTCCATGTGCGCACGAGAGCTGCGCATTTTACATCATTTGCATAACTCGGTTAGGCGCGTCTACCCTGAAATTTGCATAATTTTCTGGCCACTATTTCTTGGTGTTCCATTTTCAATGTCACGCAGTGTATATATATATATAACAATAAATAGTTGTATAGTTTTATAGTTAAGTTTTGTTATAAAACTATACAACTATTTATTGTTATAATTAATTTAGATTTAGCTTGCTAATCTAACCAAATCTACTTGATATGATTTATCATTCTTATCAGTTTGCTCCTTGAGTTTTAAATGTGGAATCACTGTTATATTTTTGTTATATAGTTTTTACACTATATATATATATATATATATATATATATGTGACAATATAGTGGTAAATGTGGTGAGGAGAGAAATAATCACACGACGAGTTGTTAGAGCAATCATCCAGGCAGCCAGCCAAGAGAGCGAGCGAGACGTTTTCAGCTGAACGACGGTTTTTCCCTGTGTACACAACCGGGGGGCTAACCAGGATAGTCCCCAGGTGTTGACGGGCGGCCCCCTCAGGAATGTGGTCAAAATGGTCGTAAGTTAGTTGTCTTCTATCGACTACGTCTCTCTCTCTCTGGTCGACTGCAGATTTACTTTATTATTACTGTAAGAGCATATATTATGACATATGGCCCCCGTTGAAGAAGGCTGAACATGGTTTAAGTATATTTAAAGCTGGAGAAGCCAGGAATAGAGAAAATAATTTTACAGTTAAAATTAGTTAAGGTAATGGTGACATAGTTTTATGTAAATAAAATATTGTATAGTACACAAGTAAATATTATTTACAAGCAGTTTTACAACACCGGGGAGTTTGACATTTAAGGAAATCTTTGAAAATATCAAGGTTATAAAAGGCTATATACAACAAAATCTAATGTACTATAAGGGAAATCTTATTGAGGAGTGTGAACAAGAGGAAGAAGAGTCACATATATGTAATAAGTTGAGGTCTGGTAGCCTCTTGTAGAATCCTGTCGACTTAGATGTGATAAAGGGTTGCTGTCGACTTATCTGTGATGAGATCCTGTCGACTCTCGCTATAGCTGTGGTAACCGAGGGTCAAGCCTGTAGTAGCCGAGAGGGACAGTCAGGGCGTGGAGAGTTCTCCAGTACGTCTCTGCACTTTGGAAGACCTTTAACAGTTT
This sequence comes from Cordylochernes scorpioides, assembly GCA_030710605.1. Taxonomy (NCBI): domain Eukaryota; kingdom Metazoa; phylum Arthropoda; class Arachnida; order Pseudoscorpiones; family Chernetidae; genus Cordylochernes; species Cordylochernes scorpioides. Next base: position 16,525,411 of record CP092864.1, read on the forward strand.
TCACAGAGTACAGGCAGTCGTGGTCGAGGCAGAGTGGAAAGTTTGGGAATGTCCACACACACAAAACGAAGAGACACAGCTGAAGTAGGAAAGTTCCATGAACAGATAGGAGTTGAGCTAAGCAAGATTTGCTAAGCAAGTATTTCTTACTGTTTTACATGGTGATGAGGTGGTTCTGGGTACAACCGACGAGGACAGCGCCGACGGTGAAAGGGGTGACTGCTGACTAACTCCGTACTAACTGTGGACTAACTCTATTGTCGGCTGAAACCGAGGTGTTTATATACCATTCCCGAGGAGGGGGGGGGGGGGAGACATCTGCGAATTTGAACTTTGAACGTCTGGGGCATTCTGCACCCTTTGGACCAGATGGCAACGGGCTGCCGAATTACTTTTCAGGGTTGTTGGATTTCTCTCTCGATTTTAGACGTTTTTGAACTACTCAATCTTGCTTTAACTTAGCTCTTAATCTATTACATAGTTTTATTTATTTGTCTTTAATTTGTACAAAGTACATTACATATGGTGATGCAATGACACAGATTAATCATGCGCATAATTATTTATAGATGTGTTTCTATATACAACATGACAATCTTGTTATAAGTAATTATACAATATAGGGTTGTTGGTTTAAATTACCATAGATGAGCCCCGGGAGTGAAAGGGTTTATCTGGGTTTAAACGGGTAAAGCCCTATCTAACACAGGTAAGTAATTAAAATATCTTTTAATTAATTTAAACTGTGAGGGTTAAAAAGGGCTATTACAAGATGTTTTGTTTGGATATATCTGCAAATTATAAAAAATACAACTTATGTTTAATTTAAAAGTTATGATATTCATATAAAAGAGAAATTAAGATAAAACCTTTGTTTGATAAAAAATAATGATGATGTTTTAAGAGATTGTTGGCGGGCGTTGGAAAGGGTCAGTGGTTAAAGAATATGCAATTGTAAGTATTACACAGGTAATCAAATACTTAGGTCCAGGTGCAAAGCGAGGATATAGACTTGTGCGTCTTCCGAGGCAATGTTTCACCTGTTATCCTGTATAAGGGTTACAGTGCTTTGTCACAATTGTAGTGTTATTGGGTTGAAAAGTTGTTGAAGAAGAAGTTGTTCATTAATATGATTGAAAGGGGTGAAATGTAGTCATGCGTTAAGTAGAATTGTTGTAGCGATAGTAGGTGATCTGACTTGACTTAAAATCAAAGGTTGATTGTGGTCCGCTAGAGCTAAAAAATTTGAGTTGTGAGAGTTGTGGACGCTTTGTGTTTGCGTGGGTGATTATGCTCTAGGGATGATTGTAGTAAACTTTTGAAACGTGCTCAGGCCAGAAGTTGGGATCTTTAATTCTGGGGAACTTTGATCAAATAGTTTGTTGAAATTATGAAATCAAAAAATTGTCAAGCAGTACTATCGTTTTTCTACGTTGATGTGAAGCAATGACTAAGAAGATAGTAGTGTAAAGTACACTGAAGTGGTTAGAGAAATAGATTGTTGTATGCCCGAAAGTTAATGATAACATAGTCATTTTATAAAAAGGTATAAAAACAAATATAAAATGAATAAAATATAGAAATATCATTGTGGTTGAATAAAGTTTAAGTGGATAAAATCAAACAATCAATATATAAAAGTGATAATAATGAAGAATTAAAGTGATTTTTGACAACAAATATATCTTTTGTAATACTAAAATAATATTATGAAAAATAAAATTGATTTTTTATATATAATGTTGGATTAAAAACTAGTGATTATATAATTTAAAGGCAAAAATAAAAAATAAAAAATAAAATATTTTATACAAAAAAACAGAATATAAGTAAAGATTGTGATCTCAATTTAACATGTAAAATGTTTGATATGTAGAAAAATTAGAGATTTACACTGGATCAAAATATCAAAAATGTTCAATTTAAGGTAGGTCTTGTTCAAATTCAAATATCTAAATGTTTGAAAGTTAGGTTAAGATATCGACTGCTAATGTAGTAAAAAGTGTGGAAAAAAAGAATGCGGGACATGGGGAATGTAGGACTGGGGGACAGTTAGGGGAAGGGTGGCGATAGATTTAGGTGACGCGGCATGGTGTCTCGAGAGTATGTTAACTAGTGTCCATTTTTACGACCGGGGTGCGATGTGTATTTATTTTGAAGTGGGAGGGAGATATGGGGCTTGTCTGGGATGCACGTGCGTTCTCCTCTTGTTCTAGGTCTATGGTTTCACAGAAATCTTTATATTGTGTGAAAGAGAGTAAGTAAGTAAGTAATACATATCCAAATGGGTTGGTGTAGAGTATGTAGATAGAATAGGTTTGTGAATTTAACGGGAAATTTTCTGGTCGTTACTTGAGGTTTGTTTTAAAACGATCGCTATTAAATAAATCTGGATTTAAATGTAGGAATGGCTGGGAAGTTTGAGGCGGTATAATTCGGAATAGTTGCGTCTCGAAGATGTCTGGAGTCAAATGTTTCTTTATCCTTTTTATGCTTATTCTGGGTAAGAGAGCGTGCTATCTTTCTAGTTCTAGTTATTTCGGGGTATGGGTTAAGGTGAGTTCTTAGATCTGGGGGGGCAACATTGACATTAAGTACGTGGGTGGAAAACTTGTTACAGAATGGGGTGTGTTATTAGAAATTTGCGGATTTTTTCTGAGGTAAAAGCGGGCGCTCTGTCGGATAACAGACATTTTGGAAATCCTTGTAGTAGTACAGTTTTGAGAGTTTGAATGTACGTTAGGGTACTGGTTTACTGGTTAAACTCCCTGTGAGAGTGGTGAAAGCTTGTTGGTAGTTTTATGGTGTATTTGAAAGAGGTAGTTTTCTCGGTTTTCGTAAGTGCTGTGTTTCGACATTGTTGCGGAAAAAAATGTTATTCAATGATGTCAGGTTTAGATGTGGGTAAAAGTGCGACTTTCTACGTGGACACGCTTTGGGGTGAGAAGTGTCACAGGCATGAAGGCGTCTTTTCGGCCTTTTAAGTGAGAAAAATTGTTGTGATGCGCTGTGTGACACGAGTGAGTGAATTGAATGGAAAGGTGTCACGTGAAGTCTTTGTTTTTGGTACAGAATCTAACTTGTTTCATCATGAACAACAAATTTACCAGTCATGAGTGGTGGTTGTACAAAACACATCGAGATATCTTGGTTGTTAGTGAATATGGCACGTTTAGTGACGACGGAGCTTGTGTTGCTCGAATTCGATTTGTTGCTAAGTCGCGCGCTAATAGATGGTGGCCAATTGTAGAAAGTGATGGGAAGAGTGTTGTAGTTTGTTGAGAGAGATGTGTGGATAATTAATAATTATGCATGTAAAAGAAAAGGACGAGTGAGTGTAGCTATGTTGGGATCTAACGATTGTAATAGTTTTGCAAGACTGTGACTTAATTTAGCTACTGACGTGGTAGTTGATGGGATTTTTATTTTTAACTTGTTTTGGAAAAGATAGTTACTTTTCTAGTTGTGATTTTGAAGATATTGTATCTTTCGATTTTTGCAATTAAAAAAAATGCGTTTCACCTATGTGTATTGAAATTTGAATATATTTTTTAAATCGTTGATTATGGTAGTGCAAATATTATCCTTGTAAAAGGGGTAATGGCGTTATAGTGACTTATAAATTGAATGGGGCGTTTATATAAAATATTGAACATAAAAATGATTTTTGCAAAGTTTTGAGCATTTGATTAAGAAATTGGTGTTTTGGTAAAAAAATAAAATATTAAGAAAAACACAAATAAGTTTAGAATTATGATTCGCGTAATTAAAAAAAATAATGCTTTTTTTAAAATGTAAAATTGAAAGTAATGAATTAAAATTTATAAGTTGCTTAAAATGAGGTAAAAATTGATAAATGAGGGTGTAAAAGATTAAAAATTTGAAGGATATAAAAATGGTAAAAATTGATTTTAAAATGATTACAGTGAAAATAAACATTAATTTTATGGAGAATAAAGTTGTGAGTATGAGGAGAAAGTTTTTTTAAAAACTCACAGTTTTGAGGATTGTTCAGTCAGGATACTTGGTCTTTAGTTGTCGTCCTGATGATGGGGAAGACGCTCCAAGTAGAGCTTGTAGACGCTTGTGACTTCTGTTTGGCGACGGCGGCATGTCGCCTGGAAGATGGTTGCGTTGTAAGGCCGAAGGTGGGAAACTTCTCCCCGGCTTATTTTGCGGGATTTTCGGCTGTGTCGTTGGAGGGGGAGATTGCTTGCTCCTGATATATAGTCTCTTGTTGGGGAAGAGATTGATAGGTCGTTTAGTTGGAATGGCGGCGGGCTTGTTCCTCCATCTTTGCTCTGCCTCGCCTCTATCTGGACAGGCTTCTTACCTCTTCGTTGTGGTCATCTTCGTTGTGGTCATCCTGTCGACTCTCTGTAATAAGTTGAGGTCTGGTAGCCTCTTGTAGAATCCTGTCGACTTAGATGTGATAAAGGGTTGCTGTCGACTTATCTGTGATGAGATCCTGTCGACTCTCGCTATAGCTGTGGTAACCGAGGGTCAAACCTGTAGTAGCCGAGAGGGACAGTCAGGGCGTGGAGAGTTTTCCAGTACCTCTCTGCACTTTGGAAGACCTTTAACAGTTTTCACAGAGTACAGGCAGTCGTGGTCGAGGCAGAGTGGAAAGTTTGGGAATGTCCACACACACAAAACGAAGAGACACAGCTGAAGTAGGAAAGTTCCATGAACAGATAGGAGTTGAGCTAAGCAAGATGGAGTTTTAGAGTATTTCTTACTGTTTTACATGGTGATGAGGTGGTTCTGGGTACAACCGACGAGGACAGCGCCGACGGTGAAAGGGGTGACTGCTGACTAACTCCGTACTAACTGTGGACTAACTCTATTGTCGGCTGAAACCGAGGTGTTTATATACCATTCCCGAGGAGGGGGGGGAGACATCTGCGAATTTGAACTTTGAACGTCTGGGGCATTCTGCACCCTTTGGACCAGATGGCAACGGGCTGCCGAATTCCTTTTCAGGGTTGTTGGATTTCTCTCTCGATTTTAGACGTTTTTGAACTACTCAATCTTGCTTTAACTTAGCTCTTAATCTATTACATAGTTTTATTTATTTGTCTTTAATTTGTACAAAGTACATTACATATGGTGATGCAATGACACAGATTAATCATGCGCATAATTATTTATAGATGTGTTTCTATATACAACATGACAATCTTGTTATAAGTAATTATACAATATAGGGTTGTTGGTTTAAATTACCATATACATATGATGGAATTCTGAAGATCATTAAGACTGGAGAACTCTACACTTTAAGATATTTTTCAGGCGGACATGGCAAGGGGAAACTTGGCATGGGCTTTCTATGCTATAGGTGTAGAGTATGAGAGATGAGGTTGAGGCTGGAAATTGCGTGAGCTCAGGACTCAGGTAAATATAAAACTACATACAATGTTAGAACCTCGGCGAACAGAGCGAGGGGAAACTTGCCCTGGGCCAATCTAACTTATCTATGCAGCTACTTGTGTAGCGAGTCCGAGGGGAAAAGTCCCGTGTGTAGGTGAGGAAGTCGAACGGACTTATATTTAATTTGCGGAAAGTATGCGCGCACAGTGCCAAAAATTGGGACGAGGACTGCGTTGTCCGTTACAAGTGACAAGCTGCTCGGACACGAGGTGTTTGAACCGTCGTTGGAGCTTGTGCAAGGCGATGATTTCGCGGTGGGTTGAAAGTAAGACCCATGTCTGCGCGAAATGATGACGGACCGGACAAAATCAGCGACGATGTTTAACGTACCTCCGTGGGAAATATCGGAGGTAGGCTATATCGTGCTGGTTTGGACAATGGACAAACATAGATTTGAAGACAGGGTCCGTGTGGCGAACGTGTGGCGCGAGAAGAAGAAGCGAACTGTGTCGCTCGATTCAGATTGTTCAAGTGCGAACAAAAAGGGGTTGATAAATATCTAGCAAGCAAAAATACGAGAATCACGGGACGAGTATCTTTTGTACGAAGATTTATTCTAAATCGCTCAAGCTTTCGGGCTGACCGGCCCTTCTACAGGAGACAAGTGAACATATGGCACATCGGGTACTATATAGTGATGGGACTATTTACATATTCAAATATTTATAAAAAATTTTAAAAACTTTTTATAGGGATTTTGCATATCTAAGCAATGTGTGTCGGGAGGAATAATTAGCATAATAGTAAATTATAGACAGAAGAAATTGACATGTATGATAATAGATATTGAATATAGTAGAGCCTGTAATATATTCTACTGTCTATGAGAGAGGAGGAGGGGGGGGGGGGGAATCCGCACAGATGGAGGATACAAGGCTATGGGAACAGGGATTGGTAGGATTCAGGGAGGTCGATATGTCTATTGATGGCATGGAAGCCCTGGGAAACGAGAGCTTCCAAGGTGAGGCGCTGCTGCTTGTTGTATATGCGGCTATAGTGCACAGATGGATTGGCCAGGTCGAAAGAGTGGCTGGTGGTTCGGATATGTTGGTATATAGCTGATTTCTCATCTTGTCTGGAGATGTTTTTTCTGTGTTCCTCGAGTCTCGTCCCTACGCTCCTGCCCGTCTCACCAACCTAGACAACATCGCAGTCAGCGCAGGGGATGGAGTAGACACAGCCAGACAAGAGAGATGGGTTATATGGGCTATTGCTTTTCGTATCTGGGTTCCTAATGAGGGAGCTGATGTTAGGAGAGTTGGAGTACAGGGTCCTGACTCCAAACTTGCTTAGGGCTCGGGCTATGGAGGAGCTAGTGGGGGAATATGGGAGGACACATATGGATTTATATACGGGGTTGGAAGCGGTGTGGTTGGGGTTGTGGAAATGGCGTAATATGAAAGACTTCGGGTATTGGAATTTTATGAGATTGGCTATGACTCTATTGGTTTCCATGGTTTTGAAATCAGAGGTGGAACAGTGGGTGTGAACTCGTTTAGATAGGGTTTTGACGGTGTTGATTTTGTGACTTAGGGGGCAGAAGGAGTTGAAGTGAATATAATTGGGTCTGAACGAGTTCTTGTAATGTACTGTGGAGTGGGGGGGGGGAGTATCTGGTTGGGGTCCGGATGATTAGGAAATCTAAGAATGGGAGGGCGTTGTAGGTTTCGGTTTCATGGGTGAAGGAAAGGTCAGGATGGTAACTAATGAGTTTAGAGAGGATATTTTCAACCTGGCTTTTTGTGCATATGCAGAACACATCATCTATGTATCTACGCCAAAGGCGGATATCGGATGGAAAATCTGAGGTGATCCGCATATCTATAGACCGCATAACAATCTCAGCAGCAGTTGAGGAAAGAGGGTTCCCCATTGGGGACCCTTTTATCTGTAGAAAAAACTGGGAGTTGAAGGAGCAGATTGAGGATTGTAAACAGAGATGGGTGAGTTCTATAATTTTGGAGGAGGTATGGCAATCGACATGGGAATCAACTAGAAAGGACCTGAGGGAGTCTATAATTAAATCATGGGGAAGGCTAGGGTATAAGGATATTACATCAAATGAAACCATGACGAGGTTCGGACAAGGAGGGGTACCATGCACATCATTAATGAAAGTACTGGTGGAGGTGATGGAAGTAAGGGAAGGAGTACCTTTCAGGAGGGACGAGAGGAACGACGAAATGAACTTGGAGACTGGAGCCATGGGGGATAGGAAGTGGGCCACGATTGGTCTTAACGGAATTCCGGGCTTGTGGAGCTTGGGCAGGCCATATATATAGGATTCGGTAGCGGTATCAGGGAGAAAGGACTTGTGTTCTTCTGGTGAAATGATCTGGTTTCTTTTCAGACGGTTGAGTTCTTTTCGGACGGAGGAGTATATGGTGGATCTGTTTTGGGCAGAGATGGGTTTGAAAGTGGAGATGTCGGCGAGAACAACCTGTAATTTTTCTTTATAAGTTTGCAGTTTGGAGTCAGGACCCTGTACTCCAACTCTCCTAACATCAGCTCCCTCATTAGGAACCCAGATACGAAAAGCAATAGCCCATATAACCCATCTCTCTTGTCTGGCTGTGTCTACACCATTCCCTGCGCTGACTGCGATGTTGTCTAGGTTGGTGAGACGGGCAGGAGCGTAGGGACGAGACTCGAGGAACACAGAAAAAACATCTCCAGACAAGATGAGAAATCAGCTATATACCAACATATCCGAACCACCAACCACTCTTTCGACCTGGCTAATCCATCTGTGCACTATAGCCGCATATACAACAAGCAGCAGCGCCTCACCTTGGAAGCTCTCGTTTCCCAGGGCTTCCATGCCATCAATAGACATATCGACCTCCCTGAATCCTACCAATCCCTGTTCCCATAGCCTTGTATCCTCCATCTGTGCGGATTCCCCCCCCCCTCCTCCTTTCTCATAGACAGTAGAATATATTACAGGCTCTACTATATTCAATATCTATTATCATACATGTCAATTTCTTCTGTCCATAATTTACTATTATGCTAATTATTCCTCCCGACACATTGCTTAGATATGCAAAATCCCTATAAAAAGTTTTTAAAAATTTTAAAAAAATTTTGAATATGTAAATAGTCCCATCACTATATAGTACCCGATGTGCCATATGTTCACTTGTCTCCTGTAGAAGGGCCGGTCAGCCCGAAAGCTTGAGCGATTTAGAATAAATCTTCGTACAAAAGACACTCGTCCCGTGATTCTCGTATTTTTGCTTACTTTATTGAATGGGATTCCAGTACTTATAGTTCTATACCAAATATCTAGCAGTTAGTCAATCTGCACCCTGTGACGAACACACCATTGGCTAGATGGTGTGGGTCGGTGGATAGGCTAGAGATGAACTACGAAATAAATTATCATAAATGAAGGGCGAAGGTTAGGATTTTGAAATGACAATATAGAAGTTCGATAATTGATTAATCAATAATTCTCTATAAAGGTCCTGAGCTGGTATAAAGTTAACAAAGTTGTAAGAATGAGAGGGGCATTAAGGGGAAGATAGATAAGAGTCACCAAGGGTTGGTTGTAAGCAAGGCTCACGTGGTGGTTGGAATTCTTCGACGCCTGAATTACAGGGTGAATTTTGAATCGATTAGGGAAAGAAATTATTTTTCGTGAGCCGTGCTTACAAGTAGGAGAGGTCTATACAAAAGTTTAGGTGCTGGAGGCATATTTTTATAAATAATTTGATTATGAAAAATCTATTGTTAATAGTAAAAATCGTAAAGCGTTAATAGGTAGAATTCCTTTTTTTTTATGATTTTTTTTTAAAGAGTTACGTTAAAATGGAAATTATTTAATTAAAATGACGATTTTTACATCTACTGGTAAGGTAACTAATTAAATGGGTTTCACATAGCTAGATATAATATGGATAATAAGATCACTGTTAATAGGGGTGGAGAGATAAATGGAAATATTAAATATTTTTACATATTCACACATATTGAGCTAATTATGGAAATATTGGGACAATCTACAAGGAATGACTTATTTAAAGAATGAATGGTAGGAGTTAAGGCAATTACACTCACGATTTATGTTGGTTTAGGGCGCAGGTAAGTTCATTGAGCTTCGGGAGAGTTCTGTCTGTGACACTGTGCGTACCTTTGTTGTACATCACAGTAGCGGCAGGGATATGGCGGAGTCTTGTCCATGATGGTGGAAAGTGTCCTGCCCTGGCACGGTGATCGTTCTTGGGTAGATCTAGTGCTGGGAGAAGTGTGTGGCAGCTCCATCTCCGTCGTAGGTGAATACTTCTTCGGGATCACGGTTCAAAGGTTGGCGAAGAAGGGGTTGAGGGCTCGAAGAGGAGTGGTTACAGTTGAGTTGGGTTTGGCCGATCATCATGGCTTGGCTTCTTGTTTCTTCATACTCTGGTATATGAGGGATTTGTTTCCCGTCCAGGTCTTATCCTGTCGACTTTCGATGTGACAATATAGTGGTAAATGTGGTGAGGAGAGAAATAATCACACGACGAGTTGTTAGAGCAATCATCCAGGCAGCCAGCCGAGAGAGCGAGCGAGACGTTATCAGCTGAACGACTGTTTTTCCCTGTGTACACAACCGGGGGGCTAACCAGGATAGTCCCCAGGTGTTGACGGGCGGCCCCCTCAGGAATGTGGTCAAAATGGTCGTAAGTTAGTTGTCTTCTATCGACTACGTCTCTCTCTCTCTGGTCGACTGCAGATTTACTTTATTTTTCCTGTAAGAGCATATATTATAAATATATATATATATATATATATATTATTAAAATATTTTATTTAAAATTGTTATATTAAAGTATTATTTTATTTAAAAATATATTTCATAGATAAAAATACTGCTAAATCGACCGCCAGAGGTCACTCTTCCCATATAAAAACTCGTTGTTGTTCTATCCTCGTTGGCCAACCCAAAACTTTGTACATTATGTAAATAATCTTTTGTTTACTTTGTTCACTCGCCTTAAGCCAGGCAGTACTTTTTACCAAATTATGTTTTCATGTATTCCTTTAGCGCAATAAAAGCAATTACTGATCAAACCATATTATTATTTTTATTTCAAGATTATTCAACCACGACTGCACCGCCATAGCTTAATCCTCAAGATAACCAAAATTAAGATAATTTCAACAATTCCAAAATCAATAGAAAATATTTTTTTTCTTTATATAAGATATATATATCGTATATTTTAAACTGTATAATAATGACACTTTTGGTATATGTCACATATCTCCCAATTAGTTAGAGCCGATGCCTTAAAATATCCTACCTTCTATTAAAATGTACACTGTTTCTATTTGCTACCACCCTCATATTTTGTATATATGCTATATCTTTATTAATAATACCTGTAAACCCCTATTTGTATGTAAAACTAAAAATGTTGACGTCAAAATAAAGATCCAAAGAGAGAGCGGTCAGCTGGTGGCAGGTAAGGGGAGGAAAAGCCGACGCCCAGCTTATGTGGGGCCCCCAGGGTCTCTTTATAGACGACCCCTGAAAACAAAACAGGTTTTGGCAGGGGGTCAGAAGATGTTCTGGAGGGTGGCCATCGACAGACGGCTGCTGTCTTTCACACACACTCTCTCCATGTCTCGGTGATAAGCATCCAAGTTTGTGTCATGGATCTACCTCTGTCCCGTGGGCTGTCCCCGACCACTCTCGGTGCTAACATCTAGAACTGCCTCTGCTTCTTGTTGTCTGCGTGTGGGAAGATCATCAACACTCGCCTCACGTACACGACTGCCAGCTTATCCATAAATCGACATTTGCAACAATATTACATATATATATTTATTATTATATATTTTATTAGGTTTTGAAAATTGACCAATCCATATATTAAATTATTTTAAAATATTTATTTTCCAATACGAGTTGCCATACGAAATATTGGAAAATAAAAAATATATGATCCAAAATAAGCACTTTTAAATAATATTTTATTATATTTTTTATATTATTTTTTTTAAGGAGAGAACGTTCGAATTTACATATATGAGAAAAAAGGATATAAGCAAATAAAGATTAGTTTATGCTTAAAATATGAAACATCCTTAAGTGTTGTCCGTGAGTGTATCATTGATGTCACTTTCTCTCTTTAAAATAGAATAGAGATCTATGAAATTACCTATACCAACACCTACAATGAGAGAAGTAATTCCTAAATAGAAACATAATGACAAGAATTGCAAAGAGCATCTATAAAGGTTAAAAATTAATTTATTATATTTTTAAGGTGTCTAATAAAATTTTAAGTGCATAATAAACGTCTTTTTAAAGTGCATTAATAATTATTTATTGCGAAGTGATAATGCTAACTTTTATAGAGAAACATTGTTACCCACACATCTGAACTGAAGGTTAGAAATTTAGCATCATGTATAGTAGATGTATAACACTCAAAGAACCTCATGATCATAGCACTTATACACATGATTTCTGATATTATATATACATAATAAATATTATAATATTTATATAATTATTAGCGGATGTGTACCCGGCTTCGCCCGGGTTTTATCCGAGTGAAAGTTCGCCTAACGAATATTACACTGGTCAACAAGATTTTTGCACAAGAGAACCTGATTATGTTTCTAGTGTAACTTTTCATGCTGAACTCAAAAATCTAATCAGAAATTTCCCATCACCTATGGTTTTTTCGTGACGGTCTTTTTTTAGTATTGGGATAAATACAGTAAAAAATGCAAACAATGTTACGTAAGCAGTTTTGCATAACCCTTATTACATTACACTGGTTTATCAAAACATATTTTTCTTTGTCCACAAAGAAATAGCATCTTATCTACATGTCCTGAATCCAAATATACCATTAGTTTTTTTCTATTACGCAATATTTCTGAGATACACCTACTTGAAATTTGGAAATATTGTTAATATATAGGCATATATGAACGAAACATATTTATTTATTGAAAAGCAGTGACAGTGGATTTTCTTCTATAATTTGCTTGTGGTAGATCCCTCTTGAGTGTCCAGCAGTAGTCGGCAAGCATAGCGGGACTCCATTTACCTTGGTACCGCTTCTCCATGCTTGATATATCTTGATGAAACCTCTCACCATGCTCATCGCTAACTGCGCCAAGATTATCTGGAAAGAAATCTAGATGTGAATGCAGGAAATGGATCTTGAGGGACATGTTACATCCCAGTGCCTTGTAGGAAAGCAACAGATCATTAACTATGTCTCGGTAATTTTCAACCTTGACACTTCCTAAGAAGTTTTTGCAAACGTTTCTAAAGGAATTCCATGCTGCTGCTTCAACTTCATTCAAACTATTTTGAAAATTTCCATCCTGCTGCAATTCTCGAAACTGAGGTCCAACGAAAATGCCTTCTTTAATCTTCGCTTCACTAATACTAGAAAATTTTTGTTTTAGGTAGGCAAATCCACTGGCATTTCGATCCATTGCCTTGACAAAGTTCTTCATTAATCCCAGTTTAATATGTAATGGTGGTAAATAAATATTTTCTGAATCGATCAGGGGTAGATTTGCAATATTTTTATATCCTGGAGTAAAGATTTTACGGTTTGGCCAGATTTTTTTAATGTAATGCCTTTCCCTATCCCTGCTATCCCACTCACACAGAAAACAACAAAATTTTGTATATCCAAGCTGTAATCCACGCAAGAGAGCAACGACTTTCAAATCGCTGCATATTTTCCAACCGTATCTTTCATATTCTATCTTTTTCAAAAGCAGTTTCATGTTTTCGTAAGTCTCTTTCATGTTGGATGCATGTGCTATTGGCACTGATGGGAACTTATTTTCATTGTGAAGGAGAACAGCTTTCATACTAATTTTTGAAGAATCAATGAATAAACGCCACTCTTCTGTATCATGGTCATGACCAAGCGCTTCCATTAGACTAACAACATCATTGCAAAATACTAAATCATTCTCTTGTGAATAGAAGTCTTGAAATTCATCTTGACGCTTGCGAAAAAAAGCATACTTTTGTGCCTTTATGCAGCAGATTCCAGCCTTTTAACCTAGAGCCTAAAAGTTCACTCTGTTTTTTGGATAAATCTAAATCACGTACGAGGTCGTTCAAATCTCCTTGGGTTAATAAATGAGGTTCAGATAAAGCACCTGCTTCAAAATTTGTGTCATCCCACTGTTGCTCTCGTCTATCTGAATCATCGTCACTAAATATTACATTTTCAGGAGGCTGTGGAACAGGTAAAATATCACTATGAGGAACCGGTCTCATAGCAGAAGGCAAATCTGGATATTCAACTGTATGTCTTGATTTGGATGTAATACCTGTAGTCTTTGTCAAACAAAAATAACAGTCTGAAGAATGGTCTTTAGGTTCCCTCCATATCATTGGAACCGCAAAAGGCATATGACGTTCACCTTTAATCCACCCTGTAAGATGTCGAACACAAATTACACAACAATGGTGAGGAGCCCAAGTCTTATCTTGGTCACCGACTTTAACGCCAAAATAAAGTTCATAGCACTTTTTGATGAGCGGTGTAAAGTTTCGCCTTTGAACTTTGAAAGTTAATTCCCCACAAATATAACAGAAAATATCAGGAATATTAATGCAACGCCTCGGCATATTGACACAGTCTAGTGCAGACGATTTATAAAAGCAAATCGATAGAGAAGAATAAACTAATCACTTCAAATTTACCTGTCACTTCTGCTGCAAATCTATTAAACAAATCGTTAGGTTCAATTTAAATATATATATTAAAAGTGTTAATGAGCAAATAGCATTACAGAGCTTGTCGTTATTTTTGAGTTGAAAGCAAAACAGATTATAATATTATATAATAATAAATTATATATATTCAATTAAAATTTCAATAATTTGTTATTTAAATTAATATTTATGATTCTTAAAGAGTAACATTTAATTAATAACAAATAAAATAAAGCTTTTGGCTCCACATACTAACTCTTCTTGTCAAAAATAAAGTGCTAGCTTAGTTAATGATGTAACTTAAAAAATGCTTACGTAACATTAGTTGCATTTATTACTGTATTTATCCCAATACTAAAAAATGACCATCAGGCAAAAACCATGGGTGATGGGAAATTTCTGATTAGATTTTTGAGTTCAGCATGAAAAGTTACACTAGAAACACCATCAGGTTCTCTTTTGCAAAAAAAAAAAAGTTTTTTTTTGTAGACCTGTGTTATTAGTAATAATATTCCGGAACACACAGAATATTATGATAATAATGATAATAATATTCGTTACATTATATATAATATATAAAATATATTTTTCGAGCAATATCCACTCTCTCTACTGAATATATTTTTTAAAAAGATATTTGAGCGGCACCTAATAAAGTTATTTGGAATTAAAACTGAATTTTGGATTGCATTTTTATAGATATAAAAGATAACACTACTATGCCACTTGATTTACATCAATGTAAATAATTAATATTTTACTTTAGAACATCACCCATTATAAAAAGCTCAACTTGATCGACTTTCTCTCTCCACGATACTAATTATTACAGATAACTTCATTAAATCAACTTCCATCATTGCTCAACATATTGTAAATAACTACCTTGTGGTTTCTTTTTTCTGCTTATGTTGTTGTTTATTTGTTTAATGTATATGTTTATTCAATGCTCTTTTTCTTAATTGTTTATTTTCTCTTGATAATTTTGTTACCTACTCTACTACAATAAAGAAGATATAGTTTCAATTTTATGTTATTTTACCCATTCTTTCGTCTTAGAAGCTTTACCAAGTCTGATTTGCCTTTTATTATTATAGCCTGGCTCATCAGTATTGAATCTTATAGAGTTTATTCTGATAATAGCGTTAGATTTTGAAGATTTGTTCTTCTTGATTGGAGAGAGAGATTTTAGTTTCCCTTCTTAATCGTTTAACAATTTAACAAACTCATTCGAATTAAAATAAATACTTCTCTCATTACATAGATGTTATCTACAATTTCAATAGTTTGGAAATCTCCTGAAATATCCTCCTTCATCTTGTTTAAGCACGGTTTCATCAAGCTATTGTTTAAGCATTAGAATATATTAAGAAAAAAAAAGGCATATCTTTATCATGAAACTGAAAATTGCTTAATGGCTTGCGCCATCTATCGGAATAAATATCAATTATTCATTAATTTTTAATTATTCCACAATTGTGAAAAAATAGTACAAATGTGATATTGTACAGGGATAAGGTGAATAAATTATGAAAAAGGCATCTCCTTATCGTGCAACTGAAAGTTGCTGATGGCTTGCGTCATCTATCGGAATAAATATAAACTATTCTCGTTGATTGCTAATTATTTCAGTTGATTCCTAATTGACCAATTCTGGAATAATTAGAAATCAACGAGAATAGTTGATATTTATTCCGATAGATGGCGCAAGCCATCAGCAACTTTCAGTTGCACGATAAGGAGATGTCTTCCTTTTATTTAATTTATTCACTGTATTCTAGAACAATATCACATTTGAACTATTTTTTTAACATTAAAATATATTATGCATTAGAGCGCCGTCTGTTTTAAGAAATTATAACTATTTTAGATACGTGTGATTCTTTTAAAAATTAAAAAAGGCAGTAGAAATTGTTTAATTTTTAAAAAATTCACACGCGTTTAGAACAGTTATAATATAATATTAGGATATTTAAATAAATATATTGAATCAGATAATAATTTATTTTACCAAATTAAAATATATGGTATTTTGATCCAATATATATGCCTTTCTATTTAAAGATGTATTTATGGATTTCTCTATTTTCAAAACAATATTATAAAATATTATATAAAAGGGCGTACCTGGATCTGTAAAGAAGAAAAAATTGTTCTTTTTTTTTACAGATCCAGGTACGCCCTTTTATATAATTTTAATTTAATTATATAATCTCAGTGCTGCGTATATAAGCAGAATTGTCCAATACAGTATTAGAGCTCCAAGAAGCGGTCTGGTGGATTAAATTGGCGAAACCGTTGGGAAGGTTCACCACTGATGAGCCAAGCCCTCCCATTATATTTTTTCATCGCAGTAAGGGCAGTAGAAGTTTGTATTATGTATAAAAGAAACGTTCGTGCTTTTAAATCCTTTCATTTTGTGTGTATATAGATGGTGCGTTATTGCTTTGTGATAATCTTAATTGATGGATCGAATTTTGACTCAAATTAGGATATATGTTGATTATTATAAAATGGAGGCATATAAGATAGCTTTCACTAAATATCAGTAAGCGATCTTCTCTATGTGTTATATTTCAATGAATTCTATATCTAAGGAACACATAAAAAGTATAATATAGAGTAAAGCTATAAAATCAGTAAGATATATGGGGACTAGCCCCCGAGGACCCAAATAAAAATCACAATCGGTTCTTTCTTATCACCCAGTTGTAAAACTGTCCCGATTCTAAAAAATATCGAATTTCTCCTTTTATCAACACTAAAGCTCCATATACTGTTAAATATATACTATAACATACAAGATACTAATAATATATGGATAAATTATTTAAAGAGTATATATATATATATTATGATTATAATGTTTTGATGTTTTGGAATGATAACGAATTGAAGGTACAGTCGTGAAAAAGGAAAAATAGTTATTTACTTATCAAGTAGTTTTTTTTTTCAATTACTTGAAAATAATTATACATTAAATATTTATCACAATTATATAGAATTTATAAAATGAATTCTATATTAGTAAATTAAAAAAATAATAGGTACGTTAACTATATATATTTGCAACAATATTCAAAGTGGTATATTCTAAAACTATGGTAAAAAATGTAGAACAGTCAATGAATGGTAATAAAATATATGTTTTTTAAAATATAAAATAATACAATATAATGCGGCTTGTGATTTTAAAACGACATTTGAAATACTATCCCGCATGTGTTTCTTTTCAACGAAAATTCAAAATTTATTTCAAGGAGAAATAACGATTATTTCTAACCTTTTGGATGAGGTATGAAAGGATGAATTGTGAATAGTATTGATAAACGGAAAAATAAAAGTGTCCGGTAAACGGAACACTGTGGGTTCGATTCCCATCCCTGGACAGTTTTATTTTTCCGTTTATCATTACTCTTCACAATTCATTCTTTTATACCTCATCCAAAAGGTTAGAAATAATCGTTATTTCTCCTTGAAATAAATTTTGAATTTTCGTTGAAAAGAAACATATACGGGATAATATTTCAAATGTCGTTTTACAAAAAAATAAAATATTTGCATTTTAGATTATATACTATATATACAATATAAAGTTGCGGAAGGATGATATTCATGTATTAAAAGAGGAACCTCTCCCTTTAACAATGCATCAGAATAGCGCTCTGTTTATCACCTCAGTAAAAACTTAACTATTAATGATAAAGATTTTTTGTAACTCTTTCTTTATAATCACTAGTAGATTATTTTACTAGGGTAACGAGCAATGAATACTTCTGATTCATTATTAAAGGGAGAGGTGTCTCTTTCTTGATTTATCAAGAAATTAGGTTGGTCAAATATCATGGAATAAGTTAAATCAACGTTTAGTTTATTTTTGTTCCACTAGATGGGGTTTTGCTATTCATGTGAGGGGTCAGGTTATACCTTTTATTGTTTTTAATATATATATTTAGATAATTATTGTATTCATGTGAACTGGTCTAACAATAAAGGGAATATTTGAAATATTTCTTTACAAGTTGCATTTATGTACATATATTCTTAGAGCATTGTATATGAATTATAATGACACATATGTGGTTCATAAGCCAAATGTCATTCACTAACATAGCTCAACTATTAAAGATATTAACAAATGAATGGCTGACGATACATTTCTTATGACAATTTTTGCTATTGATAATTTCTTGGCACATAGAGTTGAATATAAGCGGTACATTTAGTGTATAAAATGGTTAAATTCATCTACCCGCCTGGTACTACATGTGTAGGTATGTGGTGTACTCACAGTACAATCAGTCAAAACGGTCTACCAACCATAGCCTGGCACTACATGTATAGATATGTGGTGTACTTACAGTACAAGCATTAACAGCCCTCTGCCTACAATAATCTGGTACTACATTTGTAGACATGTGGTATACTTATAGTACAATTAATTACAACCCTCTACCCGCCATAGACTGGTAATACATGTGTAGACATGTGGTATACTTACAGTACAAGCTGTCAAAACGCTCTACCCACCATCGCTTGGTACTACATGTGTAGGTATGTGGTGTACTCACAGTACAATCAGTCAAAACGCTCTACCCACCATCGCTTGGTACTACATGTGTAGGTATGTGGTGTACTCACAGTACAATCAGTCAAAACGGTCTACCAACCATAGCCTGGCACTACATGTATAGATATGTGGTGTACTTACAGTACAAGCATTAACAGCCCTCTGCCTACAATAATCTGGTACTACATTTGTAGACATATGGTATACTTATAGTGCAATTAATTACAACTCTCTACCCGCCATAGTCTGGTACTACATGTGTAGACATGCCATACTTATCAAACACGCATTAACAACCTTCTACCTATAATGGACTCGTACTACATGTGTAGACATGTGATGTACTTACAGTACAAGCAACTACAACCCTCTATCTACCATGTCATGATGAAAAATGGTGCTCAATGCTAAATTACTTAACCAACTGGAATCATTGGAGAAGAACTGCATTCTACAGTGGATTCCTGCCCCCATGTTGGGATCGGAGTTAATGAGATGGCGGATGCATTAGCAAAGGTAGCCAGAAAGTTGAGCCGAAGGAAAGAATAAATGTCAGTATTTGATGCTGATGCTTTGGAAAAATACAAGGTAATTCAACAAAAGATAAGGAAAAGTCAAATATGCTAATAAACTCTGAAAAAAAGAATTATAAAACTAATAACAAGAATCAGGATGAAACACCACAAAGGAATGACAATACATCCAGATGGCACAATAACCTACATGACATGCAACAATTATCCTGGTGTGGAACTAACACCTACTCACATATTCTCATGCCCAGCAATAGCCGCAGAAAATTGACAAGGACCCATAACAGCAACTTTACACACCCAAGATAGAGAACATTATAACTGATGTGATAGATATGCACGGAGACATCTGAGGTTCTTCATTGGACACGACAACAACAACAACAGAAAATTAACATAGACCCACAACAGCAACTTTACACACCCTAGATAGAGGATATTACGACTGCTGTGATAGAGATGTATGGAAACATCTGAGGTTCTTCATTGTACATCACAACAACAACACCAACAACAGAAAATTATCAAGGACCCACAACAGCAACTTTACACACCCAAGATAGAGGATATTACGACTGCTGTGATAGAGATGTATGGAAACTTCTGAGGTTCTTCATTGTACATGACAACAACAACAACAGAAAATTAACAAGGACCCACAACAGGAACTTTACACACCCAAGATAGAGGATATTACGACTGATGTGATAGAGATGTATGGAAACATCTGAGGTTCTTCATTGTACATGACAACAACATAGTGCTTATTGTGAACTTGAATGGTATATTTTTATTATTATCTCTATATATAATATTATATTTTTTGAAAAATAAATTATAATTAAATTTACTTTTGATTAACTCACTGAAGACCTAAATATATTTTAGGTTTATTATGCATTTCTGTAGAATATTATGTTTGCTAGTCTTAAAGAAAAGTGATTTAAAAAAATAAGATATCTCTTTTGAAGAACACACAAGTGTTAATAAATGGAACAGATGATGACATAAAATATAATTATTCTCAGTAATATAAAATCTACATTAATTCAAAAACATCTCTAATATTTATATTTGTTTTAAATTAAAATTCAAAATTTAAAATAAATAATAAATAAAGTAAATATAGAGAATTCGTTTAATTAAAATATACAAATAAATAAACTTCAAAAAGCATATAAGTATAGTGAAATATTATTTTTATCAAATATAAAAATAAAATATTCAATTTTAAATCTTGGAATCACATATTTTATTCAGTGAAAAAAAAAAGAATAAAAAGGCGAAGCTGGCAACCCTGGAAGAATATATTGATTACGCCACACTGCCTAAGGGGTCGGTAAACTTTAATGGAACATATTTCTACGTAGAGCCCAAAGAAATCTATATTTAAATAATAAATACTCTATATGTACACATTACAATTTTATGCCAACTCTTTTTTTATTATATTTATGTTTAAATAATCATATTTGGTATATAAATTGAGCGTATATTCTGGTCAATTTATAAAATATTTTATTATTTATAGTTCTTCTGAATTTATTTTTCAAAATCCATCAAGTGTGTGAGTTTTACCTTATTCTCAATTGTCGGTAGACAAGAGGTCTAAATCCTTGGGTCACGACCGTTACGATGCAGGATGGAATTCCGAATTGGACACTTTTTCATAATTAAAAAATGCTCTAATGGCCACCGATTCTTGCAAAAGTTCATCCCCAACCAAACGAGGCCTCTGGCATACTTTTAGTACAAAGTCGAACTGCTTTTCACATCCACTACTTTTCACGCCAAGCGTGAACAAATTTTTTTCTCTGTATTAAAAAACATATATATATATATAAAATGGAAGATCAGCGACATTAGAAACTTTTTACTTTCTTAAATTTTGTTCATGAGTGTAGTAAATCAATATTTAACCGATAGACTTGTTATATCGTTAATAGCTCTCACATGCAAACTTGCGAGGTATACATTACATATAAGTCCCACCTATAAGTATGAAACAATATTCAACAATTATGTTTTTACATTATACAATGCTGATTTCAAAGCGCCTATGTCCGTGATATCTACCAATACATCCACCAATAGTTCCTTCATATTGCCAACTGTATTAGAAGAACAACCAATGAAAAACCAAAGCGATCTTTATAGATTAAACTGACAAAATATCTTGGAGGGGACCCCGCTGATCGCCTAGACCCATCCACTGTTTTATTGATGCATTTGAAGGAGTATAAAACGGTTTTGAGTTGGAAATTGACTTAACTCTACTTAAAGATAGCGCATTAATTCCATATTTCCACGCGCGCGGTATATTTAACAACTTATATTACTATATCGAATAATACATGTAATACATAAGTATATAATTAGAAGACCCGGAAACGAGAAATGGAGGTCTGGGATAGAAAATGAGGAACTCAACGGACGAAAGACAAACCGATTGATAACTGTACATTGGCCTTATCTAGAGTATACAATATTTAAACTGAGGAGGACCCTCAACTG
>CP092864.1:16547255-16738527 GCA_030710605.1 Cordylochernes scorpioides
AATAACAAAGTACAGGATTGCATCATCCAGGAAATAAAGGTCATAGAGCAGTTCTTAGCTCAACGAGCGTTCTGGGAGAGGGGTGACGAGCTCAAATACGCCTCCCTAGAGCATCCCACACATGCTCTATTGGATTCAGGTCCGGAGATCTGGCTGCCCAATCCATCCTTCGAATATTCTCACTCTGGAGATATTCATTGACTAGCCTAGCCCTATGCGGACGAGCATTATCGTCCATAAAAATTAAATTGTGACCAATTTGATCTATATAAGGTCTTAGAAAGAGCTCAAGTATCTCGTCCCTGTACCTTTGGGCAGTTAAAGTGCCCCCAGAAAAAATGTGGAGGGGTGTGCGTCGCTAGAACTGATGCCAGCCCAGACTAAGAGACTGCCCCCTCTAAAACTGTCTATTTCCCTGATGTTACTGGGATGATATCGGGTTCCAGGCTCCCTCCAGATGAAAACTCGTCGAGAATCTGTGTTTGAACTGAATCTTGACTCGTCACTGAAGAGAACATTGGCCCACTGATCATGAGTCCAGGCGTGATGTTCCAAGCACCAATTCAAGCGGGTTCTCCTGTGAGCAGAGATTGAAGGGATACAGACCATTGGTCGTCTTGCATAAAGAGCACCTTCGTGAAGCCTTCGGTAAATAGTTTGTCTTGAAATTCTCGTTCCAGTAGCACTTGAGAGTTCATTAGAGAGTTGAATAGATGTCATCTCCTATGGCGCTTGGCAGTTACGACCAGATAACGGTCTTCAGAGGTAGCTGTTTTTCTTTTTCTACCAGAACCTTCTTTTCTTTTGATGGTTCCTGTCTCAATGAACTGTTTCCATATTTTGCTGACCACAGATTTATTCACATTTAGCCATTTTGCTACTTCAACTTGTGATTGCCCTGCCTCCATTCTTCCAACAGCTCTCCATTTTAAATCATCTGCTAAAATTTTTCGTAAACTCATAATTAACTAAGAATAAAATAAAATTATAATTGGACAATTCTTAGATGGGGTAAACGACATTCCAAATAGCACACTTATAAAGACAAGCAAAAATTTGCATATTTTCAATTTTACCGAATCGAATGGTTGCGATAAATAAATTCTACGACTTAAAATACCTAATTAAATTACCTTTTAGCTTTTAGCGTTGTATATTTTAGAACAACATTAAAAAACAAAAATTTCTTATTTTTTGGACACCAGTGTATAAATATTCCGTATGTTGTCTAAAATAATAATAAATACAATATATAGCTTCCTTCCACGCTCATTCTTAATAACATTTTTTTTTTACAGTTGTGAAAGGCGAGTGCTCGAAAGCTCGTGGTTAAAGATAAGAAAATACAACACATATAACAAATATATAATATGTATGATATCAACCAAATAGAAATTATCTATAAATTTCCTACCAACAAACTGATACTTTGGTAACAAATAAATTTACTGGCAATATGTTTCTTTTCAATAATATCATCAAAAATATCTCCACAGACCTTACTGCAATGATATAAGTTATTGAATGAGAAGGCTTGGCTCATCAGTAGTGAACCCTCTCAGCGGTTTCGCCAAATTTATCTCTAGACCGCTCTACTTTTGTATTGGATTGATTTTATGATATACCCTGCATTCTCTATGGAATGCAGCTTAGGAGTGTTTATTCAACCTATGGGCATAAACATAACCTATTGACACTGATACTTTGCTATTTATACCTAAATACCCATATGGTAGGTAAACTGGAAAATTATTTCAATGATTTACAGAGAGGTTATTGTATTGGCGCATTTATTAATTAATAGAGGGTGTTTCTTAGCTCAATAGTTTTCTTAAATATTGTAAGAGTAATATATAAAAAAAAAAGAAAAACAAATTTTCCCAATTTGAAACATCATGTACAGCTAGGTTCTTGATATCAAATGGTTAATCATTTGCTTTAATAAGATGAATTTGTTGGTAAATATTTTACACTTCTACAAACTAAACCTGTAAGTGTTAAATATAAAATACATTTGTGAAACTTTAAAATAGGTGATCTCAACTTAGCATACCAATTTAATCTCAGATAAATTATAATATTCAATTCACAGAATTAATTTTGAAAAAATTGATACTGAAAGAAATATCTTGGTAGTAATAGAGATTTAATTGGACTTGGTGTGTTTGTAATTTTCTGATTATAAAGCTGGGGGTTAAAATATCTCTAGTAGATATGTGAGAAAAATAGTTCATTATTGACAAAACAATTACATTCTCCCCTATCAATAGACTTCTGATGCCAAGATGATCCTCCCTTGCTGAATTTGCTCCATGAAGAAGTTCCACGTACTCCTCTGGGACAGGGGGCTAGCGAACCCCAGTAGGGAAGAAGCACCGCGCACTCCTCTGGGACAGGGGGCTAGCGAACCCCAGCAGGGAAGAAGCACCGCGCACTCCTCTGGGACAGGGGGCTAGCGAATCCCAGCAGGGAAGAACCACCTCGCACTCCTCTGGGACAGGGGGCTAGCGAATCCCAGCAGGGAAGACCCACCTCGCACTCCTCTGGGACAGGGGGCTAGCGAACCCCAGCAGGGAAGAAGCACCGCGCACTCCTCTGGGACAGGGGGCTAGAGAACCCTAACAGGGAAGAAGCACCGCGCACTCCTCTGGGACAGGGGGCTAGAGAACCTCAGCAGGGAAGAAGCACCGCGCATTTCTCTGGGACAGGGGGCTAGCGAACCCCAGCAGGGAAGAAGCACCGCGCACTCCTCTGGGACAGGGGGCTAGCGAACTCCAGCAGGGAAGAAGCACCGCGCACTCCTCTGGGACAGGGGGCTAGCGAATCCCAGCAGGGAAGAACCACCTCGCACTCCTCTGGGACAGGGGGCTAGCGAACCCCAGCAGGGAAGAAACTCCACGCACTCCTCTGGGACAGGGGGCTAGCGAACCCCAGCAGGGAAGAAGAACCGCGCACTCCTCTGGGACAGGGGCCTAGCGAACCTCAGCAGGGAAGAAGCACCGCGCATTTCTCTGGGACAGGGGGCTAGCGAACCCCAGCAGGGAAGAAGCACCGCGCACTCCTCTGGGACAGGGGGCTAGCGAACCCCAGCAGGGAAGAAGCACCGCGCACTCCTCTGGGACAGGGGGCTAGCGAACCCCAGCAGGGAAGAAGCACCGCGCACTCCTCTGGGACAGGGGGCTATCGAACCTCAGCAGGGAAGAAGCACCGCGTACTCCTCTGGGACAGGGGGCTAGCGAGCCCCAGCAGGGAAGAAGAACCGCGCACTCCTCTGGGACAGGGGGCTAGCGAACCCCAGCAGAGAAGAATCACCGCGCATTTCTCTGGGACAGGGGGCTAGCGAACCCCAGCAGGGAAGAAGCACCGCGCACTCCTCTGGGACAGGGGGCTAGCGAACCCCAGCAGGGAAGAAGCACCGCGCACTCCTCTGGGACAGGGGGCTAGCGAATCCCAGCAGGGAAGAACCACCTCGCACTCCTCTGGGACAGGGGGCTAGCGAATCCCAGCAGGGAAGACCCACCTCGCACTCCTCTGGGACAGGGGGCTAGCGAACCCCAGCAGGGAAGAAGCACCGCGCACTCCTCTGGGACAGGGGGCTAGAGAACCCTAGCAGGGAAGAAGCACCGCGCACTCCTCTGGGACAGGGGGCTAGAGAACCTCAGCAGGGAAGAAGCACCGCGCATTTCTCTGGGACAGGGGGCTAGCGAACCCCAGCAGGGAAGAAGCACCGCGCACTCCTCTGGGACAGGGGGCTAGCGAACTCCAGCAGGGAAGAAGCACCGCGCACTCCTCTGGGACAGGGGGCTAGCGAATCCCAGCAGGGAAGAAACTCCACGCACTCCTCTGGGACAGGGGGCTAGCGAACCCCAGCAGGGAAGAAACTCCACGCACTCCTCTGGGACAGGGGGCTAGCGAACCCCAGCAGGGAAGAACCACCACGCACTCCTCTGGGACAGGGGGCTAGCGAACCCCAGCAGGGAAGAAGCACCGCGCACTCCTCTGGGACAGGGGGCTAGCGAACCCCAGCAGGGAAGAACCACCACGCACTCCTCTGGGACAGGGGGCTAGCGAACCCCAGCAGGGAAGAAACTCCACGCACTCCTCTGGGACAGGGGGCTAGCGAACCCCAGCAGGGAAGAACCACCACGCACTCCTCTGGGACAGGGGGCTAGCGAACCCCAGCAGGGAAGAAACTCCACGCACTTCTCTGGGATAGGGGGCTAGCGAACCCCAGCAGAGAAGAAGTTCCACGGGCTGCTCTGTCGAAATGTCTAAAAAATAAAACAAATTTCTGGTCGAAGTGTCTCTTATAGATTCTTTAAATGCCTTAACCAATAATACCTTTCTAGAGCCGGGTAGAGAGGCATAATATGTTAATATCATTTAAGAATTAAGCATACAATATCAAGCGGTATGGTGGATTACATTGGCGAAACCGCTGGGAAGGTTTGCTACTGATGAGCCAAACCTCCCAATATATTTTTCATGGTAGTAAGAAGAGAAGGAAGATGTTTTATTTATAAAATAAAATTTTTATAAAGAAAATTTATAAATATAAAGGGGTGAAATATATTAATGTTTCAAGCAAATAAACAATTTTTGAATTATAAATATATTATTTATTTGTTAATGATCCCTATTACTTCTGAGTAAAATACATAATAATCATGTTGGGTAGAAGTTGGAAACTGCATTTATTGTAAGCTCACCAGATGTCCACACACGTGAAAAGCAGTTCGACTTTCCACTTAAAATGTGCTAGATCCCTCATTTGTTTACTTGCACTCTCTGGTGGGGTTGTTCTTTTGCAAGTATTGGGGGCTATTGGGGCTTTTTCTTTTCAAATTAGAAAAAAGTTTCAAAAGCGGGATTCAATGCCGTGTCGTAGCGGTCGAAAACCAACGGTTTAGACCAACCTTTCACCGACCGCAATTTAATTCGTGAGTGCGAGCAATGTTCAATGTGAATTTGAAAATCTTGGTATTTGTGACCGGTTAATTCCAGATATAGTTATCTTTATCAGGTGCAGCTCACCTAAATAAGCCTAGTACCTAAATGTACAATGAATAATATATACATTTACTGATAAAATATTAGGAAGTGGAAAATCCTTGATATCGCTGGTCCTTTTTTTTTAAGGAGACAGGCAATATTGCCCACAATTTGTTTATCTCTTGTCTTCAATGAAGGTCAATGTGTATCAATTATCTTCCAGAGTTATTGGCTGAATACCGATATACATGTTAAAAGAGATAGATTCCTTAAGAATTGTCCATGAGTGGATATGGAGCTCATATATAATAAACAGGGTGACCTATCATCCTTTGGTGAAAGTGAATCGTGGCAATATATCTCCTTGTAAGTAGAATTCTAACTGGATACACTATAAATATAAATGAATTACATTTAGTTTAAAAATTAGAGTATAATTTATTCTGTTCCGAATATAGAGCAATCCATATTTATATCTTTAGAAAAAAAGGCATATATTGGATTGAATAATAGATTTATTTGTCAATATTTCGGTAGGCTGACCGCCAACCTTTGTCAAGGCAATAAAATTTTGTTAACAAACAATAATATTCTATGCAAAAATGTAATGCCTTAGTAAAGCTTGGCGTTAAGTCAACCAACATATAGGGAAATATATCTATTATTCAAATCAATATATGCCTTATTAGTATATAAATAATTCCCTTTGGTAATATGTTTTTTATTAACTTTAACCGCGAGCTTTCGAGCTATTCGCTCTTCAACAGACAGAATGTGATATCAAGAATAATCGTGGAAGAGATTTATCTATGGTATTTACTATAATAACAATTAAGGAACAGTTCCATCATGTATATGTTGTCTAAACCAATAATAAATACCACATATAGCTTCCTTTCACGTTCATTCTTAATAACACTTATTTTACTTGTGAAGGGCGAGAACTTGTAAGCTCGTGGTTAAAGTTAAGAATATAAAATATGTATAACCAATATACAAGGTATGTCCCATAAGTTCCCGGACTGGGTCCATAAAAAATAAATAAATGAAAAATGTAAATAAATTTGACTGTTTATTATAGAAAAAATAGCTGGGAACACGGTGGTACCAATATCGAGGCGGTACGTGCGCGTGCGCCAAAGTTATTCTAATTTATTTAAAGGTTACACCTTGCGCTGCGGCGATTTTACGATGGAACAAAAATTGAAGCAGAGGATTTGCATAGATTTTTGCGTGAAACTTCAAATATCAGCAACCGAAACTTTTGAAATGCTTAATAAAGCATTCCCCAATGACACCCCAAAGAGAACAACTGTTTTTAAATGACATTCTAGATTTAAAGCTGGCAGAATTTCTATTGAAGATGATCCTAGGCAAGAACGCCCAAAATGTGCAAAAAATCACCGATTTGATAAAAGAAAATCCTCGAACCACTTTGCTGGAGCTAGAGCAAGACACAGGCATCTCTAAAACAACGATTGGAAGGATCGTAACCAAAGATTTGAAGCTCAAAAAGACTCCTGCAAAATTCATCCCAAGATTCCTCACTAATGAGCAAAAACTATGTCGGCTTGCAACCTGTGAGAACATGTTGGAAATGACAAGAACGGATCCGGAATGGAAAGACAAGATAATCACAGGCGACGAGACATGGGTCTATGACTATGACCCTGAAACCAAGCGTCAATATTAGGGCTTCCAATCCCGGTACATATTTTCAATCCCGGGATTCGGGATTGCTTTTTTCTCAATCCCGGGATCCCGGGATATCCCGGGATTGAAAAACATTTTCGTCTTTCTGCGCCAAGAGGTATATCGTTTCGTTCGTTATATATTTAATTTTTTCTATTATATAGTGCCAATGACGTGGCACTTACTTCGATGAAAACAACCAGAAAGCTATATATTTGGCGCCTGCTTATGAACTAAATCATTGCTTTTGGGTTACAGTTTGAAATTATCTGTCAATTACTGTACACACATCTGGAAAAAAATTACTGTTCTTGGAACTCTTAGACCACATCTCTTAACGCAGTGTTGGGAAGTAATCCATAAAGTATATCCATCACAGCCAGATGGAGACCATGCGCGTAGCAGAGCTGTTTCAGTGGACCAATAATGTGACCCAATTTTACCATCATTGCGTACCCATCAGTTGTAACACGCACAATATCAGTTTCGAAGTCGATTCCAAACTCCAAGAGCTTAGCACCAATGACATATTTGCATTGTTCAGAGGAAAATACTCCAGATATTCGAGTCAAGCCAAGATTCCACACCTTGGTACGGCTATGAATATTTATGTTCAGGTAACGCTTGCTTCTGATTGACGTCCATTCATCCAGCGTAAGGCTGAAAAGTTGCCCCTTTTCTTTCTCCATCTGAAGCTCTCGAACGACCTTCTCACGAAATGTGTCCGCATAACGACACACTTTAATCTTAATGGTCTCTGCGGAGAGAGGAATTTCATGTCCAAGAGCATTGAGGCACTTGCGTAGATCCTTAGATGTGACAAAAACGGAGAATGGCAATCCGTCAAGAGCTATCATTCTAGCTAGCACATCATCAGTCGATCGATCGATGGAAACAGACGAAAAATGATCGAGAATTGATATCTTGGGGTCTTTTTGCAGGGGTCTGTGTATCAACTTCGTCTTTAACTTTTCTCTTCGAAGTTTCGATTCCGTGGACCGCCTTCTGGTGTACATGCAGCCCTTTTGTAGACCCACCGACGCATTTCAAAATCCTTTTGCACGCTATACACTGTGCATTTTGGCCAGATCCGTCTCGTAGGTAATAGCACAAGATTCTTTCTGATTTAAAAGGAATAAACTTCGCCATCACAATCAAGAAGTGATAAGCTTACCAAAAATGTCCGACGCGTTTTCTATTGAGAAATAACAAGGTCCGATAATATTGTTTTAGAGACTTTGTTTTATGTTCGGATAAGTTGAAAACTACTTTAGGCTGATGCTTGATAGTGACGAAGCATTTAATGAAATGACATTAAATAAATTTAATTTAAATTAAATGACAAAAAAGCTAGCGAGGGTTTCACAAAATGAACAGCAGAGCAGTGCGTTCATGATGACCCATGCATACAGAGTACAGGATGGAGAGTATAAACATAAAATAAAAATAAAATTATAAAACAATTTGGAGCCCAGATAAGAGGTTAGTGGCGGGTCCATGTTACACGCAGGTCCGCCACAAAAATAAAGGGATGCCGCTACTATCTAAGAAGCCACTATTTGCATGTCAACAAAAACTGGGGTCCCTCCATGTATACTGCTGCATACTCTCATTCTAGAGACTGCCATTTTGGAAAGATCTTGCAGAATAACCCTTCGTTATTAGTGCATGAAAATAATTTCAAATATCTCAGAAAAAAAAAGACCCGAAATGCAGCTGTATAAACAAAACGTCAAAAGTGTGCTATCTCATCATCTGCTTGATTACCAAAATTCTAGATAAGAAAAAAATATTTTTTGCGCTGGTTTTCATGCACAAACCAGTAATCCCGGGATTTTTCGAGCTGAATCCCGGGATTTCGGGATCATTATTTGGCTCCGGGATCCCGGGAAACGGGATCCCGGGATTGGAGGCCCTAGTCAATATGCCGAGTGGAGAGGTCAGGGTGAGCCTAGACCAAAAAAATCCAGGATATTGAAATACAGAAACAAGGTGTTGCTGGTCGCTTTTTTGGATAACAAGGGCATTATTCATTACGAGTATCTTCCTGCAGGCCAAACGGTTATTAAGGAAATGTATTTGGACATTCTTCGCCATCTAAGGGAAGCAATTCGAAAAAAAAAATGCCAGAAAAATGGCCTAATGGTGACTGGATCCTACACCATAACAATGCCCGCCCTCACACAGAGCACTTGGTGACGAGTTTTTTTGGCTAAAAACGGGACAGAAATCCTACCTCAACCACCCTATTCCCCAGACATCGCACCAAATGAATTTTTCCTGTTCCCCAAACTTAAAGGAGTTCTAAAAGGAAGACATTTTGACACCAGGGATGACATAATAGAAAAATCGCCGTTAGCATTGAAGAGCATTCCAAAAGAGCTCTATAAAAACTGTTTCGACAATTTGGGGAAACGATGGCGCTGGTGCGTTGAAGCAAGGGGGGATTACTTTAAAAAGTTTTAATATTTTTTTTTGAAGATATCTTACCTTTTTTTTTATGGACCTAGTCCGGGAACTTATGGGACACACCTTGTATATTATGTATCACCAATAGTGCCCTTAACCCATTAAAAATTAGCCCTCACTTTGGTAACAAATAAATTCACTGGTAATCTGTTTTTTTTTTTAAATAATAGCATCAAAAATTATCTCTACAGACCTTACTACAATAATATAAGTTATTGAATAAGAAGGCTTGGCTCATCAGTAATGAACCCTCTCAGCGCTTTCGCCAGATTAATCTCTAGACCGCTCTACTATTATATTGAACTAGACGAATGGCCCGGGCAACGCCCGGGTTTTACCCGAGTGCGGATATGTTTTTACAACGTTGTCTTGGGTGGTCGCTATAGACAGGGTGGTCTGTATAGACAGGTGAATGTAACACACAGCTGATAACAGGGTTGTCTAGAGTGGCCGCTATAGACAGGGTGGTCTGTATAGACAGGTGGATGTATCACACAGCTGATAACAGGGTTGTCTAGAGTGGCCGCTATAGACAGGTGTATCTATCACACAGCTGATAACAGGGTTATCTGGAATGGCCGCTATATACAGGGTGGTCTGTATAGACAGGTGTATGTATCACACAGCCGATAACAGGGTTGTCTAGAGTGGCCGCTATAGACAGGGTGGTCTGTATAGACAGGTGTATGTATCACACTGCTGATAACAGGGTTGCCTAAGGTGACCGCTATAGACAGGGTGGTCTGTATAGACAGGTGAATGTAACACACTAATGATAATAGGGTTGCCTAAGGTGACCGCTATAGACAGGGTGGTCTGTATAGACAGGTGGATGTATCACACAGCTGATAACAGGGTTGTCTAGAGCGGCCGCTATAGACAGGTGTATGTATCACACAGCTGATAACAGGGTTTTCTAGAAAGGCCGCTATATACAGGGTGGTCTGTATAGACAGGTGGATGTAACACACTGCTGATTACAGGGTTGCCTAAAGTGACCGCTATAGACAGGGTGGTCTGTATAGACAGGTGGATGTATCACACAGCTGATAACAGGGTTGTCTAGAGTGGCCGCTATAGACAGGTGTATGTATCACACAGCTGATAACAGGGTTTTCTAGAATGGCCGCTATATACAGGGTGGTCTGTATAGACAGGTGGATGTAACACACTGCTGATTACAGGGTTGCCTAAAGTGTCCGCTATAGACAGGGTGGTCTGTATAGACAGGTGGATGTAACACACTGCTGATAACAGGGTTGTCTAGAATGGGCGCTATAGACAGGTGTATGTATCACACAGCTGATAACAGGGTTGTCTAGAGGGGGGCAGGGAGGTCACGTGTTCGACGGCGGCAGCCAATGGGCGCGCATTCTATCCGTGAGCTTCAGAATAAGGCAATTATATAAGTAGATTATTTTTGGCATATTCCCTGCATTTTGTATGGAATGCATCTTAGGAGTGTTTATTGAACCTATGGACATAAACATAACCTATGGACAGTGATACTTTGCTATTTATAACTAAATACCCATATGGTAGGTAAACTGGGAATTCTTTCAATGATTTACAGAGAGGTTATTGCATTTGCGCATTTATCAATTCAAAGGGAGTGTTTCTTACCTTAATAGGTTTCTTAAATATTGTAAAAGAAATATAAAAAAAGAAAAACAAATTTATGCCAATTTGAAACATCATGTGACAGGAAGGTTCTTGGAATCAAATGGTTAATCATTTGCTTCAATAAGATGAAATTGTTGGTAAATATTTCACACTTCTACAAACTAAACCAGGTAGTTTCAAATATAAAATACATTTGTGAAACCTTTTAATAGTTGACCTCAACTTAACAAACCGATTTAATCTCAGATAAAAATTAAAATATTTAATTCACAAAATTAAATTTAAAAATTTGATACAGAAAGAAATATCTTAGTAGTAATAGAGATTCATTCGGTCTTTGTGTGTGTGTAATTTTCTGATTATAAAGCTGGGGGTTAAAATATCTCTAGTTGATATGTGAGTAAAAAAAATCTCATTAATAATTAAACAATTACATTACCCCCTATCAATGGATTTCTGATGCCAAGATGATCCTCCACCACTGATGTTGCTCCCTGAAGAAGTTCTATGGACTCCCCTGAAACAGGGGGCTAGCGAACCCCAACAGGGAAGATGCACCACGCACTCCTCTGGGACAGGGGGCTAGCGAACCCCAGCAGGGAAGAAGGACCGCGTACTCCTCTGGGACAGGGGGCTAGCGAACCCCAGCAGGGAAGAAGCACCGCGCACTCCTCTGGGACAGGGGGCTAGCGAACCCCAACAGGGAAGATGCACCACGCACTCCTCTGGGACAGGGGGCTAGCGAACCCCAGCAGGGAAGAAGGACCGCGCACTCCTCTGGGACAGGGGGCTAGCGAACCCCAGCAGGGAAGAAGGACAGCGCACTCCTCTGGGACAGGGGACTAGCGAACCCCAGCAGGGAAGAAGAACCGCGCACTCCTCTGGGACAGGGGATAGCGAACCCCAGCAGGGAAGAAGCATCGCGCACTCCTCTGGAACAGGGGGCTAGCGAACCCCAGCAGGGAAAAATCACCGCGCACTTCTCTGGGACAGGGGGCTAGCGAACCCCAGCAGAGAAGAAGCACCGCGCATTCCTCTGGGACAGGGGGCTAGCGAACCCCAGCAGGGAAGAAGCACCGCGCACTCCTCTGGGACAGGGCGCTAGCGAACCCCAGCAGGGAAGAAGCACAGTGCACTCCTCTGGGACAGGGGGCTAGCGAACCCCAGCAGGGAAGAAGCACCGCGCACTCCTCTGGGACAGGGGGCTAGCGAACCCCAGCAGGGAAGAAGCACCGCGCACTCCTCTGGGTCAGGGGGATAGCGAACCCCAGCAGGGAAGAAGCACCGCTTACTCCTCTGGGACAGGAGGCTAGCGAACACCAGAAGAGAAGAAGCACCGCGCACTCCTCTGGGTCAGGGGGCTAGCGAACTCCAGCAGGGAAGAAGCACCACGGGCTGCTCTGAAAAATGTCGAAAAAATAAAACATTTTTCTGGCCGAAGTGTCTCTTATAGATTCTTTAAATCCCTTAACCAATAATACCTTTTCAGAGCCGGGTAGAGAGGCATAATATGTTAATATCATTTTTGAATCAAGCATACAATATAACGCGGTATGATGGATTACATTGGCGAAACCGCTGGGAAGGTTTGCCACTGATGAGCTAAGCCTCCCAATATATTTTTCATGGTAGAAAGAACAGAAGGAAGATGTTTTATTTATAAAATAAAATTTTTATAAAGAAAATTCATAAATATAAAGGGGTGAAATATATTAATGTTTCAAGCAAATAAACAATTTTTGAATTATAAATATATTATTTATTTTTTAATGATCCCTATTACCCCTGAGTAAAATCAATAATAATCATGTTGGGTAGAAGTTGGAAACTGCATTTATTGTAAGCTCACCAGATGTCCACACACGTGAAAAGCAGATCGACTTTCCACTTAAAATGTGCTAGATCCCCCATTTGGTTACTTGCACCCGCTGGTGGGGTTGTTCTTTTGCAAGTATTGGGGGCTATTGGGGCTTTTTCTTTTCAAATTAGAAAAAAGTTTCAAAAGCGGGTTTCGATACCGCGTCGTAGCGGTCGAAAACCAACGGTTTAGACCATACTTCCATCGACCGCAATTTAATTCGTGAGTGCGAACAATGATCAATGTGAATTTGAAAATATTGGTATTTGTGATCGGGGGGGTAATTCCAGCTACAGTTATCTTTTTTAGGTGCAGCTAACCTAAATAAGACTAGTACCTAAATGTACAATAAATATTATATACATTCATTGACAAGACATAAGGATATTGAAATTCCTTGATATCGCCTGTCTTATTTCTTTTTTTAAGGAGACAGAGGCAATTTTGCTCACACTTTGGTTATCTCTTGTCTTCTATAAAGGTCAATGTGTATCAAATTTTTCCAGAGTTATTGTATGAATACCGATATATATGATGAAAGGAACAGCTTCCTTAAATTTTGTCAATGAGTGGATATGGAGCTCATATATAATATACAGGGTGACCCGTTATCCTTTGGTGAAATTGAGTCGTGGCAATAAATCTCCTTGTAAGTTAAATTCTAACTGGATATACAATAAATATAAATGAATTACATTGAAAAGTTGAGATATTAAAAATTTATTTCTTTCGTTCTGAATATAGAAAAATCCATATTTATATCTTCAGAAAATAAAAAGGCATATATTGGATTGAATAATAGATTTATTTGTCTATATTTCGGTTGGCTGAACGCCAACCTTCGTCAAGGCATTAAAATATTGTTAATAAACGATAATATTCTATGTATAAATGTAATGTCTTAGCAAAGGTTGGCGTTCATCCACCCAAAATATTAGGAGATAAATCTGTTATTCATTCCAATATATGCCTTATTATTATCTGAATATTTCCAATTGCTAATATGTTTCTTTTATTAACTTTAACCTCGAGCTTTCGAGCTATTAGCTCTTCAACAGGCAGAATGTGATATCAAGAGTAAACGTGGGAGATATTTATCTATGGTATTTACTCTATAAAAACACTTACGGAACAGTTCCATCATACAAGGTATGTCCCATAAGTTCCCGGACTGGGTCCATAAAAAAAAAGGTAAGATGTTTTAAAAATTTTTTTATTAAAACTTTTCAAAGTAATCCCCCCTTGCTTCAACGCACCAGCGCCATCGTTTCTCCCAATTGTCGAAACAGTTTTTATAAGCCTCTTTTGGAATGCTCTTCAATGCTAACGGCGATTTTTCTATTATGTCATCCCAGGTGTCAAAATGTCTTCCTTTTAGAACTGCTTTAAGTTTGGGGAACAGGAAAAAGTCATTTGGTGCGATGTCTGGGAAATAGGGTGGTTGAAGTAGGATTTGTGTCCCGTTTTTCGCCAAAAAGCTAGTCATCAAGTGCGCTGTGTGAGGGCGAGCATTGTCATGGTGTAGGATCCAGCCACCATTAGGCCATTTTTCTGGCCTTTTTTTTCGAATCGCTTCCCTTAGACGGCGAAGAATGCCCAAATACATATCCTTGATAACTGTTTGGCCTGCAGGAAGATACTCGTGATGAAAAATTCCCTTTTTATCCAAAAAAGCAACCAGCAACACCTTGTTTCTGGATTTCAATATCCTGGATTTTTTTTGGGTCTAGGCTCACCCTGACCTCTCCACTCGGCAGATTGACGCTTGGTTTCAGGGTCATAGCCATAGACCCATGTCTCGTCGCCTGTGATTATCTTGTCTTTACATTCCGGATCCGTTCTGGTCATTTCCAACATGTCCTTACAGGTTGCAAGCCGACACAGTTTTTGCTCATTAGTGAGGAATCTTGGGATGAATTTTGCAGGAGTCTTTTTGATTTGGTTACGATCCTTCCAATCGTTGTTTTAGAGATGCCTGTGTCTTGCTCTAGCAACAGCAAAGTGGTTCGAGGATTTTCTTTTATCAAATCGGTGATTTTTTTGCACATTTTCATCAGTCCTTTGAAAATTTTGGGCGTCCTTGACGAAGATCATCTTCAATGGAAATTCTGCCAGCTTTAAATCTAGAATGCCATTCAAAAACAATTGTTCTCTTTGGGGAATGCTTTATTAAGCATTTAAAAAGTTTCGGTTGCTGATATTTGAAGTTTCACACAAAATTCTATGCAAATCCTCTGCTTCAATTTTCGTTCCATCGTAAAATCGCCGCAGCGCTATGTGTAACCTTTAAATAAATTAGAATAACTTTGGGGCGCGTGCACGTACCACCTCGATATTGGTACCACCGTGTAGCCAGATATTTTTTCTATAAAAACAGTCAAATTCATTTACATTTTTCATTTATTTATTTTTTTATGGACCCAGTCCGGGAACTTATGGGACATACCTTGTATATATATGTCTTCTAAACCAATAATTAATACCATTTATAGCTTCCTTACACTTTCATTCTTAATAACACTTATTTCTTCAGTTGTGAAGGGCGAGTGCTCGTAAGCTCGTGGTTAAAGTTAAGAAAATAAAATATGTATAACCAATATATATTTATGTATCACCAATAGTGCCCTTAACCCATTAAAATTAGCCATCAATTTCCTATCAACACACTGATACTTTGGTAACAAATAAATTCACTGGCAATCTGTTTTTTTAATAATAGCATCAAAAATTATCTCTACAGACCTTACTACAATGATACAAGTTATTGAATGAGAAGGCTTGGCTCATCAGTAGTGAACCCTCTCAGCGGTTTCGCCAAATTAATCTATAAACAGCTCTACTATTGAATTGAATTGGTTTTAGGAAATACCCTTAATTCTCTATGGAATGCAGCTTCAGAGTGTTTATTGAACCTATGGACATAAGCATAACCTATGGACACTGATATATTGATATTTATACCTAAATACCCATATGGTAGGTAAACTGGAAACTTATTTCAATGATTCACAGAGAGGTTATAGCTTTGCGTATTTATTAATTCAAAGGGCGTGTTTATTACCTCCACATTTTTCAATGAATATTATAAGAAAAATATTTAATAAAAGAAAGACAAATTCAATTCAATTTGAAACATCATATGACAGCTAGGGTCTAGGAATCAAAATGGTTAATCATTTGCTTCAAACTGATGAATTTGTTGGTAAATATTTCACTTCTACAAACTAAACCAGTAAGGTTTGAATATAAAATACATTTGTAAACTTTTTAAAAAGTGATCTCAACATAACATACCAATTTAATCTCAGATAAAAATTAAAATATTCAAATCACAAAATTAATTTTAAAAATTTAATACTGAAAGAAATATCTCGGTAGTAATAGAGATTTAATTGATCTTTGTGTGTGTAGTTTTATGATTATAAAACTGGGTGTTAAAATATCTCTAGTTTATATGTGAGTAAAAATAGGTCATTGTCAATAAAACAATTACATTATCCACCTATCAATAGATTTCTGATGCCAAGATAATCTTCCAAAGCAATTGTTGCTCCCTGAAGAAGCCCTATAGAATCCCCTGGAACAGAAGGCTAGCGAACCCCAGCAGGGAAGAAGCACCGCGTACTCCTCTGGGACAGGGGGCTAGCGAACCCCAGCAGGGAAGAAGCACCGCGCACTCCTCTGGAAGAGGGGGCTAGCGAACCCCAGCAGGAAAGAAGCACCGCACACTCCTCTGGGTCAGGGGGCTAGCGAACCCCAGCAGGGAAGAAGCACCGCGCACTCCTCTGGGACAGAAGGCTAGCGAACCCCAGCTTGGAAGAAGCACCGCGCACTCCTCTGGGACAGAAGGCTAGCGAACCCCAGCTTGGAAGAAGCACCGCGCACTCCTCTGGAAGAGGGGGCTAGCGAACCCCAGCAGGAAAGAAGCACCGCGCACTCCTCTGGGACAGGGGGCTAGCGAACCCCAGCAGAGAAGAAGCACCGCGCACTCCTCTGGAAGAGGGGGCTAGCGAACCCCAGCAGGAAAGAAGCACCGCGCACTCCTCTGGGTCAGGGGGCTAGCGAACCCCAGCAGGGAAGAAGCACCGCGCACTCCTCTGGGTCAGGGGGCTAGCGAACCCCAGCAGGGAAGAAGCACCGCGCACTCCTCTGGGACAGAAGGCTAGCGAACCCCAGCTTGGAAGAAGCACCGCGCACTCCTCTGGAAGAGGGGGCTAGCAAACCCCAGCAGGAAAGAAGCACCGCGCACTCCTCTGGGACAGAAGGCTAGCGAACCCCAATAGGGAAGAAAGACCACGCACTTCTCTGGGACAGGGGGCTAGCGAACCCCAGCAGGGAAGAAGGACCACGCACTTCTCTGGGACAGGGGGCTAGCGAACCCCAGCAGGGAAGAAGGAACACGCACTTCTCTGGGACAGGGGGCTAGCGAACCCCAGCAGGGAAGAAGGAACACGCACTCCTCTGGGTCAGGGGGCTAGCGAACCCCAGCAGGGAAGAAGCACCGCGCACTCCTCTGGAACAGGGGGCTAGCGAACCCCAGCAGGGAAGAAGCACCGCGCACTCCTCTGGGACAGAAGGCTAGCGAACCCCAATAGGGAAGAAAGACCACGCACTTCTCTGGGACAGGGGGCTAGCGAACCCCAGCAGGGAAGAAGGACCACGCACTTCTCTGGGACAGGGGGCTAGCGAACCCCAGCAGGGAAGAAGGAACACGCACTCCTCTGGGTCAGGGGGCTAGCGAACCCCAGCTTGGAAGAAGCACCGCGCACTCCTCTGGAAGAGGGGGCTAGCGAACCCCAGCAGGAAAGAAGCACCGCGCACTCCTCTGGGACAGAAGGCTAGCGAACCCCAATAGGGAAGAAAGACCACACACTTCTCTGGGACAGGGGGCTAGCGAACCCCAGCAGGGAAGAAGGACCACGCACTTCTCTGGGACAGGGGGCTAGCGAACCCCAGCAGGGAAGAAGGAACACGCACTCCTCTGGGTCAGGGGGCTAGTGAACCCCAGCAGGGAAGAAGCACCGCGCACTCCTCTGGAACAGGGGGCTAGCGAACCCCAGCAGGGAAGAAGCACCGCGCACTCCTCTGGAACAGGGGGCTAGCTAACCCCAGCAGGACAGAAGGACCACGCACCACTCTGGGTCAGGGGGCTAGCGAACCCCAGCAGGGAAGAAGCACCGCGCACTCCTCTGGAACAGGGGGCTAGCGAACCCCAGCAGGGAAGAAGCACCGCCCACTCCTCTGGAACAGGGGGCTAGCAAACCCCAGCAGGGAAAAAGCACCGCGCACTCCTCTGGGACAGGTGGCTAGCGAACCCCAGCAGGGAAGAAGCACCGCGCACTCCTCTGGAACAGGGGGCTAGCGAACCCCAGCAGAGAAGAAACTCCACGCACTCCTCTGGGACAGGGGGCTAGCGAACCCCAGCAGGGGAGAAGCACCAGGCACTTCTCTGGGACAGGGGGCTAGCGAACCCCAGCAGGGGAGAAGCACCAGGCACTTCTCTGGGACAGGGGGCTAGCGAACCCCAGCAGGGAAGAAGCACCGCACACTCCTCTGGGACAGGGGGCTAGCGAACCTCAGTAGGGAAGAAGCACCACAGACTCTCTGGACAGGGGGCTAGCGAACCCCAGCAGGAAAGAAGCACCACAGACTCTCTGGAACAGGGGGCTAGCGAACCCCAGCAGGGAAGAAGCACCACGAGCTCCTCTGGAACAGGGGGCTAGCGAACCCCAGCAGGGAAGAAGCACCACAGACTCTATAGGACAGGGGACCAGCGACCCCAGCAGGGAAGAAGCACCACAGACTCTCTGGAACAGGGTGCTAGCGAACCCCAGAAGGGAAGAATCTCCACGGACTCCTCTGGAACAGGGGGCTAGTGAACCCCTGCAGGAAAAAAGCACCACAGACACCTCTGGAACAGGGGACCAACGACCCCAGCAGGGAAGAAGCACCACGAGCTGCTCTGCCGAAATGTCGAAAAAATAAAACATTTTTCTGGCCGAAGTGTCTCTTATAGATTCTTTAAATCCCTTAACCAATAATACCTTTCTAGAGCCGGGTAGAGAGGCATAATAAGTCGATATCATTTTAAAATCAAACATGCAATATCACAGCGGTCTGGTGGATTACATTGGCGAAACCGCTGGGAAGGTTTGCCACTGATAAGCCAAGCCCTCCCAATATATTTTTCATCATAGTAAGAACAGAGGGAAGATGTTTTATTCATAAAAGAAAATATTGCACTATATAATGGTAACATTCGTATACAAAGAATTGTATCTAGGGCTAGAAGGTGGGAAATCTTTGTACAGAATCCAGCAGATCGAGTGTAAATAGAGACATGTTTAGATGACTTATAGGAATGGATACACAGTGACATTCATTGAAAACATACGAGTTAACCTAGTGTTAAAAAATTGACTCTCTCTCCTTAAAAAAA
Organism: Cordylochernes scorpioides; assembly: GCA_030710605.1. Lineage (NCBI taxonomy): Eukaryota > Metazoa > Arthropoda > Arachnida > Pseudoscorpiones > Chernetidae > Cordylochernes > Cordylochernes scorpioides. The sequence continues at coordinate 16,566,329 of CP092864.1, forward strand.
AGTATATATAAACAATATTGTAGCGTAGAAATCAAGTCTCTGTATATCTGGAGGTCTGGAAGTATCTATTGATAACATCACCACGACCAGTTGACAAAAATTAACAAATTAACCAAACTATCTACAGCTAGAGAATTTCGAGCAAGCAAGCTAGGCACTAAATGATGATTTTCAAATATAAATATGTTTCAAATATTCTCACTGAATAATTTAATTAAATCAAATAATAAATATAAATTATATTTCTTCGTCACAATATGTATATACAATATATTAGTTATTTCAAAATATTTAAAATATACCACATACCCCAGAATATTGTAAACAGATAAATAAAACCATAAAGAAAATTCATTCAGTATTCCCCCATATGAAATAATATTAATTATTTATTTATTTTTTAATGATCCCTATTACCTTGGGTACAAACCATATTAATCATGTTGGATAGAAGTTGGAGGCTGCTTTTACTGTAAGTTCACCAGATGTCTACACACGTGAAAAGCAGTTCGACTTTCCACTTAAAATGTGCTAGATCCCTCATTTGTTTACTTGCACTCGCTGGTGGGGTTGTTCTTTTGCAAGTATTGGGGGCCATTGGGGCTTTTTCCTTTCAAATTAGAAAAAAATGCCTAAAACGGGATTCAATGCCGCGTTGTAGCGGTCGAAAACCAACGGTTTAGACCATCCTTCCACCGACCGCAATTTAATTCGTGAGTGCGACCAATGTTCAATGTGAATTTGAAAATCTTGGTATTTGTGATCGGGTAATTCCAGGAGCCGTTTCTTTATTAGGTGCAGCTCACCTAAATAAGCATAGTACCTAAATGTACGATAACTATTATATACATTCATTGACAAAACATAAGGATATTGAAAGTCCTTGATATCGTTGGTCGTCTTTTTTTTTTAAGGAGACAGAGGAAATTTTGCTCATACTATGGTTATCTCTTGTCTTTAATAAAGGTCAATGTGTATCAAATACCTTTCAGAGTTATTGTCTGAATCCATATATATATGATAAAAGGAACAGCTTCCTTAAGTTTTGTCCATGAGTGGATATGGAGCTCATATATAATATACAGGGTGTGGCCCGTTATCCTTTGATGAAAGTGAATCGTGGTAATATATCTCCTTGTAAGTTGAATTCTAACTGGATACCCCCAATAAAAATAAGTGAATTACATTGAATAGTTGTGATATTAAAAAAATATTTCTTTCATTTTAAATATAGAGCAATCCATATTTATATCTTCAGAAAATAAAAGGCATATATTGGATTGAATAATGGATTTATTTGTCAATATTTCGGTTGGCTGACGGCCAACCTTTGTCAAGGCATTATATTATTTTTAATAAACAATAATATTCTATGGAAAAATGTAATGCCTTAGCAAAGATTGGCGTTCAGCCAACCAAAATATTGGGAAATAAATCTCTTATTCAATCAAATATATGTCTTATTATTATCTAAATAATTCCCTTTGGTAATATGTTTCTTTTATTAACTTTAACCGCGAGCTTTCGAGCTATTGGCTCTTCAATAGGCAGAATGCGACATCAAGAGTAAACGTGGAAGAGATTTATCTATGGTATTTACCATAATAACAATTACGGAACAGTTCCATCATATATATATGTTGTCTAAACCAATAATATATACCATATATAGCTTCCTTCCACGTTCATTCTTAATAACACTTATTTTTTCAGTTGTGAAGGGCGAGTGCTCGAATGCTTGTGGTTAAATTTAAGAAAATAAAATATGTATAACCAATATATATTATGTATCACCAATAGTGCCCTTAACCCATTAAAAATATGCCCTCAATTTCCTATGAACACACTGATACTTTGTTAACAAATAAATTCACCGGCAATGTGTTTTTATATCCAAAAGGAGCATCAAAAATTATCCTTACAGACGTTACTACAATAATATAAGTTATTGAAAAAAAAAGGCTTGGCTCATCAGTAGTTAACCCTCTCAGCGGTTTCGCCAAATTAATCTTTAGACCGCTCTACTATTGTGTTGGATTGGGTTTAGGAAATACCCTTAATTCTCTATGGAATGCAGCTTCAGAGTGTTTATTGAACCTGTGGACATGAGCATAACCTATGGACAGTGATACATTGCTATTTATACCTAAATACCCATATGGTAGATAAACTGGAAAATTCTTTCAATGATTTACAGAGAGGTTATTGCATTTGCGTATTTATTAATTCAAAGGTTGTTGTTTCTTACCTCAATATTTATAATTAAATATTGTAAGAGAAATATTAAAAAAAGAAAGGCAAATTTATCCGAATATAACACACCATGTGACAGTTAGTCATTTGTTTTATTAAAAATTTTGTTAGTAATTATTTCACTTCTCTCTCTACAACTTTCTTATCGATGATCTCAACTTAGCATATCAATTGAATTCAGATAAAATTGAAAATATTTATTTATAAAATATATATTTAAAAAAAAAATGATACTTAAAAAAATATCTTGGACGTGATAGAATTTTAATAAGCCTTGTTGTTGTGTGTAATTTTCTGATTATAAAGGTGCGAGTTGAAATATCTCCAGTTGATATGTGAGTAAAAATAAGTCATTGTTTATTGAAAAATTATATTACTCTCCTATCAATCGAAACCAGACTCCAAGATGTGTCTCCAATGCTGGCCATTCAAGAAAGCTCCCAGAAACAGTCCCCAAAACCAAGACGAAAATTATGATTACGAAGACATTATGGACAAATATTTCAAACAAGAGATCAAAATTATATCATATAGAGATAGATATGAGGAGCCGCATCATCTGCCAAAAAGAGTGCGTTTCGGCCGCGAAATAATTTACAAAGAATTTGACAGCACAGAGATGCCAGAAGAGCTCTCAAAAACGGAATGGAAGAACATGGCAGAGGACGCTTTGTTCCTGAAGGAGGACAAAGAACGATCTATTCCTCACTGCCCCCCATGTACCCAAGACGATATTTCTTCCAGTCTTCCAAAACCCGGCCACCCTACAGCGTGAAGAAGATGCTGGAAGAAGAGGCCGTTCGCCTGGAGAGTCATAAAAACGATCTGATATGCCAATTGGGGGCCAGAAGGGCTAGAAAGGCCGAGAAACGGGAGCGCCATGAAGAGCTCTGGCGATCATCGGAAATAGAACTGAGGATACTTGAAGCCAGCGAGGAGTCTGGTGACATATAGTTCCGCGTTGATTAACTGGAGCATCAGCACCAAAATTTTCAAGTGAATTACATTTGGAAACTTCCTTCTAAATTCCTTGAATTATTTCTTGATTGGAAAATAAGAATTTTTATGAAAAAGGAAGATATGATAATAGAGGCTCTAGAGACTGATCGGACAATTCTTGAAACGGGGGCTAGTGAACCCCAGCAGAGATGATCCTCTACAATCGTTCTGGGACAGGGGGATAGTGAACCCCAGCAGAGAGGAACCTCCACGGCAGCTCTGGAGCAGGGGACTAGTGAACCCCAGCAGAGAGGAACCTCTACGACCGCTCTGGGACAGGGGGCTAGTGAACCCCAGCAGAGAGAAACCTCCACGGACAGCTCTGGAGCAGTGGGCTAGTGAACCCCAGCAGAGAGGAACCTCCACGGACCGCTCTGGAACAGGGGGCTAGTGAACCCCAGCAGAGAGGAACCTCCACGGACCGCTCTGGAGCAGGGGGCTAGTGAACCCCAGCAGAATCGGACCTCCACGGACCGCTCTGGGACAGGGGCTAGTGAACCCCAGCAGAGAGGAACCTACACGGACCGCTCTGAAGCAGAGGGCTAGTGAACCCCAGCAGAATCGGACCTCCACGGACCGCTCTGGGACAGGGGCTAGTGAACCCCAGCAGAGAGGAACCTACACGGACCGCTCTGGAGCAGGGGGCTGGTGAACCCCAGCAGAGAGGAACCTCCACGGACCGCTCTGGAGCAGGGGGCTAGCGAACCCCAGCAGAGAGGAGCCTCCACGGACAGCTCTGGAGCAGGGGGCTAGCGAACCCCAGCAGAATCGGACCTCCACGGACCGCTCTGAAACAGGGGGCTAGTGAACCCCAGCAGAGACGAACCTCCACGGACCGATCTTGAACAGGGGGCTTGTGAACCTCAGTAGAGACGAGCCATCACGGACCGATTTGGGACACGGGTCTAGTGAACCCAGGCAGAGAGGAACCTCCACGGAGCGCTCTGGGACAGGGGGCTAGTGAACCCCAGCAGAGACGAACCTCCACGGACCGCTCTGGGGCAGGGGGCTAGTGTACCCCAGCAGAGAGGAACCTCCACGGACAGCTCTGGAACAGGGGGCTAGTGAACCCCAGCAGAATCGGACCCCCACGGACCGCTCTGGGACAGAGGGCTAGTGAACCCCAGCAGAGAGGAACCTCCACGGACCGCTCTGGGACAGGGGGCTAGTGTACCCCAGCAGAGAGGAACCTCCACTGACCGCTTTGGAGCAGGGGGCTAGTGAACCCCAGCAGAGAGGAACCTCCACCGACCGCTCTGGAGCAGGAGGCTAGAGAACCCCAGCAGAGAGGAACCTCCACGGACCGCTCTGGAGCAGGGGGCTAGCGAACCCCAGCAGAATCGGACCTCCACGGACCGCTCTGGAACAGGGGGCTAGTGAACCCCAGCATAGAAGAACCTCCACGGACCGCTCTGGAACAGGGGGCTAGTGAACCTCAGTAGAGACGAGCCTCCACGGACCGCTTTGGGACAGGGGGCTAGTGAACCCCAGCAGAGAGGAACCTCCACGGACCGCTCTGGGACAGGGGGCTAGTGAACCTCAGTAGAGACGAGCCTCCACGGACCGCTTTGGGACAGGGGGCTAGTGAACCCAAGCAGAGTGGAACCTCCACGGACCGCTCTGGGACAGGGGGCTAGTGAACCCCAGCAGAGAGGAACCTCCACGGACGGCTCTGGAACAGGGCGCTAGTGAACCCCAGCAGAGAGGAACCTCCACGGACAGCTCTGGAGCAGGGGGGCTAGTGAACCCCAGCAGAGAGGAACCTCCACGGATAGCTCTGGAGCAGGGGGCTAGTGAACCCCAGCAGAATCGGACCTCCACGGACCGCTCTGGAACAGGGGGCTAGTGAACCCCAGCAGAGAGGAACCTCCACGGACCGCTCTGGAGCAGGGGCTAGTGAACCCCAGCAGAATCGGACCTCCACGGACCGCTCTGGGACTGGGGGCTAGTGAGCCCCATCAGAGTCGAACTTCCACGGACCGCTCTGGGACAGGGGGCTAGTGAACCCCAGCAGAGAGGAACCTCCACGGACCGCTCTGGAGCAGGGGGCTAGTTTACCCCAGCAGAGTCGAACCTCCTCGGACCGCCCTGGAACAGGAGGCTAGTGAACCCCAGCAGAGAGGAACCTCCACGGACCGCTCTGGAACAGGGGGCTAGTGAACCCCAGCAGAGAGGAACCTCCACGGACCGCTCTGGAGCAGGGGGCTAGTGAACCCCAGCAGAATCGGACCTCCACGGACCGCTCTGGGACAGGGGGCTAGTGAACCCCAGCAGAGAGGAACCTCCACAGACCGCTCTGAAGCAGGGGGCTAGTGAACCCCAGCAGAATCGGACCTCCACGGACCGCTCTGGGACAGGGTCTAGTGAACCCCAGCAGAGACGAACCTCCACGGACCGCTCTGGAACAGAGGGCTAGTGAACCTCAGTAGAGACGAGCCTCCACGGACCGCTTTGGGACAAGGGGCTAGTGAACCCCAGCAGAGACGAACCTCCACGGACCGCTCTGGGACAGGGAGCTAGTGAACCCCAGCAGAGACGAACATCCACGGGACTCTCTGGAAAAGGAGACTAGTGAACCCCAGCAGAGACGAACCTCCACGGAACGCTCTGGATCAGGAGGCTAGCGAACCCCAGCAGAGACGGATCTCCATGGAACGCTCTGGAACAGGGGGTAGTGAACACCAGCAGAGAGGAACCTCCACAGACCTCTCTGGAACAGGGGGCTAGTGAACACCAACTGAGTTGAACCTCCAGCTGTATAAACCCCGGAGAAGTTCAAACCCATCACTAAATCTTTAAAGATGGATCCCAAGATGAGCTGAAGGTGAACAAATATCTTTATAGCTCCTTTCTTTCCTTCACAATCCAAACTATTTCAAAATTAAATAAACATTGAGCCTGAAAATTCATGATTTGATGAAGAAAATAAATGAGAAAAATAACTTGTTTTATAATTATATATTTAAATGTTAATTTTATAGCTTATTATTTGCAAAATATTCATTTTGTCTTCGAAATAAATTGACAAAAATATATCTATTAAACAATACAATGTTAGTTTCTTATTGATTATAAATATAATATAAAATTGATTGAATGCCGCTAGGTTGTGGCGATGATCAATAGATTGCTGTTGGATCGTTTTTGAAGACAACTCTCAGATTTATAAAATTAATTTATTAAACTTTAAACAGTTTTAGATATAGAGAGAGTTAATTACCTCGTATTTAAGGCAACAAAATAATCATCTAATTTACATACATCGTTCTAACCAAATTCAACTTATGCAAAATAGACGACCAAAAAAAAAAATTAATAATAGAGGGTAAGTTCCTATTTTTTACAAGTTTTCACACTCAAAGAATATTAAACTTCTTGCTTCAATTGCTTTTAGTTTTGAAGTTAATTTTTACGGGAGAGCCGAGGCGCCATACCTTCTTTAAATATTCATTGTTTCAATGCATAATTAAAGGTGTAAGTACCTCTTTTTGGGACATGAATACAATATCTATATATTCAGTACATATATTGGATCTTAATTAGAATTTATTTTACGAAGATGGGCAATTCGCCTCTCTTCATCGAGGGTTTCTATGATTTAAACTAAATCACGTGGGTAGGTGTAAGCCACTCTCGCTATACAAGACCAAAGTAAGAAATCATCTGGGAATAATGTTGGTGTACATCAAATACTTTTACAATTAATATAAATGTAATAATATGATTATGATTATATGAATAGAATAATTGTCTCGCTATATGAGACCAAAATAAGAAACTATCTGAGAAAAATGTTGGTATACATCAAATACAATAAAAATAAAATTATGATTATATTGTCACGAGTCTTCAATCAAAAAACAAAATAGAACTTCTCATCATAACAAAAAAGGCAGAAGAAGCAATACAACAACCAAGAAAAGAAACAATAGGAAAAGAGGATTTTGGTATTTAAAAAAATATAGATATTTGTTATTTAAAATATAATATTGTAACAAAGTATATATTAATTTTATTAATTTTATTAACAGAGTGGTCATTTTAATGTTTATATTTTGCTACTCTGTAAATTTCCCTCGTGGCTTATCTTTTGTTTACCATTCATAGTTGGTACTTGCCTGAAATAAATTGTCTCATCCCGAAGTTGGTCTTCTCTAATAATATTCCCATGGCATTTTGGTGGAGATGCTGGGTAAGTTGAGAAAGACAAACTGTCGACCGCCGAGAAGACCTTGAAGCCATGAGTGCTGTGATCTACATTTTCAAGACTGACTCCAGGATTCCACCGCCGTGCTAAAGCCAAGACTTCCCTCGAAGATGACGATGTACCTATAGACGATACGACGACAAAGCCGCTCTTCACGCCGCAAGAAAAATGACGCAAAAATACTAGGGACAAAGTTCCAAGACTAAGATGAAATCCTTGGCAGAAGCACGTCAGATCCATGTCAGTATCTACAATAGCTGTGGGTCACAGCTCCCATAGGGAAGAAGCTATGTAACAAAGTATTTATTAATTTTATTATTTTTATTAACAGGGTGGTCATTTTAATGTTTATATTCTGCTACTCTGTAAATTTCCTTCGTGTCTATCTTTTGTTTATCACTCATAGTTTGTCCTTGCCTGAAATAAATTGCTGCCTCCTCCTGAAGTTTTTGTCTTTCCTAATTTTCCACGTGGCAATATGAAAATATCACATTTGTTAATGTGATACTCCTGTTGAAGGACTGATAAGTCCGGGAAAGTTTGAAAATGTTCTATAAGAAACTTAGCCTTGGAAGCAATATTTATTTTGTTATGTAAATAAATTCAGTGATTAAATTATGATTTTATAAAAATATGTAATAATATTTTATCGAGAGAGATAAAAATGTATCTCAAATCAGCTCAAATAATTCATAAAATGCCTTTTGGCCCTACATTAAACATAGATTATTAGCATGTTATTCATCGAAGCATGGAAAGTAGGAATATTTTTCACATTTGAAATAATTTTCGCTAAAATAGTTACATATCTATATATATATATAAATGAATGTTTGTTTGTATGTCCGGTATACAAATTCGCAGTAGTTCACTAATTCAAACCAAAATTTCCATACATAGGTAAAAAATAACGGGGAAGACGATAGGCTATTTTAAAAAATATATAAATCAATTATTAAAACTATATATTCAAATTATTCTACTTAGCTCACGAACAGCGCCCTCTATCAAGTACTAAAAGGTTATAAATACGTTTAAAATCTAAATCTTCTAATATTTTATTAATAATAGTTCGCTTAATAACACATATAATATAAATATTTATATAATAACTGCTCTAATTTGAAATAATCGGTAGGTTTTATTTATTTATATATTTTCATTTTTAGATATAACTGATCTAATTCGCCGTTTAAAATAACTAATAATAGTTCGCTTAATAACACATATAATATAAATATTTATATAATAACTGCTCTAATTTGAAATATTTGGTAAGTTTTATTTATTTATATATTTTCATTTTTAGATATAACTGATCTAATTCGCCGTTTAAAATAACTGCTCTAATTCGAAATATTTGGTATGTTTTATTTGTGTTCACTCTATTTCTATTTATTTGAAGTATTATAATTTCCATGTTTCAAAAACCTATTTCAAAAAGGTCGTTAGAAATATGTAATGCCTGAAATAGCTTTGCATGCGAATATTTATGATGCCAAGCGTAGCTTAATGGTTAGGTGTGCGGCTTCGTATTTCCACAACCTTGGTTCGAAACTTAGCCTGGGTGTTTTTTTTTATATTATTGAAGCAAAGTTTTTTTTTAAAGTACCAAGATTTCCATACATAGGTAAAAAAAGTACGAGGAAAACGATAGGATATTTTAAATTATATATAAATTAAATATTAAAAATATATATTCAAATTATTCTACTTAGCTCACGAACAGCGCCCTCTATCAAGGTTATAAATACGTTTAAAATCGATATATTCTCAAAATTTTATTAATAATAGTTAGCTTAATAATAAGAATACTTGATCTAAATCGAGATATTAATAGACGCTCGCTCGATTTGAAGATTTACACATGTGTATATCGTAACTAATCTGACTGTAAAGTTTGAAGCGGGACGTTTCACAAGAGTGACATCCACGGAGCCAATTTATAATTGTAATGAATAGTGTTTGAATAAAAACATTCAATCGGGTAAACCCGGGCGTTGCCCGGGTCATTCGGCTAGTATTTTATATATGTGAAGCAATACTGAAATATGAATGATTATTATTTAGTCTGTCTGTGTTTTGTGAATTGTTTTGTGAGAGAACAACGATCGGAACAATTAGTTTTATATATTTTATGGCTTATGTCATCTGTTTGTTTGAATACCTAAATAAAGTATTCTTTGCAGCGCCAGATCATATAATCAGGAATGCCTTCTTTAGTCGTACAAATTCCAAATTCACGTGATAAATGCAATGATAATCATTCAGATACGTAGCGCCTATACACAACTAACAGTTCGCAGTTCCTCACATTTCAATATAACAGGCTAAATCAATGTTTAGTTAATTTCTGTTCTACCAGATGGCGCTCTGCCTTCTGTAAAGCACATGTGCTCCTGGTCAGGATATGCCATTTTTAATATTGATTTCAACACCTGATATTTTTATCTTTTATTTTTTTCTTTCGTTTTTTCATTTCAATATATGCAGAAAGAAATTCGACATTTGCATTTATATATTTGCCAGAACGCTGTATTTTAATTTGCACTCACTAGTGGGTTTGGACTTCTTGAACAATCAGGGGCCAATGAAACAAATTTTCATCACAAAAAAAGTGCCCAATGCGGGATTCGCTCCCGGGTCGTGTCTTTCCAAATCGATGTTTTATACCACTCTTCCTCTGTACACTTAAAAGTATAGAACAATATTAGAACGATATAGTTGACGAAACTCTCTAGAAATGTTCGCATTGATGATCCAGGTCCTTCTAATTTTTAATCGTAGTAAGTGTTTGCGCCTAGCTATGCAAAATAACTTGCCAGGTTAAATTGTGTTATATAATTATGTAAATTTTTATTTCTTCTAATTTATGAAAATACTAGCGGATGTGTACCCGGCTTCGCCCGGGTTTTATCCGAGTGAAAGTTTGCCTAACGAATATAATTGATAATAATATTCGGGAACACACAGAATATTATGATAATATAATTCGTTATGTCGTATATTTATATAATATATGAAATTTATTTTTCGAGCAAACATATCCACTATCTACTGAATAGATTTTTAGAAAGATATACATAAATAAAAATATCTAGAGATATACTACATGATCTTAACCAAAAGGCCGAGAAACGATATTTTATATATAGAGATGACCTGGCTTCGTGTGTCTTCTGCTCGAGTGAATGTTTCGCTGGTAGAATTTTGTTCCTGCGTACTATTAATCATTATCTGGCTTTACCCGTGGTCTGCTTTAGTGAATATTCCCCAAAAGATTTTTTTAATGCAATCAAGCATGATACGGAAATATTGTCATCATAATTTCTGACTAAAAAAATATTGTTGCTCAGTACTTGGTTAAATATAATTTTTATTGGTTAAAGTGCGACAAAAAAAAACTCTTTCAGATTTAACTCGCTGTCCTGTTTAAATTTCAGCGAGATTAGTTACATATTGAGGGCGTGCATAGCCGACAAACATATCTGACGCCATCTTTTTGACGGGAGAGGCGACCATTGATTCCATGGATTGATTTCCTCCCGGCAAATTTTCCATCTGTGTTTTGGCAATAGATTTGGCCCAGCCACATTGCCAGCAAAACACCTCTTTGGTAGATTGTGAAGATTCCATGAGATCCCGTGTGGATCTCATGGAATAAAGTCCGCCCTAGACTGACGAGGGCCATTAGCCCGAAACCATGGTCTCTAGGTGGACGCTTATCAGTTTGCCAAAGTTGGTGTTGTGGCTTTGTCACCGACCCGATGCCGCTAGTTGCGGCGACGGTCAATAGATGGCGTCAGATTCTGACGTTTATTTTGACGGGAGAGGCGACCATTGCTTCCATGGATTGATTTCCTCCCGGCAAATTTTCCATATATATATATATGTTCCCGGCTTCGCCCCAAGTAAAAGTTTGCTTAACAAACATTTGTTAAAACGATTATAGCAAACATCCAATCCCTACTGAATCTATACTTGTTTACCTTCTCGATAATTTTTTCCCGGTCCCTTGAAAAATACTCGATAAGTTGAAAAAAATCAGTATTAATTGGTCCACTCGGTAATTTGAAGTTGAAGGAATAGTATCTTGCCACAAACGAAGATTTGTAAATAACTGTATTTAGCGAATGTACCCGGCTTCGCACAGTTTTTATCCGAGTAAAAGTTTGCCTAACGAACATTTGTTAAAACGATTCTAGAAAACATCTAATCCACCTATATATTGATTTATAAACGTATATAAATATAAATATCGTTATATGCGTTTAAATATATTTTTGAAACACATAAATTTTTGAAAACATTTATTATATTTTAAATAAGATATTGTCATTTTTGTGAATTTGATAATTAATTATTTCTTTTTTTCTCAATGAATTATATATATTAATTTAAAATTTCATTTTTGTTATCATCATCACATACAATGTAATTTTTTTTATATAAACAAACGATAATAAACAACAACAATTAGGGGCTCAAAAATCATATATTATAGTTAGCAGCTCCGTAAATAAATATATTTTCACAACAACAATTAAAGTTGCATCATCATTTTTATAAAACAACAGCAAATTAAATTAACAATGTAAAAATATATTTTAACATTACATTTTAACATTTAACACAAAATCGTTACAATTTTTCCTTTAAATATATATTAATATTGAAATGCCAAGTATTTTTTACGTCATTGGAATATTATATTACTAAATTTTCAAATTAAATTTATTATACTTGGAAAACATTTTAAGCATTGTTACAATTTATAAATATAATTTCACCAGACGCCGCTAGAGGCGCTGCTTGCGAGTGAAAGTAGAAAATTTGCAAATAAAATTGCAAAGAATATTTATTTCAAATCAAATTCAAACCAGAAATCTTCCCAGTAGTATAGTGAATAACTTCCTAAATTATCACGGCGATTGGATAATCTTACCTTTTAAAAACATTCATCGTGTGAACAAACTAACATTCATCGTGTAAACAAACCACGTGTTAATTATTAACCAATCAAATTCATTTATCGTCGCGACCAGTGCTGCGCCCAAGCGGTAAAAGACTGGAACTAACGCTTTTTGGTTTTTTATTTTTTAAAAAAAGCACATTAACTTTTTTAGTTTTTTGAATAGCCTATATGTTAAACTAAATCTTCAGCTACCTACATGCGAAATTCCATAATGATTGAGTCAGTAGATTTTGCGTGAAGCGATAACAAACATCGATTTCGCATTTCATTTTTATAAGTATAAGGATATGTGTATAAATAAACGGTGAAAGTGATAATAAAGTTTAGTCAGTCACAGCTAAAACCAATGAGGCTGTTTGGATATTATTTTATTTAAACAGCTTGCTGCTACATCGCACCTAGAGAAGGACAGATTCTTAGTAGTCAATCCGCCGGTCTGGTCATAAAGCACAGTCAACATCAAGCTCTGCCAGAAATCGTCAACATCTAAGACCAGACAGAAGGCTAAGGAGCTAGAAGGAAGTTCGAGCTAGTATTGTTAGGATCCAAGCTCCAAAAAAAAAAAAACAGTAAGAATAATAGGAATTTGTTTTATTTTAAAATATATATTCGCGCAATAATAGTTATAATTTTTTAAATATAGATGACGCGCTATTGTATCATGCTTAAACCTAATAATGTTACGACAACGTTCAAAGGAGGCTAAAACTATCCACCACCTGTGGACCAGGGTGGCGGACGGACCAATCAGAAAAGAAGAAACCTGTTAAGTCTTTGTGTTATTTCTAAAGAATGACTACCAGTCATTAGAATCCTAGAGAAAGATCACTCTCAGCCTTTCTAATAATATTGAACTTTATTTTCTTATATGCTAATCCGAAATCTCAAAAGGCTCTATTTACATAATTACAGTTCACTTTGACTTCTCCAATTTTATCTTCGTTATCTCCAACTTCTTTGTGTTCTTGAACTTTATCCTTTTGACTTTAACTTCGCTCTTCCTTAAACTTTAACTTCGCCGACCCTATCTTCCTCTCCGCGACTATATCTTTCCTCTCTTCCACCTTACTTACTATACCTTTTACCTTACTTCTTACTTTGATCCACTTTCCGCCACACAACTTACTCCGATCTAACACTTTCTCCTCGCCACCGTTCTAATACCCTTATTCTCCTTCGCGTGCGCGCCTCGCCTCCTATCTACCTTCTTTTATATTGTCGAAAACAGTCACGTGGGCGCACTATGTGGCGTATCCCCTAGCGCACGCCATCTAGAGCCGTTTTTTCCAACCATTCTTAACATACCCCCACCCTCTTTGTGTGAGCACAAAGAGTTAAAAGGGCCATTTCCTCTTCTGAGGTCACTTCTAAGGGGTAAATCTTTTGGATAGGTCTCATCAATATTCCCCGCGTTGGTTTTACTCTTGCCACTCTGGTCTTTCCATCCTTGCCCGGAATCAATTCCTATATTTTTGCCATTGGCCTGGTTGTATAGAGCTGTGATTATCAGCACTACCTCACTGGAGCATGTTTGGTTAGCCATTGATGTTGAAGGAGCTTCCAGGTTATCCTCTTTTACATCTGCTTTCTTTTCGTATATTTCTTCTCTTCTTCCTGAGCACATCAGTTCTACGTGCCTGCTCTTACATACAAAACACTTGAATCTACTTCTGCAATCCCTTGCCATATGTCTCCTCCCTAGGCACGGGAAGCAGACCTTTGCCTTCGTAGCCTTTTGTCTGCGTTGCTCCAGCGTCATCTGTTTAGCTCTGTTACAATTCCTCGACGTATGGTTAGGCATATCGCAAAACGCACAACTCTCGTTATTACTCTGGTTTAAGAGATGTGTCTCTGTCGGGGATGTTCTTCTCTGGATCTTCTGTTTTTCTTGCATCTTTACTGGTCTTTTGAAGCCAGCTCGTACAAATTCCAGCCCCTCAGCTCCTCTAATTTCTTCTTTTATGAAATTTAAAAGATTATTCAATCGCTGTGAGCTGTTAGGTTCTCCGGTGTTATCCTCTGACTGGTATCCTGCCTCTGGTCTTCGCTGCCATATCTGCAGTACATCATCAGGCAGGCTGGATTCTACCATTGGGCATAGGAACACCGCATTCTGCTCGGTAGTTACTTCTAATGATTCTAACGATCTCAGTGAAGCCATAAGTGGGTCATACAAATCCGCCAATGTTCTCCTTTGAGAACTTGCTTTCTCGACAATCAACTCAAGTAGTTGTCTGACGTACATTTCTGTCAGTAATACTTTGTCGCCGAATTTTTCTTTTAGAGCTTCTATGGCCTTTGCATAATTGGCCTCGGTGACGGTATACCTTTCTCGAAATTTTTGTGCTCTGGAACCCTTGGTCACTGCTTGGTGGAGGTAATGGAACTTGTCCACATCGCTTAAGGTGTCGTCTTTTGAATTCTCTCGAACTGCCCCCACCATGGCAACCATTCCCTCAAGGTTCCACTGAACTTCAAGAGTTCCAACTTGGGCAATTTGCATATCCTCTTTTCCGATAATGCAGAAGTAGAGCCATTTCTTTCCCGCTGAATCGTTGCGATAGATTCCAACGCGTCTTGTACCTCTACTTCCATTCTGGTCAGCATACGCTCATACACATCGCAGCCTTCCAATTCTGCTGAGGTCTTCCGAAGTCTCTTCTGCTAAAAGTAAGGTCTCGATCTTTCCATTCAAAGACTCTACTCTCTGCTCCAATCTTTTTAGCTGTTGGTGTAAAGCTAATATCTCCTTTCTACTCAAAGGATCATCCTCTATTATCCTTTTGATTTCGGCCACTTTCTTCGTCATTAATCCTCTGAGAGGAGATCTCATCTTCCTTAGGTTTTCCATCTTCTCTAGGATCACGTCCGGGCTCACCAATTTGTTAAGTCTTTGGGTTATTTCTAAAGAATGACTACCAGTCATTAGAATCCTAGAGAAAGATCACTCTCAGCCTTTCTAATAATATTGAACTTTATTTTCTTATATGCTAATCCGAAATCTCAAAAGGCTCTATTTACATATGTACAGTTCACTTTGACTTCTCCAATTTTATCTTCGTTATCTCCAACTTCTTTGTGATCTTGAACTTTATCCTTTTGACTTTAACTTCGCTCTTCCTTAAACTTTAACTTCGCTCTTCCTTAAACTTTAACTTCGCCGACCCTATCTTCCTCTCCGCGACTATATCTTTCCTCTCTTCCACCTTACTTACTATACCTTTTACCTTACTTCTTACTTTGATCCACTTTCCGCCACATAACTTACTCCGATCTAACACTTTCTCCTCGCCACCGTTCTAATACCTTCTTCTCCCTCGCGCGCGCGCGCCTCGCCTCCTATCTACCTTTTTTTTTATATTGTCGAAAACAGTCACGTGGGCGCACTCTGTGGCGTATCCCCTGGCGCACGCCATCCAGAGCCGTTTTTCCCAAACATTCTTAACAAAACCCATCTAGTGAGCTATTGTCTTCCTCACTCTTGTTGATAGCAGCTGTTGGATGGAGCTCGCTGTATGTTACTTGCTTGTTTTCCACAATGCACGATGGTAAATCAATAGGAGTCACGTGAACAGAGATCCTTACTGTTTCCGTATGCTCTTTTGGCCATCCTTGACACAGTAACTGTGCAACAATATCGTAGAGCAGTCTGGAGTCAAATCTGGCGAAATCGTTCGGAGCGCTGGGTTTATAATCACTCATTGAGGACCTTTAATTATAAACATAACACCTCAGAATATGCTTTTTAGATGGCAGAGTGCCATCTAGTGGAACAGAAATCAACTTTTGGAAAATATCAGTGAACAGGCTAAATCAATGTTTAGTTGATTTCTGTTCCACCAGATGGCGCTCTGCCATCTAAAAAGCATATGTGCTCCTGGTCAGGATATACCTTCTTTATATTTAATATCAACACCTGACTATTTTTTCCTTTTTTTCTATTATTTTTCATGTCTTAAGCGTATTTACGCAAGTTTGGCCTTAAATACCCATTTCTTGGTTTCTCAAGAAGCCTCTAGAACCAAAAATCTTTTTGGTCGCAGTGGTTACAGCCTACTCCACTCTGGCGAGCGCCAACAAAGCGAAACGCGTTCGTTGATGGCTTTTCTTGATTTATAAAGAAATTGGGTTGGCCAAATATCAGGGAACAGGCTAAATCAATGTTTAGTTGATTTCTGTTCCACTAGATGGCGTTCTGCCATCCAAAAAGCATATGTGCTTCTAGTCAGGATATGCCTTTTTTGTTTTCAATATATATACACCTATCCCCCCATTTACACGGTACTTTTTTTACACGTTTTTGCTTTTACACGGTTTTCCAAATAAGTTTTTTTTTGTTGTTGTTTTTATCGCACTATACTAAATGCTACTGTGATTGAACACATGCGCTGTGTACACATCTCACGAGGAATCCCGAGCTTATGTGCTGACTACATATTTTAACCTGTCAATGCATTTTATTTTTATTTCTGTGTACACCTATTCCCCGATTTACACGTTTTTCTCAGGAACGTATCTACCGTGTAAATCGGGGGATAGGTGTATATATATATATACGACGATCGCTCGGCCTTCTCTCTCTCTCTAACCAATAAAAATAAATAAATAATATTAAATAATTGGAAAAATTAAAATATAATTCCTTTTGTAATAAGTTTCTTCAAATAACTTTAACCGCGAGCTTTCGAGCTATTTCTTCTTCAAATCTGATATTAAGAGTGAACGTGGAACGAAAATATTTATGGTTATCACTGAAATAACAATTACGGAACAGTTCCATCATATATAAATATGTTATCAAAAACAATAATAAATACAATATATAGCTTCCTTTCACCTTTGTTATTAATAACATTCTATTTACCAGTTGAAGGGCGAGATATCGGAAGCTCGTGGTTGAAGTTAATAAAATATAATATGTAACCAATTTAAAAAAGTCGATCAATAAAAATGATAGAAGTTTATTAGAAAAAAAAAACAAAAAACAAAAAAGGAAAGATATGTATATAGGTATACACATATAAATTGAACTATGTTATTATATTTAAAAAAATATGAAGAAAATGAACCATCTGGAAACATATTTTCCCAATAAAAATGGCGACCAAAACAAAAAGTTGCACCAAGTATGAAATGCCAGCAGTAATAAGTTTTCTTTATTATGAATCAGTTAAACCATTTGAAATTTACTCCAGAATGAAAGCTGTTTACGGTGAAAAATGTTTGACTCAAAATGGAATTCTTGAATGGGTTAGAAAATTTAAAAGCGGCATTGAAGGTTTGGATGATGGACCGCGACCTGGCGCCCCGGTCAAGGTTAGTGATGATGCAACCACCTGGGCCATTGACGAGATGATACAGAACGATCGTCACATTAGCATTAGAGTTATTTCTGCCGAACTTAACCTTAGTTATGGTAGTGACTAAAAAATCATCACAAAACATTTAGAGTAAAGAAAAATATGCACAAGATGGGTGTCTCGGCTGATCACAAAGGAAATGAAGGAAAAACGTCTTAATGCTTGTAATAGGCTTTTGGAATGTTAAGAAATTGAGGGTGAAGGTTTTCTTGATAGAATAGTGACTGGAGATGAATCATGGATACATCATCACATTCCTGACTCTAAAAGATCAAGTGTAGAATGGCATCACAAATGTTCACCAACACCAAAGAAAAAAAGGATAACAGCTTCTATTGGAAAAGTACTCTGATTCTTTTTGGGACAGTAAAGAATGCATCATAGAAGATTATCTTCCTAAAGGGCGAACAGTAAATAAAATAGTTTATTCTGAGCTATTTAAAAACTATTGAAGCCAAAATACGTTCAAAAAGGCGTGGTTTGCTGAGAAAAGGTGTTTGCTTACAGCATGATAATGCTCAGACCCACTAGGCCTATATCACCATTGAAACCATCAATAAATTTAATTTTAAAATTCTAATACATCCCTCTTACTCCCCTGATTTATCACTGAGTGATTATTATTTATTTGGACACCTAAAAATATTTTTAGGGGCATGGCTTTCCAGACTGATTATGAGGTTAAAAATGCGGGGCATGGATGGCTTGCACAACACACACAAGATTTTTTCTTAAAACGGAATTTACAAGCTACCTGATCTATGAAATAAGTATAAAGAAAATAGAGGGAGTTATGTAGAGAATTAAAAAAAAAATGTATTTCAGTTTACACTTAAAAAAAAAACTTGTATCCTTTTTTATTGATCCACCCTTTTATAATATGTATCACCAATTATTCCTTTAACCTAATAGAAATTAACTTTTGATTTCCTACCAACATATTGGTATTTTGCTATTTATATATAAATACCCATTTTAAATTTAAAATACATTTCTGAAACTCTATAATAGGTGATCTCAACATACCAATTTAATCTCAGATATAAAATAAAATATTTAATATTCACAGAATTAATTTTTAAAAATTTAATACTGAAAGAAATATCTTGATAGTAATAGAGATTTAATTTATCGTTGTTTTTGTGTAATTTTCTGGTCATAAAGATGGGGGTTAAAATATCTCTAGTTGATATGTGAGTAAAAATAGTTCATTGTTAATAAAACAATTACATTACCCTCCTATCTATAGATTTCTGTTGCCAAGATGATCCTTCACCGCTGATGTTGCTCCCTGAAAAAGCTCTATGGACTCCCCTGGAACAGGGGGCTAGCGAACCCCAACAGGGAAGAAGGACCACGCACTCCTCTGGATCAGGGGGCTAGCGAACCCCAGCTGGGAAGAAGGACCACGCACTCCTCTGGATCAGGGGGCTAGCGAACCCCAGCAGGGAAGAAACACCGCGCACTCCTCTGGAACAGGGGGATAGCGAACCCCAGCAGGGAAGAAGGACCACGCACTCCTCTGGGACAGGGGGCTTGCGAACCCCAGCAGGGAAGAAGGACCGAGCACTCCTCTGGATCAGGGGGCTAGCGAACCCCAGCAGGGAAGAAACACCGCGCACTACTCTGGATCAGGGGGCTAGCGAACCCCAGCAGGGAAGAAGGACCACGCACTCCTCTGGATCAGGGGGCTAGCGAACCCCAGCAGGGAAGAAGGACCACGCACTCCTCTGGATCAGAGGGCTAGCGAACCTCAGCAGGGAAGAAACACCGCGCACTCCTCTGGATCAGGGGGCTAGCGAACCCCAGCAGGGAAGAAACACCGCGCACTCCTCTGGATCAGGGGGCTAGCGAACCCCAGCAGGGAAGAAGGACCACGCACTCCTCTGGATCAGGGGGCTAGCGAACCCCAGCAGGGAAGAAGGACCACGCACTCCTCTGGATCAGGGGGCTAGCGAACCCCAGCAGGGAAGAAGGACCACGCACTCCTCTGGATCAGGGGGCTAGCGAACCCCAGCAGGGAAGAAACACCGCGCACTCCTCTGGATCAGGGGGCTAGCGAACCCCAGCAGGGAAGAAGGACCACGCACTCCTCTGGATCAGGGGGCTAGCGAACCCCAGCAGGGAAGAAGGACCACGCACTCCTCTGGATCAGGGGGCTAGCGAACCCCAGCAGGGAAGAAACACCGCGCACTCCTCTGGATCAGGGGGCTAGCGAACCCCAGCAGGGAAGAAGGACCACGCACTCCTCTGGATCAGGGGGCTAGCGAACCCCAGCAGGGAAGAAGGACCACGCACTCCTCTGGATCAGGGGGCTAGCGAACCCCAGCAGGGAAGAAACACCGCGCACTCCTCTGGATCAGGGGGCTAGCGAACCCCAGCAGGGAAGAAACACCGCGCACTCCTCTGGATCAGGGGGCTAGCGAACCCCAGCAGGGAAGAAACACCGCGCACTCCTCTGGATCAGGGGGCTAGCGAACCCCAGCAGGGAAAAAACACCGCGCACTCCTCTGGATCAGGGGGCTAGCGAACCCCAGCAGGGAAGAAACACCGCGCACTCCTCTGGATCAGGGGGCTAGCGAACCCCAGCAGGGAAGAAGGACCACGCACTCCTCTGGATCAGGGGGCTAGCGAACCCCAGCAGGGAAGAAGGACCACGCACTCCTCTGGATCAGGGGGCTAGGGAACCCCAGCAGGGAAGAAGGACCACGCACTCCTCTGGATCAGGGGGCTAGCGAACCCCAGCAGGGAAGAAGGACCACGCACTCCTCTGGATCAGGGGGCTAGCGAACCCCAGCAGGGAAGAAACACCGCGCGCTTCTCTGGGACAGGGGGCTAGCGAACCCCAGCAGGGAAGAAGGACCACGCACTTCTCTGGGTCAGGGGGCTAGCGAACCCCAGCAGAAAAGAAGCACCGCGCACTCCTCTGCGACAGGGGGCTAGCGAACCCCAGCAGTGAAGAAGGACCACGCACTCCTCTGGGTCAGGGGGCTAGCGAACCCCAGCAGGGGAGAAGGACCACGCACTCCTCTGGGCCAGGGGGCTAGCGAACCCCAGCAGGGAAGAAGGAACACGCACTCCTCTGGGCCAGGGGGCTGGCGAACCCCAGCAAGGAAGAAGCACCGCGCACTCCTCTGGAACAGGGGGCTAGCGAACCCCAGCTGAGAAGAAGTTCCACGGGCTGCTCTGTCGAAATGTCGAAAAAATAAAACATTTTTCCCACCGAAGTGTCTCTTATTGATTCTCTAAATGCCTTAACCAATAATACTTTTCTTGTACCGGGTAGAGAGGGAGAAATATCAATATCATTTTATAGACAAGCATGCAATATAAAGCGGTCTGGTGGATTACATTGACGAAACCACTGGGAAGGTTTGCCAATGATGAGCCAAGCCTCCCAATATATTTTTCATGGTAGTAAGAAGAGAAGGAAGATGTTTTATTTATAAAATAAAATTTTTATAAAGAAAATTCATATATATAAATGAGTGAAATATATTAATGTTTCAAGAAAATAAGCAATTTTTGAATTATAAATATATTATTTATTTTTTAATGATCCCTATTACCTCTGAGTAAAATCCATAATAATCATGTTGGGTAGAAGTTGGAAACTGCATTTATTGTAAGCTCACCACATGTCCACACACGTGAAAAGCAGTTCGACTTTCCACTTAAAATGTGCTAGATCCCCCATTTGGTTACTTGCACCCGCTGATGGGGTTGTTCTTTTGCAAGTATTGGGGGCTATTGGGGCTTTTTCTTTTCAAATTAGAAAAAGTTTCAATTCCGCGTCGTAGCGGTCGAAAACCAACGGTTTAGACCATCCTTCCACCGACCGCAATTTAATTCGTGAGTGCGACCAATGTTCAATGTGAATTTGAAAATCTTGGTATTTGTGATCGGTTAATTCCAGATACAGTTTCTTTATTAGGTACAGCTCACCTAAATAAGCCTAGTACGTAAATGTATAATGAATATTATATACATTTACTGATAAAATATTAGGAAGTTGAAAATCCTCGATATCGCCGGTTTTATATATATTTTTTTTAAGGAGACAGAGGCATTTTGCTCACACTTTGGTTATCTCTTGTCTTCGATGAAGGTCAATGTGTATCAAATATTTTTCAGAGTTATTGTCTGAATACCGATATGTGTGGAGTGGATATGGAGCTCATATATAATAAACAGGGTGACCTGTAATCCTCTGGTGAAAGTGAATCGTGGTAATATATCTCCTCGTAAGTAGAATTCTAACTGGATACCCAATCAATATAAATAAATTACATTGAATAGTTGAGATATTAAAAAATTATTCCTTTCGTTCTGAATATAGAGGAATCCATATTTATATCCTCAGAAAATAAAAATGTATATATTGGATTGAATAATAGATATATTTGTCAATATTTCGGTTGGCTGACCGCCAACCTTTGTCAAGGCTTTATATTTCTCTTAATAAATAATAATATTCTATGCAAAATTATAATGCCTTAGCAAAGCTTGGCGTTAAGCCAACCAAAATATTGGGAGATAAATATCTTATTAAATATAATATATGCCTTATATAAATAATTCTCTTTGGTAATATGTTTCTTTTATTAACTTTAACTTCCAGCTTTCGAGCTATTCGCTCTTCCACAGGCAGAATGGGATATAAAGAGTTAACGTGGGAGAGATTTATCAAAGATATTTACTATAATAACAATTACGGAACAGTTCCATCATATATATATGTTTTCTAAACCAATAATAAATACCATATATAGCTTCATTCCACGTTCATTCTTAATAACACTTATTTTACTAGTTGTGAAGGGCGAGAGCTCGAAAACTCGTGGTTAAAGTTAAGAAAATTTAATATGTATAACCAATATATATTATGTATCACCAATAGTGCCCTTAACCCATTAAAAATTAGCCCTCAATTTCCAATCAACACACTGATACTTTGGTAACAAATAAATTCACTGGCAATCTGTTTTTTTTTTAATAATAGCATAAAATATTATGTCTACAGACCTTACTGCAATGATATGAGTTATTGAATGGAGAAGGCTTGGCTCATCAGTAGTGAACCCTCTCAGTGGTTTCGCCAAATTAATCTCTAGACAGTTCTACTATTGTATTGGATTAGTTTTAGGGAATACCCTGCATTCCCTATGGAATACATCTTAGTAGTGTTTATTAAACCTATGGACATAAACATAACCCAGGTACACTGATACTTTGCTATTTATACCTAAATACCCATATGGTAGGTAAACTGGGAAAATCTTTCAATGATTTATAGAGAGGTTATTGCATTTGCGCATTTATTAATTAATAGGGTATGTTTCTTACCACCATTTTTTCTTTAAATATTGTAAGAGAAATATATTTAAAAAAAAAATTATCCCAATTTGAACCATCATGTGACAGCTAGGTTCTTGGAATCAATTGGTTAATCATTTGCTTTAATAAGATGAATTTGTTGGTAAATATTTCACACTTCTACAAACTAAACCAGTAAGTTTTAAATATAAAATAAATTTGTAATCTTTTTAAAAGATTATCTCAACTTATATATATAACATATCAATTTAATCTCAGATAAAAATTGAAATATTTAATTCACAAAATTAATTCTAAAAAATTGATACTGGAAGAAATATCTTGGTAGTAATAGAGATTTAATTGGACTTTGTGTGTTTGTAATTCTCTGATTATAAAGCTGGGGTTAAAATATCTCTATTTGATATGTGAGTAAAAATAGCTAATTAATAATTAAACAATTAAAATAAAAGGATTTAAAAGCGCGAATGTTTCTTTTATACATAAAACGAACTTCTACTGTCCTTACTGCGATGAAAAAATATATTGGGAGGGCTTGGCTCATCAGTGGTGAACCCTTCCAGCGGTTTCGCCAATTTAATCCACCAGACCGCTTCTCAGAGCTCTAATATTGTATTGGATCATTCTGCTTTTATATGCTACACTGAAGGATGGAATCTTAGAAATGGTTTTCAAGTAAACTATGGACATAAGCTTATAGGACAGTAGAATTATATTCAAATATTTGCTTCGAGCAATGCTCTTCAGCAAACTATAAAGACAAGGTCATCAGGAATAAATTAACACAAAGCAAAAACGCGCCCTCTATACATATAAAATAAAATGATTTAAAAGCGCGAATGTTTCTTTTATACATAAAACGAACTTCTACTGTCCTTACTGCGATGAAAAAATATATTGGGAGGGCTTGGCTCATCAGTGGTGAACCCTCCCAGCGGTTTCGCCAATTTAATCCACCAGACCGCTTCTCAGAGCTCTAATATTGTATTGGATCATTCTGCTTTTATATGCTACACTGAAGGATGGAATCTTAGAAATGGTTTTCAAGTAAACTATGGACATAAGCTTATAGGACAGTAGAATTATATTCAAATATTTGCTTCGAGCAATGCTCTTCAGCAAACTATAAAGACAAGGTCATCAGGAATAAATTAACACAAAGCAAAAACGCGCCCTCTATACATATAAAATAAAATGATTTAAAAGCGCGAATGTTTCTTTTATACATAAAACGAACTTCTACTGTCCTTACTGCGATGAAAAAATATATTGGGAGGGCTTGGCTCATCAGTGGTGAACCCTCCCAGCGGTTTCGCCAATTTAATCCACCAGACCGCTTCTCAGAGCTCTAATATTGTATTGGATCATTCTGCTTTTATATGCTACACTGAAGGATGGAATCTTAGAAATGGTTTTCAAGTAAACTATGGACATAAGCTTATAGGACAGTAGATTTATATTCAAATATTTGCTTCGAGCAATGCTCTTCAGCAAACTATAAAGACAAGGTCATCAGGAATAAATTAACATAAAGCAATAACGCGCCCTCTATACATATAAAATAAAAGGATTTAAAAGCGCGAATGTTTCTATTATACATAAAACGAACTTCTACTGTCCTTACTGCGATTAAAAAATATATTGGGAGGGCTTGGCTCATCAGTGGTGAACCCTCCCAGCGGTTTCGCCAATTTAATCCACCAGACCGCTTCTCAGAGCTCTAATATTGTATTGGATCATTCTGCTTTTATATGCTACACTGAAGGATGGAATCTTAGAAATGGTTTTCAAGTAAACTATGGACATAAGCTTATAGGACAGTAGAATTATATTCAAATATTTGCTTCGAGCAATGCTCTTCAGCAAACATTAAAAACAAGGTCATCAGGAATAAATTAACACAAAGCAATAACGCGCCCTCTATACATATAAAATATATTCGCGCTTTTAAATCTTTTTATTTTATATGTATAGAGGGCGCGTTATTGCTTTGTGTTAATTTATTCCTGATGACCTTGTCTTTATAGTTTGCTGAAGAGCATTGCTCGAAGCAAATATTTGAATATAATTCTACTGTCCTATAAGCTTATGTCCTAGTTTACTTGAAAACCATTTCTAAGATTCCATCCTTCAGTGTAGCATATAAAAGCAGAATGATCCAATACAATATTAGAGCTCTGAGAAGCGGTCTGGTGGATTAAATTGGCGAAACCGCTGGGAGGGTTCACCACTGATGAGCCAAGCCCTCCCTATACATTTTTTCATCGCAGTAAGGACAGTAGAAGTTCGTTTTATGTATAAAAGAAACATTCGCGCTTTTAAATCCTTTTATTTTATATGTATAGAGGGCGCGTTATTGCTTTGTGTTAATTTATTCCTGATGACCTTGTCTTTATAGTTTGCTGAAGAGCATTGCTCGAAGCAAATATTTGAATATAATTCTACTGTCTTATAAGCTTATGTCCATAGTTTACTTGAAAACCATTTCTAAGATTCCATCCTTCAGTGTAGCATATAAAAGCAGAATGATCCAATACAATA
Organism: Cordylochernes scorpioides; assembly: GCA_030710605.1. Taxonomy (NCBI): domain Eukaryota; kingdom Metazoa; phylum Arthropoda; class Arachnida; order Pseudoscorpiones; family Chernetidae; genus Cordylochernes; species Cordylochernes scorpioides. The sequence goes on from CP092864.1 coordinate 16,592,001, forward strand.
TTAGAGCTCTGAGAAGCGGTCTGGTGGATTAAATTGGCGAAACCGCTGGGAGGGTTCACCACTGATGAGCCAAGCCCTCCCAATATATTTTTTCATCGCAGTAAGGACAGTAGAAGTTCGTTTTATGTATAAAAGAAACATTCGCGCTTTTAAATCCTTTTATTTTATATGTATAGAGGGCGCGTTATTGCTTTGTGTTAATTTATTCCTGATGACCTTGTCTTTATAGTTTGCTGAAGAGCATTGCTCGAAGCAAATATTTGAATATAATTCTACTGTCCTATAAGCTTATGTCCATAGTTTACTTGAAAACCATTTCTAAGATTCCATCCTTCAGTGTAGCATATAAAAGCAGAATGATCCAATACAATATTAGAGCTCTGAGAAGCGGTCTGGTGGATTAAATTGGCGAAACCGCTGGGAGGGTTCACCACTGATGAGTCAAGCCCTCCCAATATATTTTTTCATCGCAGTAAGGACAGTAGAAGTTCGTTTTATGTATAAAAGAAACATTCGCGCTTTTAAATCCTTTTATTTTATATGTATAGAGGGCGCGTTACTGCTTTGTGTTAATTTATTCCTGATGACCTTGTCTTTATAGTTTGCTGAAGAGCATTGCTCGAAGCAAATATTTGAATATAATTCTACTGTCCTATAAGCTTATGTCCATAGTTTACTTGAAAACCATTTCTAAGATTCCATCCTTCAGTGTAGCATATAAAAGCAGAATGATCCAATACAATATTAGAGCTCTGAGAAGCGGTCTGGTGGATTAAATTGGCGAAACCGCTGGGAGGGTTCACCACTGATGAGCCAAGCCCTCCCAATATATTTTTTCATCGCAGTAAGGACAGTAGAAGTTCGTTTTATGTATAAAAGAAACATTCGCGCTTTTAAATCCTTTTATTTTATATGTATAGAGGGCGCGTTATTGCTTTGTGTTAATTTATTCCTGATGACCTTGTCTTTATAATTTGCTGAAGAGCATTGCTCGAAGCAAATATTTGAATATAATTCTACTGTCCTATAAGCTTATGTCCATAGTTTACTTGAAAACCATTTCTAAGATTCCATCCTTCAGTGTAGCATATAAAAGCAGAATGATCCAATACAATATTAGAGCTCTGAGAAGCGGTCTGGTGGATTAAATTGGCGAAACCGCTGGGAGGGTTCACCACTGATGAGCCAAGCCCTCCCAATATATTTTTTCATCGCAGTAAGGACAGTAGAAGTTGGTTTTATGTATAAAAGAAACATTCGCGCTTTTAAATCCTTTTATTTTATATGTATAGAGGGCGCGTTATTGCTTTGTGTTAATTTATTCCTGATGACCTTGTCTTTATAGTTTGCTGAAGCGAATTGCTCGAAGCAAATATTTGAATATAATTCTACTGTCCTATAAGCTTATGTCCATAGTTTACTTGAAACCCATTTCTAAGATTCCATCCTTCAGTGTAGCATATAAAAGCAGAATGATCCAATACAATATTAGAGCTCTGAGAAGCGGTCTGGTGGATTAAATTGGCGAAACCGCTGGGAGGGTTCACCACTGATGAGCCAAGCCCTCCCAATATATTATTTCATCGCAGTAAGGACAGTAGAAGTTCGTTTTATGTATAAAAGAAACATTCGCGCTTTTAAATCCTTTTATTTTATATGTATAGAGGGCGCGTTATTGCTTTGTGTTAATTTATTCCTGATGACCTTGTCTTTATAGTTTGCTGAAGAGCATTGCTCGAAGCAAATATTTGAATATAATTCTACTGTCCTATAAGCTTATGTCCATAGTTTACTTGAAAACCATTTCTAAGATTCCATCCTTCAGTGTAGCATATAAAAGCAGAATGATCCAATACAATATTAGAGCTCTGAGAAGCGGTCTGGTGGATTAAATTGGCGAAACCGCAGGGAGGGTTCACCACTGATGAGCCAAGCCCTCCCAATATATTTTTTCATCGCAGTAAGGACAGTAGAAGTTCGTTTTATGTATAAAAGAAACATTCGCGCTTTTAAATCCTTTTATTTTATATGTATAGAGGGCGCGTTATTGCTTTGTGTTAATTAAACAATTACATTACCCTCCTAACAATGGATTTCTGGTGCCAAGATGATTCTCCACCACTGATGTTGCTCTCTGAAGAAGCTCCACGGACTCCTCTGGAACAGGGGGCTAGCGAACCCCAGCAGGGAAGAAGCACCACGCACCTCTCTGGGACAGGGGGCTAGCGAACCCCAGCAGGGAAGAAGCACCACGCACCTCTCTGGGACAGGGGGCTAGCGAACCCCAGCAGGGAAGAAGCACCACGCCCTCCTCTGGGACAGGGGGCTAGCAAACCCCAGCAGGGAAGAAGCACCGCGCACTCCTCTGGGACAGGGGCTAGCGAACCCCAGCATGGAAGAAGAACAGCGCAATCCTCTGGGTCAGGGGGCTAGCGAACCCCAGCAGGGAAGAAGCACCGCGCCCTCTTCTGGGACAAGGGGCTAGCGAACCCCAGCAGTGAAGAAACACCGCGCACTCCTCTGTAAAAGGGGGATAGCGAACCCCAGCAGGGAAGAAGCACCGCGCACTTCTCTAGGTCAGGGGGATAGCGAACCCCAGCAGGGAAGAAGCACCGCGCACTCCTTTGGGACAGGGGGCTAGCGAACCCCAACAGGGAAGAAGCACCGTGCACGCCTCTGGGACAGGAGGCTAGCGAACCCCAGCAGGGAAGAAGCACCGCGCACTCCTCTGGGACAGGGGGCTAGCGAACCCTAGCAGGGAAGAAGCACCACGCACTCCTCTGGGACAGGGGGCTAGCGAACCCCAGCAGGGAAGAAGCACCGCGCACTCCTCTGGGACAGGGGGCTAGCGAAATCCAGCAGGGAAGAAGCACCGCGCACTCCTCTGGGACAGGGGGCTAGCGAACCCCAGCAGGAAGGAAACACCTCGCACTCCTCTGGGACAGGGGGCTAGCGAACCTCAGCAGGGAAGAAGCACCGCGCACTCCTCTGGGACAGGGGACTAGCGAACCCCAGCAGGGAAGAAGCACCGCGCACTCCTCTGGGACAGGGGACTAGCGAACCCCAGCAGGAAAGAAACACCGCGCACTCCTCTGGGACAGGGGGCTAGCGAACCCCAGCAGGGAAGAAACACCGCGCACTACTCTGGGACAGGGAGCTAGAGAACCCGAGCAGTGAAGAAGCACCGCGTACTCCTCTGGGACAGGGGGCTAGCGAACCCCAGCAGAGGAAGAAGCACCACGGGTTGCTCTGTCGAAATGTCGAAAAAATAAAACATATTTCTGGCCGAAGTGTCTCTTATAGATTCTTTAAATGCCATAACCAAGAATACTTTTCTCGTGCCGTGTAGAGGGGCTAATATTTCAATATCATTTAAGAATTAGGCATTCAATATAACGCGGTCTGGTGGATTACATTGGCGAAACCATTGGGAAGGTTTGCACTGATGAGCTAAGCCTCCCAATATATTTTTAATGGTAGTAAGAACAGAGGGAAGATATTTCATTTATAATAATTTTTATGAAAAAAAAAATAAATATAAAGGGGTAAATATATTAATGTTTCAAGAAAATAAGCAATTTTTGAATTATAAATATTTTATTCATTTATTTTTTAATGATCCCTATTACCCCTGGGTATAAACCATAATAATAATGTTGGGTAGAAGTTGGAGTCTGCATTTATTGTAAGTTCACTAGATGTCTACACACGTGAAAGGCAGTTCGATTATTTACTTAAAATGTTCTAGATCTACCGTTTGTTTACTTGCACTCGATTATATGGTTGTACTTTTGCAAATGTCGAGGGCCATTGGGGCTTTTTTTTTCAAATTAGAAAAAAAGTTTCAAAAGCGAGATTCGATCCTGCGTTGAAGCGGTCGAAAACCAACTGTTTAAACCATCCTTCCACCGACCGCAATTTAATTCGTGAGTGCGACCAATGAACAATATGAATTTGAAAATCTTGGTATTTGTGATCGGGTAATTCCAGTTACAGTTTATTTATTAGGTGCAGCTCACCTAGATAAGACTAGTACCTAAATATACAATATTATTATATACATTCATTGACAAGACATAAGGATATTAAAAGTCCTTGATATCGTTGGTCGTCTTTTTTTTTTTTTTTAAGGTGGCAGAGGAAATTTTGCTCACACTTTGGTTATCTCTTGTCTTTAATAAAGGTCAATGTGTATCAAATATCTTCTAGAGTTATTGTCTGTATACCGATATACATGATAAAAGGAACAGCTTCCTTAGGTTTTGGCAATGAGTGGATATGGAGCTCATATATAATAAAAAGGATGGCCCGTCATCCTTTGGTGAAAGTGAGTCGTGGCAATATATCTCCTTGTAAGTAGAATTCTAACTGGATACACAATAAATATAAATGAATTACATTGAATAGTTGAGATATTAAAAACATTCCTTTCGTTTTGAATATAGAGCAATCCATATTTATATCTTCAGAAAAAAAAAACGGCATATATTGGATTGAATAATAGATTTATTTTTCAATATTTCGGTTGGCTGACCGCCAACTTTTGTCAAGGCATTATATTTTTGTTAATAAAAAATAATATTATATGCAAAAATGTAATCCCTTAGCAAAGGTTGGCGTTCAGCCAACCAAAATATTGGGAGATAAATCTCTTATTTAATCCAAAATATGCCTTTTTATTATATAAATAATTCCCTTTGGTAATATGTTTCTTTTATTAACTTTAACCGCGAGCTTTCGAGCTATTCTCTCTTCAACAGGCAGAATGTGATATTAAGAGTAAACGTGGGAGAGATTTATCTATGATATTCAATATAATAGCAATTTCGACACAGTTCCGTATTTATATATATTCCGCATTTTGTCTAAAACAATAATAAATACAATATATAGCTTCCTTCCACGTTCACTCTTAATAACTTTTTTTACAGTTGTTAAAGTTAAGAAAATATAATACATATAACCAATATATGATATGTATCATCAATGATGCCCTCAACCTAATAAAAATTAGCTTTTAATTTCCTATCAACACACTGATACTTTGGTAACAAATAGACTTGCTTGCAATGTATTTCTTTTCAATAATATCCTCAAATATTATCTCTACAGACCTTACTACAATGATAAAAGTTATTGAATGAGAAAGCTTGGATTATCAGTAATGAACCCTCTCAACGGTTTCGCCAAATTAATCTCTAGACAGCTCTACTATTCTATTGAATTGGTTCTGGAATTATTTTGCCTATAATATAGAATGCAGCTTAGGAGTGTTTATTGAACCTATGGACACTGATACTTTGCTATTTAGACCTAAATACCCATATGGTAGGTAAACTGGGAAATTCTTTCAATGATTTACAGAAAGGTTATTGTATTAGCGCATTCAATAATTAACAGGGTGTGTTTCTTACCTCAATATTTTTCATTAAATATTGTAAGAGAAATATTTAAAAAACGAAAGATATATTTATCTTAATTTGAAACATCATGTGACAGCTAGGTTCTTGGAATCAAATGGTTGATAATTTTCCTCAATAAGATGAATTTGTTGGTGAATATTTCACACTTCTACAAACTAAACCAGTAAGTTTTAAATATAAAATACATTTGTGAACTTTTTAATAGGTGATCTCAACTTAACATACCGATTTAATTTCAGATAAAAATTAAAACACTTAATTCACAAAATTAATTGGAAAAAATTGATACCGAAAGAAATATCTTGGTAGTAATATAGATTTAATTGGACTTTCTGTGTAATTATCTGATTATAAAGCTGAGGGTTAGAATATCTTTAGTTGATAAGTGAGTGAAAATAGGTCATTATTAATTCAACAATTACATTACCCCCCTATCAATGGACTTCTGATGCCAAGATGATCATCCACAGCTGATGTTGCTCCCTGAAGAAGCTCTATGGACTCCCCTGGAACAGGGGGATAGCGAACCCCAGCAGGGAAGAAGGACCACGCACTCTTCTTGGACAGGGGGCTGGCGAACCCCAGCAGGGAAGAAGCACCGCGCACTCCTCTGGGTCAGGGGGCTAGCGAACCCCAGCAGGGAAGAAGCACCGCGCACTCCTCTGGGTCAGGGGGCTAGCGAACCCCAGCAGGGAAGAAGGACCACGCACTCCTCTGGGTCAGGGGGCTAGCGAACCCCAGCAGGGAAGAAAGACCGCGCACTCTTCTTGGACAGAGGGCTGGCGAACCCCAGCAGGGAGAAGCACCGCGCACTCCTCTGGGACAGGGGGCTAGCGAACCCCAGCAGGGAAGAAGAACCGCGCACTCCTCTGGGACAGGGGGCTAGCGAACCCCAGCAGAGAAGAAGCACCGCGCACTCCTCTGGGACAGGGGGCTAGCGAACCCCAGCAGGGAAGAAGGACCACGCACTCCTCTGGGACAAGGGGCTAGCGAACCCCAGCAGGGAAGAAGAACCGCGCACTCCTCTGGGACAGGGGGCTAGCGAACCCCAGCGGAGAAGAAGCAACGCGCACTCCTCTGGGACAGGGGGCTAGCGAACCCCAGCAGAGAAGAAGCACCGCGCACTCCTCTGGGACAGGGGGCTAGCGAACCCCAGCAGGGAAGAAGAACCGCGCACTCCTCTGGGACAGGGGGCTAGCAAACCCCAGCAGAGAAGAAGCACCGCGCACTCCTCTGGGACAGGGGGCTAGCAAACCCCAGCAGGGAAGAAGGACCACGCACTCCTCTGGGACAGGGTCTAGCGAACCCCAGCAGGGAGTAGCACCGCACACTCCTCTGGGACAGGGGGCTAGCGAACCCCAGCAGGGAGAAGCACCGCGCACTCCTTTGGGACAGGGGGCTAGCGAACCTCAGCAGGGAAGAAGCACCGCGTACTCCTCTGGGACAGGGGGATGGCGAGCCCCAGCAGGGAAGAAGAACCGCGCACTCCTCTGAGACAGGGGGCTAGCGAACCCCAGCAGAGAAAAAGCACCGCGCACTCCTCTGGGACAGGGGGCTAGCGAACCCCAGCAGGGAAGAAACTCCACGCACTCCTCTGGGACAGGGGGCTAGCGAACCCCAGCAGGGAAGAACCACCACGCACTCCTCTGGGACAGGGGGCTAGCGAACCCCAGCAGAGAAGAAACTCCACGCACTCCTCTGGTACAGGGGGCTAGCGAACCCCAGCAGAGAAGTTCCACGGGCTGCTCTGTCGAAATGTCTAAAAAATAAAGCAATTTTCTGGCCGAAGTGTCTCTTATAGATTCTTTAAATGCCTTAACCAAGAATACTTTTCTAGTACCGGGTAGAGAGGGAGAATATATCAATATCATTTTAGAATCAGGCATGCAATATCACAGCGGTCTGGTGCATTACATTGGCGAAACCGCTGGGAAGGTTTGCCACTGATGAGCCAGGCCTCCCAATATATTCTTCATGGTGGTAACAATAGAAAGAAGATGTTTTATTCATAAAAGAAATTTCATAAAGAAATATTTATAAATATAAAGGGGTGAAATATATTAATATTTCAATAAAAGAAGCAATTTTTGAAATATAAATATTTTATTTATTTATTTTTTATAATGATCCCTATTACCCCTGGGTATAAACCATAATAATAATGTTGGGTAGAAGTTGGAGACTGCATTTATTGTAAGTTCACCAGATGTCCAAACACGTGAAAAGCAGTTCGATTTCCACTTAAATTGTGCTTGATCCCCTTTTTGGTTACTTCAATTCGCTGGTGGGGCTGTTATTTTGCAAGTATTGGGGGTGTTGTGATGCCTCTCTGTGGGTTGCTCAATACCAGGCAACTGCAATCTCTTAGAATTTATTAGTTCGCAAATTGCTACACTACTACTTACTGACTGCTGCTAACAACTTGTAGCGCTATTTATGCATTCAGTCAGAATAGAGTATGCCAAGAGGATATTTGCATTTCTGCAAATATCCCAAGTATGCAAATACACAACAGGGGGCATTGGCGCTTTTACCTTTCAAATTAGAAAAAGTTTCAATTCCGCGTTGTAGCGGTCGAAAACCAACGGTTTAGACCATCCTCCCACCGACCGCAATTTAATTCGTGAGTGCGACCAATATTCAATGGGAAAAAAGTAATATATTTGCCGAGGAAATAAACTATAAAAAAAATCCGCAAGTAAATAATATGCCACCGATTGTAATTAAATCGACGATCGGACCAACCGGCGAGAAACTATGCATAATCGAAGCCTCCTTAATAACGAAGATCCTAGACAAATGTGGAATCGAGTATAAGCTTGAGGAAACGGTTCAATCAAAGAAGAGAACTCGCGGCTCCCAATCGGATGACTCAAGATCGCCAACTAGGAGCGAGCGTAATCTGAAGACGCCTAGAATGGACATCGATGAACAAAGTCCCGCCACTGGAATTTCTCAACAAATGAACACAGCTCACCCACCTCAAGACGATGAAGAAAATAACGACAACGATGGCCCATGGACCACAGTCACTAACGTGAAAAAACCGAGAATTCCTCCTGTTATTGCAGAAAATGTAGCAGATTGGAAGCTTCTTTGCCAAGAACTAAAAGGCTTGTGCACGGAACCATTCCAAGTCACGATTTCTGGCAAAAAGCACATAATTAAATCGAAAAACATAGGCGACTTCAAAAAAATCAGGGAGTATGTACAAAAAAATAATGGAGGATATTCCTACAGACTACAGGAGGAAAATCCACTGAAAGTGGTATTGAAGGGGGTAACAACAGCCTTCAAAGAAGAAGACGTCGTAACTGAACTGGTCTCAATGGGCTTCACTGAGGTCATTGTCAAAAGACTCCATAGACAATCGACCAAAATACCGATGAATATAGTCCTAGTAGAGCTACCGAAAAATGAACAAAATAAACGAATCTATGGAATAACCGAAATACTTTACCAAAAAATAGTCGTGGAATCATTCAGGACTACAAAACGAGTGACCCAATGCTTTAACTGCCAGGGCTTTGGGCATGGCAAGCTAAACTGTTTTTTGAAGCCCAAATGCGTCAAGTGTGCTGAAGAACACCATTCGAAGGATTGTCCAAGAAAGTCGAAACAGCTCCCACCAAAGTGCGCTAACTGTGGAGAGGCGCACACAGCCAATTACCGCGGATGCCAAAATTTTCCGAAGCCACAACAACAGCAGCTAAAGCCTCCCAGACAAAACTCCCCTAACACCATACCTCAAGCAAGCTCCACTAAAACAGAAGAAGCAACTGTTGAAAAACAAAAGGCAAGTTACGCTGAAACTGCAAAAAAGAAAACTACTCGTTCTGACACCAGGGAACTGTGCGAAAAGTTATTAGAAATTATCAAAACTTACTTACAATGAAAGGCAAATTACCTTTGAAAATCGTTTTCTGGAATTGCAACGGAATCAAACTCAAAAAAGAAGAATTTCTACATTTTTTAGAAGAAAACTCAATAGACATGGCACTGCTCAGTGAAACACACTTAAAACCATCTGTCGACCTCAAACTCAGAAACTATCAGACAATAAGAGACGATAGAATCGTTGGAAGGGGCGGTGGAACGGCAATAATTCTAAAAAACTATCTTAAATATAAAAAAGTGCTGATTCAAACATCTAACATGGAAAACACCACAATTCTAATGAAACCAGATGGAAGGGCAGTAGTGCAGATATCGTCAATCTATAAGAAACCCGATCTACCACTCCTGGAGGAAGATCTGAATCTCTTGTTAGAGAATAATCAATCAGTAATCGCTGCAGGAGACTGGAACTCCAAGCACCCTCTTTGGGGCTCAAGAACCTCCAATAATAGCGGAACCGTGCTTCATAATTTTTCCGAAAAAGAAAACCTGGACATTGTCGCACCTTCTTCACCCACGCACTACAGTCCTTTGGGTAATCCAGACTTTCTAGACATCGCAATTCTTAGAAACATCCCCTGGACTTCGAGGATTAAGACCCTGGATGCCTTATCTTCAGATCACCTCCCAGTAATCCTAGAGCTGACCTGCCCGAAGGATGAATTCACGACTAGGGCTTGCCGACTCACTAACTGGGTACACTTCCAACAAGACTTAATTTCCAGTACGCCTCCTAGAGTACCCTTGAAAACGGAAGCCAATATTGACTCAGCAGTGACCATACTAAATGACAAAATCTACAACAGCTACTCGAAAAACACAGTTATATCATCCTCTTCATCAAAACAGAACCCCTCGACCAAGGCCTTGATAAAAGAAAAGAATAAAGCTCGTAAGAGATGGCAAGCAACCTGGGATCCAGCCCATAGAGCCATTTATTTAAACCTACAGTGAAAAGTTAACAAAGCCCTCAAATCCGACTCCACCGAGAACTGGAATCAATTCATACACAAGATTGAATCAAGCCCAAAGGACTTCTGGAGAAAAACAAAACCCATCAGGAAAAAAACGGAAAGGATCTCAAGCTTAGTAACGAACGGCAAAACCTTATTGACCGACAAAGAAATCGGAAATGAACTTGCAGAACACTTCTCCAACCAGTTCTCCAAGGAAAAAGAAGACCAACCAAATATAACTTATAATCACCAACAAGAAAAAATGCTCACAATGACGACACCAAATGAAGTCAAAGAAATGATTAAATACTTAGCTAACCACAAAGCTCCTGGCCATGACAATATCACTCCGCAAATGGCCAAGAATCTTCCCATCAAATGGATTGTATTTCTAGCTGGAGTATTCAACGCCGCACTGCACTTGTGTTACTACCCCAAAGTCTGGAAGCATGCTATCATAATTCCAATTCCAAAAAAATCCGCTAAATCCCCTGAAGATCTAAGACCTATCAGCCTCCTCCCCACCATCGGCAAAATTTACGAAAGAATTATTTTACGTAGACTTCAGATGTACTTGGACAACTCTAACTTCATCATCCCGCAGCAATTCGGATTTAGAAGGGGGCATTCAACAACTCACCAACTCATTGCAGTTCTGGACTACATCCAGATAAGAAGATCCCACAAGGAAGTGGTAGGTGCTGTCTTTCTAGATTTTGCGAAAGCATTTGATAAAGTTTGGCATAATGGCCTTATAAAGAAACTCACAAAACACCAGTTTCCAAGTGACATTATCAATTTTATGCAGAATTATCTACAGGGCAGGACATTTTCAGTCAAGCAAGGAAATTTTATAACTGAACCAAAGCCAATCCAGACTGGAGTACCTCAAGGCTCTATCCTCGGACCCTACCTTTTCAATATTTACATTAATGACATCCCACTGCACTCTAAATGTAAACTTAAGCTCTTCGCAGATGACACAGCAATTTTATTTAACTCTAAATCAGTCAACCTATTGGTTACTCAGCTTCAGAATTACCTAAATGACATAATCAAATGGTGCGATGAGTGGAAACTAGACATTAACCCAACTAAGACTCAAGCAATACTTTTTCCCCCAAGAGATAACAAAAAATTCAAGCCACAAACCAACTTGACAGTAAACTCAAGCACTATTAGTTGGGCCGACCATGCCAAGTATCTTGGTGTCACTTTGGATTCGAAATTAAAATTTAACCTACATGTCCAAAACACCATAAGAAAGGCAAAGATAGCCAAAATATCTCTATCAAGCCTGCTCAATTTTAAAAGTAATTTAACAACAAAGCATAAATTCACGTTGTACAAAACCTGTATTCTACCCATCATCACGTACGCACTACCAGTCTGGGGCAAATATATCACACCTACGGATAAAAAAAGAATAGATGCCTTCATGAGGATTTGCTTACGAACCACTATAGGAGCCCCATTCAATCTTTCAAACAAAATTCTCAAAGAAGATCTCAACCAGCCTAATCTAGAAGAGATTTATCAAGACTCTGCAACAAGACTATTCTCTCAATTTCAAAAATCATCAAATCCAACTATACAAGAAATTGTTCAAAATCAAGGTGACCTCAGCCACCGAATCCGACGACCTGGACCCAATGGCTAGCTGACAGCCAAACACCCAACAACTGCCCTCCTGTAAGGTTCCGGGGGCCACTCCAGCATTACAACTCGCAATGTGTAAATAATCTGGACAAGGTGACTCGCGAGCTGTGCTCGAATGTAACACCTGCAAATTGAGATGAAATAAATAAATAAATAAATATTCAATGTGAATTTGAAAATCTTGGTATTTGTGATCGGTTAATTCCAGCAACAGTTATCTTCAGTAGGTGCAGCTCACCTAAATAAGCCTAGTACCTGAATATACGATGAATATTATATACATTCATTGACAAAACATAAGGATATTGAAAGTCCTTGATATCGTTGGTTGTCTTTTTTTTTTTAAGGAGGCAGAGGAAATTTTGCTCACACTTTGGTTATCTCTTGTCTTTAATAAAGGTCAATGTGTATCAAATATCTTCTAGAGTTATTGTCTGTATACCGAAATACATGATAAAAGGAACAGCATCCTTAGGTTTTGGCAATGAGTGGATATGGAGCTCATATATAATAAAAAGGATGGCCCGTCATCCTTTGGTGAAAGTGAGTCGTGGCAATATATCTCCTTGTAAGTAGAATTCTAACTGGATACACAATAAATATAAATGAATTACATTGAATAGTTGAGATATTAAAAACATTCCTTTCGTTTTGAATATAGAGCAATCCATATTTATATCTTCAGAAAAAAAACGGCATATATTGGATTGAATAATAGATTTTTTTGTCAATATTTCGGTTGGCTGACCACCAACTTTTGTCAAGGCATTATATTTTTGTTAATAAAAAATAATATTTTATGCAAAAATGTAATGCCTTAGCAAAGGGTGGCCTTCAGCCAATCAAAATATTGGGATATAAATATCTTATTCAATCCAATATATGTCTTATTATAATCTAAATAATTCCCTTTGGTAATATGTTTCTTTTATCAACTTTAACCGCGAGCTTTCGAGCTATTCGCTCTTCAACAGGCAGAATGCGATATTAAGAGCAAACGTGAAAGAGATTTATCTATGGTATTCACTATAATAAAAATTACGGAACAGTTTTGTAAATATATATATGTTGTCTAAAACAATAATAAATACAATATATAGCTTCCTTCCACGTTCATTCTTAATAACATTTATTTTTTCAGTTGTGAAGGGAGAGTGCTCGAATGCTCGTGGTTAAATTTAAGAAAATAAAATATGTATAACCAATATATATTATGTATCACCAATAGTGCCCTTAACCTATTAAAAATTAGCTCTCAATTTCCTATCAACAGACTGATACTTTGGTAACAAATGTAATTACATTCATCAAACTAAAAGCACGAGTGTTTCTTTTATACATAATACAAACTTCTACTGCCCTTACCGCGATGAAAAAAAATATATTGGAAGGGCTTGGCTCATCAGCGGTGAACCCCCCCAGCGGTTCCGCCAATTCAATCCACCAGACCGCCTCTCATAGCTCTAATACTGTATTGGACGATTCTACCTATATACGCAGCACTGAAGGATGGAATCTCAGAAATGGTTTTCAAGAAAACTATGGACATGACTTTATAGGACAGTGTGTGACAAATGTGTTTCTTTTCAATAATAGCATCAAAAATTATCTCTACTGACCTTACTAGAATAATATGAGTTATTGAATGGGAAGGCTTGGCTCATCAGTAATGAACCCTCTTAGCGGTTTCGCCAAATTAATCTCTAGACCTCTCTACTATTGTATTGAATTGTTTTTGGGATATACCCTGCATTTTCTATGGACACTTATACTTTGCTATTTATACCTAAATACCCATATGGTAGGCGAACTGGAAAATTCTTTCAATGATTTACAGAGAGGTTATTGCATTTTCGCATTTATTAATTCAAAGGGTGTGTTTCTTACCTCAATATTTATCATTAAATATTGTAAGAGAATTATTAAAAAAGAACGGCAAATTTATTCGAATTTGAAACATCATGTGACAGTTAGTCATTTGTTTTTTAATAAAAATTTGTTAGTAATTATTTCACTTCTACAACCTTCTTATCGATGATCTCCACTTTGCATACCAATTGAAAACAGATATAATTAAAAATATTTATTTGAAAAATATATATTTAAAAAAATTGATACTTAAAAAAAAAACTTGGAAGTGATAGAAATTTAATAAGCCTTGTTGTTGTGTGTGTAATTTTCTGATTATAAAGCTGCGAGTTAAAATATCTCCAGTTGATATGTGGATGAAAATAGCTCATTGTTCATTAAAAAATTATATCGATAGAAACCAGACTCCAAGATGTGTCTCCAATGCTGGCCATTCAAGAAAGCTCCCAGAAACAGGCCCTAAAACCAAGACGAAAATTATGATTACGAAGACATTATGGACAAATATTTTATACAAGAGATCAAAATTCTCTCATATAGAGATAGAAATGAAGAGCCGCATCATCTGCCAAAAAGAGTGCGTTTCGGCCGCGAAATAATTTACAAAGAATTTGACAGCACAGAGATGCCAGAAGAGCTCTCAAAAACGGAATGGAAGAACATGGCAGAGGACGCTTTGTTCCTGAAGGAGGACAAAGAACGATCTATTCCTCACTGCCCCCCATGTACCCAAAGACGATATTTCTTCCAGTCTTCCAAAACCCGGCCACCCTACAGCGTAAAGAAGCTGCTGGAAGAAGTGACCGTTCGCCTGGTTCGCCTTTATGAAAAAGGAGGATATGATAATAGAGGCTATAGAGACTGATTGGACCACTCTTGAAACGGGGGCTAGTGAACCCCAGCAGAGAGGAACCTCCACGGACCGCTCTGGAGCAGGGGCCTAGTGAACCCCAGCAAAGAGAAACCTCCACGGCAGCTCTGGAGCAGGGGGCTAGTGAACCCCAGCAGAGAGGAACCTCCACGGATAGCTCTGGAGCAGGGGGCTAGTGAACTCCAGAAGAGAGGAACCTCTACGACCTCTCTGGGACAGGGGGCTAGTGAACCCCAGCAGAGAGGAACCTCCACGGACCGCTCTGGAACAGGGGGCTAGTGAACCCCAGCAGAATCGGACCTCCACGGACCGCTCTGGGACAGGGGGCTAGTGAACCCCAGCAGAGAGGAACCTCCACGGACCGCTCCGGAGCAGGGGGCTAGTGAACCCCAGCAGAATCGGACCTCCAAGGACCGCTCTGGGACAGGGGGCTAGTGAACCCCAGCAGAGAGGAACCTCCACGGACCGCTCTGGAGCAAGGGGCTAGTGAACCCCAGCAGAGAGGAACCTCTACGGACCGCTCTGGAGCAAGGGCCTAGTGAACCCCAGCAGAGAGGAACCTCCACGGCAGCTCTGGAGCAGGGGGATAGTGAACCCCAGCAGAGAGGAACCTCTACGACCGCTCTGGGACAGGGGGCTAGTGAACCCCAGCAGAGAGGAACCTCCACGGACAGCTCTGGAGCAGGGGGCTAGTGAACTCCAGCAGAGAGGAACCTCTACGACCTCTCTGGGACAGGGGGCTAGTGAACCCCAGCAGAGAGGAACCTCCACGGACCGCTCTGGAACAGGGGGCTAGTGAACCCCAGCAGAGAGGAACCTCCACGGACCGCTCCGGAGCAGGGGGCTAGTGAACCCCAGCAGAATCGGACCTCCACGGACCGCTCTGGGACAGGGGGCTAGTGAACCTCAGCAGAGAGGAACCTCCCCGGACCGCACTGGAGCAGGGGGCTAGAGAACCCCAGCAGAATCGGACCTCCACGGACCGCTCTGGGACAGGGGGCTAGTGAACCCCAGCAGTGAGAAACCTCCACGGACCGCTCTGTATCAGGGGGCTAGTGAACCTCAACAGAGTCGAACTTCCACGGACCGCTCTGGGACAGGGGGCTAGTGAACCCCAGCAGAGAGAAACCTCCACGGACCGCTCTGTAACAGGGGGCTAGTGAACCCCATCAGAGTCGAGCTTCCACGGTCCGCTTTGGGACAGGGGGCTAGTGAACCCCAGCAGAGAGGAACCTCCACGGACCGTTCTAGAGCAGGGGGCTAGTGAACCCCAGCAGAGTCGAACCTCCTCGGACCGCCCTGGAACAGGGGGCTAGTGAACCCCAGCAGAGACGAATCTCCACGGAACGCTCTGGAACAGGGGGCTAGTAAACCCCAGCAGAGACGAACCTCCACGGACCGCTCTGGGACAGGGGGGCTAGTGAACCCCAGCAGAGACGAACCTCCACGGAACGCTCTGGATCAGGAGGCTAGCGAACCCCAGCAGAGACGAATCTCCATGGAACGCTCTGGGCCAGGGGTTAGTGAACCCCAGCAGAGACGAACCTCCACGGAACGCTCTGGATCAGGAGGCTAGCGAACCCCAGCAGAGACGAATCTCCATGGCACTCTCTGGAACAGGGGGCTAGTGAACACCAGCAGAGAGGAACCTCCACAGACCTCTCTGGAACAGGTAGCTAGTGAACCCCAGCAGAGACGAACCTCAACGGACCTCTCTGGGACAGGGGGCTAGTGAACACCAACTGAGTTGAACCTCCAGTTGAATAAACCCCGGAGAAGTTCAAACCCATCACTAAATCTTTGACCATGATATTTTAGAGTAGAGCCCCGAGGTTATAAAATAGACTAATAATTATATTTTTGGGATAAAACGAAGTTTTAATAAAGAAATATGTATGAATGTTTCAAATAAAATACCTCTTTTCAAAAAAACCTTTTTGTTTTATTCGGAATTATCATACAAATACCTGTATTAGCATGTTATTAATTAGGTTTTATGTTTTACCATTATGACATTATTATTAATAAATGTGAATAATTCAAATTTTTTTCTTCTCCTTTTCTTTGCAGACACTGTTGTGAATCCATGTATTTGTGTGTCTCAATGTTTAACTAAACAATTACATCTCCAGTCATTATATAAGATATCTCACTTAAAATGGCTAACTATTGCTGCCCTTGTATGAGAAGAAGACATAGACGTGAAAAAACAACCAATGAATCATACAACTATGATGAAATAGTTGAAAAATATTTCAATGAAGAATTTGAAATCATGGCTTGCAAAGACAGAAAAAAGGAGCCTTACCATCAGGCCACAAAAGTCAGTTTTGGACGGGAGCTCTTTTATAAGGAGTTTAATAGCTCTGAAAACCCAGAGGAACTATCATCCAGAGAATGGAAAAGAATAGAGGAAGATGCTCTATTTTTAAAGGAAGGCAAAGAGCAAAAAATCCCCTGCTGCCCTCCATGCACCCCACGGCGCTTCTTCTTCCAGACCTCTGGAACCAAACCACCTTACAGCGTGAAGAAGATGCTGAAGGACGTCGCTGCCCGTCTGCAGGATCACAAAGCCGACCTGATATGTCGAGCGGGCGCCAGGAGAGCCAGGAAGGCCAAGAAACGGAAGCGTCACGAAGAACTTTGGCGTTCTTCAGAAATAGAACTGAGGCAGCTTGAAGAGGAGGAGTAGGTCAAGTGGCTGCGAGGTGAGTTCTAATCACAATGATTCAATACAGTATTAGAGCTCTAAAGAAGCCGTCTGGTAGATTAAATTTGACGAAACCGCTAGGGGGAGGGAGCCCTCCCAATATTTTTTATCATAGTAAGAGACAGTAGAAATTTGATTTAATTGGGAAAAGAAACCTTCGCGTTTTAATGTCTTTATTTCTCTTACAATATTCATTTTGATCTATGTTTCTTACATACTGTGTACAGGAGCGTTCCTGCCCCCCCCCCCCCCCCCAACCACCATCTTCCAGGAGTACCCCGGGTGGACCGCCACTCCCCCGGTGGTACAACGCTCCTCGCGGTGGCAGACCAACAGCCACCGCTACTTGGCCTCTCCACTTCTGCCCCAGTACCACCCTACCATCCAAATTCCACCTTCCTCTATGCATCCTGACGTTCAACAACCAGATTTTACATTGTTACAAACTGGAAATACCATGTTTTGATGGTGTTATAAAAACAAGTTCTTTAACACTGGAAATTACTACAGTTTAGAGAGAATGTGGTAATCATATTACC
Source organism: Cordylochernes scorpioides (assembly GCA_030710605.1). Lineage (NCBI taxonomy): Eukaryota > Metazoa > Arthropoda > Arachnida > Pseudoscorpiones > Chernetidae > Cordylochernes > Cordylochernes scorpioides. The sequence continues at coordinate 16,609,925 of CP092864.1, forward strand.
CCGACTACTCAGAAATGGCAGTGTTATTGAGTCTTCGGCTTGAAAAACAAGCCTATGGTTGAAATTCCAGCTTCCCAGTTCTCATAAAGCTTTAAAATTAGCTTATACATAAACAATGACGAAATATTCTATGCACTAAATTGAAGTAGATGAGCTTACAATCTAGAAGGTGGCATTGCCGCGTTGCTTTATATGAATATAGAGACGTCATCTTATTTGAGAAAAATCAAGCATATTCATGAATTTGTAAGAACCAAACTAATGGATGCGAAGGGGAATAATTTATACCAATTTGTATCCCTACATTTCCCCAAAGAATCTCCCAAACAAGATTTCCTTAGGCATTGGAGAAAATGTTATCCTGGTACACCCACGTGCGGCGACATTTCCCACCAGTAACTATCAGTGAAAACTTTGAAGATAGCAATATTGTGTAGGTCTAACTTCTATATCCTGATCCCTGGTGAACAACCTTGGATGACTATCAGATGCATATCGAAGTACAAAGATCAGGAATGCGATATCTCTTCCAATACAACAGGAATACTACATTGAGAAATGACTGAGGATCTTCAACTCAATGCTGCACAAAATGATCAATATTACTCATCTCCTAATCGATGAAAACCTTGATGAAGATCTAAATGATGCAATTAATCCTGAAATAATCATATAACTTATGCCAATTGCTCATCTCTTCCTCATCTCCTCTGAATAACAAGATTAAGAATATTTTAGCTTAAATAACCTCTTCTTTATGACTTGTGGAATTGTAAAGATATTGTCATGAAAAATAAATGCAGAAAACGAAAACTAAATTGATCTTTTTTTTACAAAAAATCCATATATCATCCAATAGACATACACAAAAATTGAGAAATTGAATTGATATTTTTATAGTGTCTATATCTGTCTGCAGTGTCTATATCTGTCTATAGTGTCTAGATCTATATTATAGTGTCAACTTAAATATAAATATTCTGATATAAAGTTTTAGTCCTTTATTTATATGTAATTTCACCAATTTAAATTTTATTTATATAAATGAACCGATATAAAAATATGAACATCCATTTCATGAAATTAAATTTCTATGGAAGCTATCAGAAATCAATAATATTTATTATCAGCAATATAGATTGTATATAGATATATTTATAATTTTCAGAAATTAGGAAAATATAAATCATTTATATTTATCACTATGGAATTTGCATTAATAATTTCTAAATCGTGCTTGAAATAACTATTTGATTTAATTCTAAATAAAGGAAATATATTTGAAATCATTTAGTTATTGCCCGCTTATATAATAACATGTTTAAATTGATAATCGATTTACCGTAATTAGAAAGTTAAATTTGTATTAAATTGTTTTCATAAAACTCTGATGAAAAATATATATAAACTTTGGAAATTTTGAAGAAAGGAACGCGTAGCATTGATATAATGCGGAATAACAAAAACTTTTATGTTTGTCTTCATGTGAAAGTATTCTTCCTACTTCATTAAAAAAGAAACTCAATCTATATTCAAAATGTCAAATCAAAAGCAAGTTTAAAATCCTCAAATTCATGTTTTCAAGAATAGAATAAATCCCGTGTGGATCTCATGGAATAAAGTCCGCCCTAGGCTGACGAGGGCCATTAGCCCGAAACCATGGTCTCTAGGTGGACGCTTATCAGTTTGCCAAAGTTGGTGTTGTGGCTTTGTCACCGACCCGATGCCTCTAGTTGCGGCGACGGTCAATAGATGGCGTCAGATTCTGACGTTTATTTTGACGGGAGAAGCGCCCATTGCTACTATGGATTAATTTCCTCCCGGCAAATTTTCCATCTATATATATATATATACGGCCTTCTAACCAATAAAAAATAAATTACATTAAATAATTTGGAAAATTAAAATATAATTCCTTTTGTAATAAGTTTCTTTAAATAAATTTAACCACGAGCTTTCGAGCTATTCCTTCTTTAACAGGCAGAATCTGATATTAAGAATGAACGTGGAACGAAAATATTTATGGTTATCACTAAAATAACAATTACTAAATAGTTCCATCATATATAATATATGTTATCTAATACAATAATAAATACAATATATAGCTTCACGTTTTTATTAATAACATACTTTTTACCAGTTGAAGGGCGAGAGATCGGAAGCTCGTGGTTGAAGTTAAGAAAATATGATAGGTATAACCAATTTAAAAAGGTGGATTAATGAAAAATGATAAAAGTTTAATAGAAAAAAAAAAAGGAAACAAATGTATATAGGTATACACATATAAATAGAAATATGTTGTTATATTAAAGATATATAAAGAAATCATCTGGAAACATATTTTCCCAATAAAAATGGCGACCAAAACTAACAGTTACACTAAGTATGAAATGCCAGCAGTAATAAGTGTTATTTATCATGAAGCAGTTAAACCATTTGAAATTTACTCCAGAATGAAAGCTGTTTACGATGATAAATGTTTGACTCAAAATGGAATTCTTGAATGGGTTAGAAAATTCAAAAGCGGCATTGAAAGTTTGGATGATGGACCGCGACCTGGCGCCCCGGTCAAGGTTAGTGATAATGCAACCACCTGGGCCATTGACGAGATGATACAGAACGATCGTCACATTAGCATTAGAGTTATTTCTGCCGAACTTGACCTTAGTTATGGTAGTGTCAAAAATCATTACAAAACTATTAGAGTAAAGAAAAATATGCACAAGATGGGTGCCTCGGGTGATCACAAAGGAAATGAAAGAAAAACGTCTTAACGCTTGTAATAGGCTTTTGGAACGTTCAGAAATTGAGGGTGAAGGTTTTCTTGATAGAATAGTGACTGGAGATGAATCATGGATACATCATCACATTCCTGACTCTAAAAGATCAAGTGCAGAATGGCATCACAAATGTTCACCAACACCAAAGAAACCAAGGATAACAGCTTCTATTGGAAAAGTACTCTGACTCTTTTTGGGACAGTAAAGAATGCATCATAGAAGATTATCTTCCTAAAGGGCGAACAGTAAATAAAATAGTTTATTATGAGCTATTTAAAAATTATTGAAGCCAAAATACGTTCTAAAAGGCGTGGTTTGCTGAGAAAAGGTGTTTGCTTACAGCATGATAATGCTCAGACCCACTTGGCCTATATCACCATTGAAACCATCAATAAATTTAATTTTAAAATTCTGATACATCCCTCTTACTCTCCTGATTTATCTCTGAGTGATTATTATTCATTTGGACACCTAAAAATATTTTTAGGGGCATGGCTTTCAAGACTGATTATGAGGTTAAAAATGCGGAGCATGGATGGCTTGCACAACACACACAAGATTTTTTCTTAAAACGGAATTTACAAGCTACCTGATCTATGAAATAAGTATAAAGAAAAAAGAGAGTGTTATGTAGAGAATTAAAAAAAATGTATTTTAGTTTACACTTAAAAAAAAAAATTGTATCCTTTTTTATTGATCCACCCTTTTATAATATGTATCACCAATTATTCCTTTAACCTAATAGAAATTAACTTTTGATTTCCTACCAACATATTGGTATTTTGCTATTTATATATAAATACCCATTTTAAATTTAAAATACATTTCTGAAACTCTATAATAGGTGATCTCAACATACCAATTTAATCTCAGATAAAAAATAAAATACTTAATTCACAGAATTAATTTTTAAAAATTTGATACTGAAAGAAATATCTTGATATTAATAGAGATTTAATTTGTCGTTGTTTTTGTGTAATTTTCTGGTCATAAAGATGGGGGTTAAAATATCTCTAGTTGATATGTGAGTAAAAATAGTTCATTTTTAATAAAACAATTACATTACCCTCCTATCTATAGATTTCTGTTGCCAAGATGATCCTTCACCGCTGATGTTGCTCCCTGAAAAAGCTCTATGGCCTCCCCTGGAACAGGGGGCTAGCGAACCCCAACAGGGAAGAAGGACCACGCACTCCTCTGGGTCAGGGGGCTAGCGAACCCCAGCAGGGAAGAAACACCGCGCACTCCTCTGGAACAGGGGGCTAGCGAACCCCAGCAGGGAAGTAGGACCACGCACTCCTCTGGGACAGGGGGCTAGCGAACCCCAGCAGTGAAGAAGGACCACGCACTCCTCTGGATCAGGGGGCTAGCGAACCTCAGCAGGGAAGAAACACCGCGCACTCCTCTGGATCAGGGGGCTAGCGAACCCCAGCAGGAAAGAAGGACCACGCACTCCTCTGGATCAGGGGGCTAGCGAACCTCAGCAGGGAAGAAACACCGCGCACTCCTCTGGATCAGGGGGCTAGCGAGCCCCAGCAGGGAAGAAGGACCACGCACTCCTCTGGATCAGGGGGCTAGCGAACCCCAGCAGGGAAGAAGGACCACGCACTCCTCAGGGACAGGGGGCTAGCGAACCCCAGCAGGGAAGAAGGACCACGCACTCCTCTGGATCAGGGGGCTAGCGAACCCCAGCAGGGAAGAAGGACCACGCACTCCTCTGGGACAGGGGGCTAGCGAACCCCAGCAGGGAAGAAGGACCACGCACTCCTCTGGATCAGGGGGCTAGCGAACCCCAGCAGGGAAGAAACACCGCGCACTCCTCTGGATCAGGGGGCTAGCGAACCCCAGCAGGGAAGAAGGACCACGCACTCCTCTGGATCAGGGGGCTAGCGAACCTCAGCAGGGAAGAAACACCGCGCACTCCTCTGGATCAGGGGGCTAGCGAACCCCAGCAGCGAAGAAACACCGCGCACTCCTTTGGATCAGGGGGCTAGCGAACCCCAGCAGGGAAGAAGGACCACGCACTCCTCTGGATCAGGGTGCTAGCGAACCCCAGCAGGGAAGAAGGACCACGCACTCCTCTGGATCAGGGTGCTAGCGAACCCCAGCAGGGAAGAAGGACCACGCACTCCTCTGGATCAGGGGGCTAGCGAACCCCAGCAGGGAAGAAACACCGCGCACTCCTCTGGATCAGGGAGCTAGCGAGCCCCAGCAGGGAAGAAGGACCACGCACTCCTCTGGATCAGGGGGCTAGCGAACCCCAGTAGGGAAGAAGGACCGCGCACTCCTCTGGATCAGGGGGCTAGCGAACCCCAGCAGGGAAGAAGGACCACGCACTCCTCTGGATCAGGGGGCTAGCGAACCCCAGCAGGGAAGAAACACCGCGCACTCCTCTGGATCAGGGGGCTAGCGAACCCTAGCAGGGAAGAAGGACCACGCACTCCTCTGGATCAGGGGGCTAGCGAACCCAAGCAGGGAAGAAACACCGCGCACTCCTCTGGATCAGTGGGCTAGAGAACCCCAGCAGGGAAAAAACACCGCGCACTCCTCTGGATCAGGGGGCTAGCGAACCCCAGCAGGGAAGAAACACCGCGCACTCCTCTGGATCAGGGGGCTAGCGAACCCCAGCAGGGAAGAAACACCACGCACTCCTCTGGATCAGGGGGCTAGCGAACCCCAGCAGGGAAGAAGGACCACGCACTCCTCTGGATCAGGGGCCTAGCGAACCCCAGCAGGGAAGAAGGACCACGCATTCCTCTGGATCAGGGGGCTAGCGAACCCCAGCAGGGAAGAAGGACCACGCACTTCTCTGGATCAGGGGGCTAGCGAACCCCAGCAGGGAAGAAACACCGCGCGCTTCTCTGGGACAGGGGGCTGGCGAACCCCAGCAGAGAAGAAGCACCGCGCACTCCTCTGGGACAGGGGGCTAGCGAACCCCAGCAGTGAAGAAGGACCACGCACTCCTCTGGGTCAGGGGGCTAGCGAACCCCAGCAGGGAAGAAGGACCACGCACTCCTCTGGATCAGGGGGCTAGCGAACCCCAGCAGGGAAGAAGGACCGAGCACTCCTCTGGATCAGGGGGCTAGCGAACCCCAGCAGGGAAGAAACACCGCGCACTCCTCTGGATCAGGGGGCTAGCGAACCCCAGCAGGAAAGAAGGACCACGCACTCCTCTGGATCAAGGGGCTAGCGAACCTCAGCAGGGAAGAAACACCGCGCACTCCTCTGGATCAGGGGTTAGCGAACCTCAGCAGGGAAGAAACACCGCGCACTCCTCTGGATCAGGGGGCTAGCGAACCCCAGCAGGGAAGAAACACCGCGCACTCCTCTGGATCAGGGGGCTAGCGAGCCCCAGCAGGGAAGAAGGACCACGCTCTCCTCTGGATCAGGGGGCTAGCGAACCCCAGCAGGGAAGAAGGACCACGCACTCCTCTGGGACAGGGGGCTAGCGAACCCCAGCAGGGAAGAAGGACCACGCACTCCTCTGGATCAGGGGGCTAGCGAACCCCAGCAGGGAAGAAGGACCACGCACTCCTCTGGATCAGGGGGCTAGCGAACCCCAGCATGGAAGAAGGACCACGCACTCCTCTGGATCAGGGGGCTAGCGAACCCCAGCAGGGAAGAAACACCGCGCACTCCTCTGGATCAGGGGGCTAGCGAACCCCAGCAGGGAAGAAACACCACGCACTCCTCTGGATCAGGGGGCTAGCGAACCCCAGCAGGGAAGAAGGACCACGCACTCCTCTGGATCAGGGTGCTAGCGAACCCCAGCAGGGAAGAAGGACCACGCACTCCTCTGGATCAGGGGGCTAGCGAACCCCAGCAGGGAAGAAACACCGCGCACTCCTCTGGATCAGGGGGCTAGCGAACCCCAGCAGGGAAGAAACACCGCGCACTCCTCTGGATCAGGGGGCTAGCGAACCCCAGCAGGGAAGAAACACCGCGCACTCCTCTGGATCAGGGAGCTAGCGAACCCCAGCAGGGATGAAGGACCACGCACTCCTCTGGATCAGGGGGCTAGCGAACCCCAGCAGGGAAGAAGGACCACGCACTCCTCTGGATCAGGGGGCTAGCGAACCCCAGCAGGGAAGAAACACCGCGCACTCCTCTGGATCAGGGGGCTAGCGAACCCCAGCAGGGAAGAAGGACCACGCACTCCTCTGGATCAGGGGGCTAGCGAACCCAAGCAGGGAAGAAACACCGCGCACTCCTCTGGATCAGTGGGCTAGAGAACCCCAGCAGGGAAAAAACACGCGCACTCCTCTGGATCAGGGGGCTAGCGAACCCCAGCAGGGAAGAAACACCGCGCACTCCTCTGGATCAGGGGGCTAGCGAACCCCAGCAGGGAAGAAACACCACGCACTCCTCTGGATCAGGGGGCTAGCGAACCCCAGCAGGGAAGAAGGACCACGCACTCCTCTGGATCAGGGGGCTAGCGAACCCCAGCAGGGAAGAAACACCGCGCATTCTCTGGGACAGGGGGCTAGCGAACCCCAGCAGGGAAGAAGGACCACGCACTTCTCTGGGTCAGGGGGCTAGCGAACCCCAGCAGGGAAGAAGCACTGCGCACTCCTCTGGGACAGGGGGCTAGCGAACCCCAGCAGTGAAGAAGGACCACGCACTCCTCTGGGTCAGGGGGCTAGCGAACCCCAGCAGGTAAGAAGCACCGCGCACTCCTCTGGGACAGGGGGCTAGCGAACCCCAGCAGGGAAGAAGCACCGCGCACTCCTCTGGGACAGGGGGCTAGCGAACCCCAGCAGGGAAGAAGCACCGCCTACTCTTCTGGGACAGGGGGCTAGCGAACCCCAGCAGTGAAGAAACACCACTGGCTGCTCTGAAAAATGTCGAAAAAATAAAACATTTTTCTGGCCGAAGTGTCTCTTATAGATTCTTTAAATCCCTTAACCAATAATACCTTTCTAGAGCCGGGTAGAGAGGCAAAATATGTTAATATCATTTAAGAATCAAGCATACAATATCAAGCGGTATGGTGAATTACATTGGCGAAACCTCTGGGAAGGTTTGCCTCTGATGAGCTAAGCCTCCCAATATATTTTTCATGGTAGTAAGAACAGAAGGAAATGTTTTATTTATAAAATAATTTTTTTAAGAAAATTATATGAATATAAAGGGGTGAAATATATTAATATGTCAAGAAAATAAGCAATTTTTGAATTATAAATATTTAATTTATTTTTTAATGATCTCTATTACCCCTGGGTACAAACTTTAATAATAATAATGTTGGGTAGAAGTTGGAGACTGCATTTATTGTAAGTTCACCACATGTCCACACACGTGAAAAGCAGTTCGACTTTCCACTTAAAATGCGCTAGATCCCCCGTTTGGCTACTTGCACCCGCTGGTGGGTTTGTTCTTTTGCAAGTATTGGGGGCTATTGGGGCTATTTTTTTTCAAATTAGAAAAAAATGCCTAAAACGGGATTCTATCCCGCTATGTAGCTGCCGAAAACCAACGGTTTAGACCATCCTTCCACCGACCGCAATTTAATTCGTGAGAGCGACCAATGTTCAATGTGAATTTAAAAATCTTGGTATTTGTGATCGGTTAATTCCAGCGACAGTTATCTCCATTAGGTGCAGCTCACCTAAATAAGCCTAGTACCTGAATATACAATGAATATTATATACATTCATTGACAAAACATAAGGATATTAAAAGTCCTTGATATCGTTGGTCGTCTTTTTTTTTTTTTTTAAGGAGGCAGAGGAAATTTTGCTCACACTTTGGTTATCTCTTGTCTTTAATAAAGGTCAATGTGTATTAAATATTTTCCAGAGTTATTGTTTGAATCAGATATACATGTTAAATGGGACAGATTCCTTAAGAATTGTCTATTAGTGAATATGGAGCTCATATATAATAACCAGGGTGACCTGTAATCCTTTGGTGAAAGTGAATCGTGGTAATATATCTCCTTATAAGTAGAATTCTAACTGGATACCCAATAAATATAAATGAATTACATTGATTAGTTGAGATATTAAAAAATTATTCCTTTTGTTCTGAATATAGAGCAATCCATATTTATATCTTCAGAAAATAAAAAGGCATATATTGGATTGAATAATAGATTTATTTGTCAATATTTCGGTTGGCTGACCGCCAACCTTTGTCAAGGCATTAACTTTTTGTTAATAAACAATAATGTTTCATGCAAAAATGTAATGCCTTAGCAAAGCTTGGAGTTAAGCCAACCAAAGAATTGGGAGATAAACCTCTTATTCAATTCAATATATGCCTTATTATTATCTGAATAATTCCCTTTGGTAATATGTTTTTTTATTAACTTTAACCGCGAACCTTAGAGCTATTCGCTCTTCAACAGGTAGAATGCGATATCAAGAGTAAACGTGGAAGAGATTTATCTATGGTATTTAATATAAAACAATTACGGAACAGTTCCATCATATGTATATGTTTTCTAGACCAATAATTAATACCATTTATAGCTTCCTTACACGTTCATTCATAATAACACTTATTTTACTAGTTGTGAAGGGCGAGTGCTCGAAAGCTAGTGGTTAAAGTTGAGAAAATATAATATGTATAACCAATATATATTATGTATCACCAATAGTGCCCTTAACCCATTAAAAATTAGCCCTCAATTTCCTATCAACACACTGATACTTTGGTAATAAATGAATTCACTGGGAAATTGTTTTTTTTTGTTAAATAAGAGCATCAAATATTATCTCTACAGACCTTACTACAATAATATAAGTTATTGAATAAGAAGGCTTGGTTCATCAGTAGTGAACCCTCTCAGCGGTGTCGCCAGATTAATCTCTAGACCGCTCTACTATTATATTGAATTATTTTTGGCATATACCCTGCATTTTGTATGGGATTCAGCTTTGGAGTGTTTATTGAACCTATGGACATAAACATAACCTATGGACACTGATATATTGCTATTTATACCTAAATACCCATATGGTAGATAAACTGGAAAATTCTTTCAATGATTTACAGAGAGGTTATTGTATTTGCGCATTTATTAATTAATAGGGTGTGTTTCTTACCTCAATATTTATCATTAAATATTGTAAGATAAATATTAAAAAAAGAAAGGCAAATTTATCCGAATTTAACACACCATGTGACAGTAAGTCATTTGTTTTTTAATAAAAATTTTGTTAGTAAATATTTCACTTCTACTACTTTCTTATCGATGATCTCAACTTAGCATACCAATTGAATTCAGATAAAATTGAAAATATTTATTTAAAAAAATATATATTTAAAAAAAATTGATACTTAAAAAAATATCTTGGATGTGATAGAAATTTAATAAGCCTTGTTGTTGTGTGTGTAATTTTCTGATTATAAAGCTGCGAGTTGAAATATCTCCAGTTGATATGTGAGTAAAAATGAGTCATTGTTTATTAAAAAATTATATTGCTCCCCTATCGATCGAAACCAGACTCCAAGATGTGTCTCCAATGCTGGCCATTCAAGAAATCTCCCAGAATCAGGCCCCAAAACCAAGAAGAAATATACAATTACGAAGACATTATGGACAAATATTTAAAACAAGAGATCGAAATTCTCTCATATAGAGATAGAATTGAAGAGCCGCATCATCTTCCAAAAAGAGTGCGTTTCGGCCGCGAAATAATTTACAAAGAATTTGATAGCACAGAGATGCCAGAAGAGCTCTCAAAAACGGAATGGAAGAACATGGCAGAGGACGCTTTGTTCCTGAAGGAGGAAAAGAACGATCTATTCCTCACTGCCCCCCATGTACCGCAAGACGATATTTCTTCCAGTCTTCCAAAACCCGGCCACCCTACAGCGTAAAGAAGCTGCTGGAAGAAGTGACCGTTCGCCTGGAAAGTCATAAAAATTATCTGATATGCCAATTGGGGGCCAGAAGGGCTAGAAAGGCCGAGAAACGGGAGCGCCACGAAGAGCTCTGGCGATAATCAGAAATAGAACTGATGATACTTGAAGCCAGCGAGGAGTCTGATGACATATAGTTCCGCGTTGATTAACTGGAGCATCAGTACCAAATTTATTCAAGTGAATTACATTTGGAAAACTTCCTTCTAAATTCCTTGAATTATTTCTTGATTGGAAAATAAGTATTTTCATAAAAAAGGAGGATATGATGATAGAGGCTCTAGAGACTGATCGGACCACTCTTGAAACGGAGGCTAGTGAACCCCATCAGAGATGATCCTCTACAACCGCTCTGGGACAGGGGGCTAGTGAACCCCAGCAGAGACGAACCTCCACCGACCGCTCTGGAGCAGGGGGCTAGTGAACCCCAGCAGAATCGGACCTCCACGGACCGCTCTGGGACAGTGGGCTAGGGAACCGCAGCAGAGACGAACCTCCACGAACCGCTCTGGAGCAGGGGGCTAGTGAACCCCAGCAGAGAGGAACCTCCACGGACCGCTCTGGAGCAGGGGGCTAGTGAACCCCAGCAGAGAGGAACCTCCACGGAACGCTCTGGGACAAGGGGCTAGTGAACCCCAGCAGAGACGAACCTCCACGAACCGCTATGAAACAGGGGGCTAGTGAACCCCAGCAGAGACAAACCTCCACGGACCGCTTTGGGACAGTGCGCTAGTGAACCCCAGCAGAGAGGAACCTCCACGGACCGCTCTGGGACAGGGGGCTAGTGAATCCCAGCAGAATCGGACCTCCACGGACCGCTCTGGAGCAGGGGGCTAGTGAACCCAAGCAGAATCGGACCTCCACGGATCGCTCTGGGACAGGGGGCTAGTGAACCCCAGCAGAGTCGAACTTCCACGGACCGCTTTGGGAAAGGGGCTAGTGAACCCCAGCAGAGAGGAACCTCCACGGACCGCTCTGGGACGCGGAGGCTAGTGAACCTCAGCAGAATCGGACCTCCACGGACCGCTCTGGAACAGGGGGCTAGTGAACTCCAGCAGAGAGGAACCTCCACGGACCGCTCTGGAGCAGGGGGCTAGTGAACCCAAGCAGAATCGGACCTCCACGGATTGCTCTGGGACAGGGGGCTAGTGAACCCCAGCAGAGTCGAACTTCCATGGACCGCTCTGGGACAGGGGGCTAGTGAACCCCAGCAGAGAGGAACCTCCACGGACCGCTCTGTAGCAGGGGGCTAGTGAACCCCAGCAGAATCGGAACTCCACGGACCGCTCTGGGACAGGGGGCTAGTGAACCCCAGCAGAGAGGAACCTCCACGGACCGCTCTGGAGCAGGGGGCTAGTGAACCCCAGCAGAGAGGAACCTCCACGGAACGCTCTGGGACAGGGGGCTAGCGAACCCCAGCAGCGAAGAAACACCGCGCACTCCTTTGGATCAGGGGGCTAGCGAACCCCAGCAGGGAAGAAGGACCACGCACTCCTCTGGATCAGGGAGCTAGCGAACCCCAGCAGGGAAGAAGGACCACGCACTCCTCTGGATCAGGGTGCTAGCGAACCCCAGCAGGGAAGAAGGACCACGCACTCCTCTGGATCAGGGGGCTAGCGAACCCCAGCAGGGAAGAAACACCGCGCACTCCTCTGGATCAGGGGGCTAACGAACCCCAGCAGGGAAGAAACACCGCGCACTCCTCTGGATCAGGGGGCTAGCGAACCCCAGCAGGGAAGAAACACCGCGCACTCCTCTGGATCAGGGAGCTAGCGAACCCCAGCGGGGAAGAAGGACCACGCACTCCTCTGGATCAGGGGGCTAGCGAACCCCAGTAGGGAAGAAGGACCGCGCACTCCTCTGGATCAGGGGGCTAGCGAACCCCAGCAGGGAAGAAGGACCACGCACTCCTCTGGATCAGGGGGCTAGCGAACTCCAGCAGGGAAGAAACACCGCGCACTCCTCTGGATCAGGGGGCTAGCGAACCCTAGCAGGGAAGAAGGACCACGCACTCCTCTGGATCAGGGGGCTAGCGAACCCAAGCAGGGAAGAAACACCGCGCACTCCTCTGGATCAGTGGGCTAGAGAACCCCAGCAGGGAAAAAACACCGCGCACTCCTCTGGATCAGGGGGCTAGCGAACCCCAGCAGGGAAGAAACACCGCGCACTCCTCTGGATCAGGGGGCTAGCGAACCCCAGCAGGGAAGAAACACCACGCACTCCTCTGGATCTGGGGGCTAGCGAACCCCAGCAGGGAAGAAGGACCACGCATTCCTCTGGATCAGGGGGCTAGCTAACCCCAGCAGGGAAGAAGGACCACGCACTTCTCTGGATCAGGGGGCTAGCGAAGCCCAGCAGGGAAGAAACACCGCGCGCTTCTCTGGGACAGGGGGCTAGCGAACCCCAGCAGGGAAGAAGGACCACGCACTTCTCTGGGTCAGGGGGCTAGCGAACCCCAGCAGGGAAGAAGCACCGCGCACTCCTCTGGGACAGGGGGCTAGCGAACCCCAGCAGTGAAGAAGGACCACGCACTCCTCTGGGTCAGGGGGCTAGCGAACCCCAGCAGGGAAGAAGGACCACGCACTCCTCTGGATCAGGGGGCTAGCGAACCCCAGCAGGGAAGAAGGACCGAGCACTCCTCTGGATCAGGGGGCTAGCGAACCCTAGCAGGGAAGAAACACCGCGCACTCCTCTGGATCAGGGGGCTAGCGAACCCCAGCAGGAAAGAAGGACCACGCACTCCTCTGGATCAAGGGGCTAGCGAACCTCAGCAGGGAAGAAACACCGCGCACTCCTCTGGATCAGGGGGCTAGCGAACCTCAGCAGGGAAGAAACACCGCGCACTCCTCTGGATCAGGGGGCTAGCGAACCCCAGCAGGGAAGAAACACCGCGCACTCCTCTGGATCAGGGGGCTAGCGAGCCCCAGCAGGGAAGAAGGACCACGCTCTCCTCTGGATCAGGGGGCTAGCGAACCCCAGCAGGGAAGAAGGACCACGCACTCCTCTGGGACAGGGGGCTAGCGAACCCCAGCAGGGAAGAAGGACCACGCACTCCTCTGGATCAGGGGGCTAGCGAACCCCAGCAGGGAAGAAGGACCACGCACTCCTCTGGATCAGGGGGCTAGCGAACCCCAGGAGGGAAGAAGGACCACGCACTCCTCTGGATCAGGGGGCTAGCGAACCCTAGCAGGGAAGAAACACCGCGCACTCCTCTGGATCAGGGGGCTAGCGAACCCCAGCAGGGAAGAAACACCACGCACTCCTCTGGATCAGGGGGCTAGCGAACCCCAGCAGGGAAGAAGGACCACGCACTCCTCTGGATCAGGGTGCTAGCGAACCCCAGCAGGGAAGAAGGACCACGCACTCCTCTGGATCAGGGGGCTAGCGAACCCCAGCAGGGAAGAAACACCGCGCACTCCTCTGGATCAGGGGGCTAGCGAACCCCAGCAGGGAAGAAACACCGCGCACTCCTCTGGATCAGGGGGCTAGCGAACCCCAGCAGGGAAGAAACACCGCGCACTCCTCTGGATCAGGGAGCTAGCGAACCCCAGCAGGGAAGAAGGACCACGCACTCCTCTGGATCAGGGGGCTAGTGAACCCCAGCAGGGAAGAAGGACCACGCACTCCTCTGGATCAGGGGGCTAGCGAACCCCAGCAGGGAAGAAACACCGCGCACTCCTCTGGATCAGGGGGCTAGCGAACCCCAGCAGGGAAGAAGGACCACGCACTCCTCTGGATCAGGGGGCTAGCGAACCCAAGCAGGGAAGAAACACCGCGCACTCCTCTGGATCAGTGGGCTAGAGAACCCCAGCAGGGAAAAAACACCGCGCACTCCTCTGGATCAGGGGGCTAGCGAACCCCAGCAGGGAAGAAACACCGCGCACTCCTCTGGATCAGGGGGCTAGCGAACCCCAGCAGGGAAGAAACACCTCGCACTCCTCTGGATCAGGGGGCTAGCGAACCCCAGCAGGGAAGAAGGACCACGCACTCCTCTGGATCAGGGGGCTAGCGAACCCCAGCAGGGAAGAAGGACCACGCACTCCTCTGGATCAGGGGGCTAGCGAACCCCAGCAGGGAAGAAACACCGCGCATTCTCTGGGACAGGGGGCTAGCGAACCCCAGCAGGGAAGAAGGACCACGCACTGCTCTGGGTCAGGGGGCTAGCGAACCCCAGCAGGGAAGAAGCACCGCGCACTCCTCTGGGACAGGGGGCTAGCGAACCCCAGCAGTGAAGAAGGACCACGCACTCCTCTGGGTCAGGGGGCTAGCGAACCCCAGCAGGTAAGAAGCACCGCGCACTCCTCTGGGACAGGGGGCTAGCGAACCCCAGCAGGGAAGAAGCACCGCGCACTCCTCTGGGACAGGGGGCTAGCGAACCCCAGCAGGGAAGAAGCACCGCCTACTCTTCTGGGACAGGGGGCTAGCGAACCCCAGCAGTGAAGAAACACCACTGGCTGCTCTGAAAAATGTCGAAAAAATAAAACATTTTTCTGGCCGAAGTGTCTCTTATAGATTCCTTAAATCCCTTAACCAATAATACCTTTCTAGAGCCGGGTAGAGAGGCAAAATATGTTAATATCATTTAAGAATCAAGCATACAATATCAAGCGGTATGGTGAATTACATTGGCGAAACCTCTGGGAAGGTTTGCCTCTGATGAGCTAAGCCTCCCAATATATTTTTCATGGTAGTAAGAACAGAAGGAAATGTTTTATTTATAAAATAATTTTTTTAAGAAAATTATATGAATATAAAGGGGTGAAATATATTAATATGTCAAGAAAATAAGCAATTTTTGAATTATAAATATTTAATTTATTTTTTAATGATCTCTATTACCCCTGGGTACAAACTTTAATAATAATAATGTTGGGTAGAAGTTGGAGACTGCATTTATTGTAAGTTCACCACATGTCCACACACGTGAAAAGCAGTTCGACTTTCCACTTAAAATGCGCTAGATCCCCCGTTTGGTTACTTGCACCCGCTGGTGGGTTTGTTCTTTTGCAAGTATTGGGGGCTATTGGGGCTATTTTTTTTTAAATTAGAAAAAAATGCCTAAAACGGGATTCTATCCCGCTATGTAGCTGCCGAAAACCAACGGTTTAGACCATCCTTCCACCGACCGCAATTTAATTCGTGAGAGCGACCAATGTTCAATGTGAATTTAAAAATCTTGGTATTTGTGATCGGTTAATTCCAGCGACAGTTAGCTCCATTAGGTGCAGCTCACCTAAATAAGCCTAGTACCTGAATATACAATGAATATTATATACATTCATTGACAAAACATAAGGATATTAAAAGTCCTTGATATCGTTGGTCGTCTTTTTTTTTTTTTTTTAAGGAGGCAGAGGAAATTTTGCTCACACTTTGGTTATCTCTTGTCTTTAATAAAGGTCAATGTGTATTAAATATTTTCCAGAGTTATTGTTTGAATCAGATATACATGTTAAATGGGACAGATTCCTTAAGAATTGTCTATTAGTGAATATGGAGCTCATATATAATAACCAGGGTGACCTGTAATCCTTTGGTGAAAGTGAATCGTGGTAATATATCTCCTTATAAGTAGAATTCTAACTGGATACCCAATAAATATAAATGAATTACATTGATTAGTTGAGATATTAAAAAATTATTCCTTTTGTTCTGAATATAGAGCAATCCATATTTATATCTTCAGAAAATAAAAAGGCATATATTGGATTGAATAATAGATTTATTTGTCAATATTTCGGTTGGCTGACCGCCAACCTTTGTCAAGGCATTAACTTTTTGTTAATAAACAATAATGTTTCATGCAAAAATGTAATGCCTTAGCAAAGCTTGGAGTTAAGCCAACCAAAGAATTGGGAGATAAACCTCTTATTCAATTCAATATATGCCTTATTATTATCTGAATAATTCCCTTTGGTAATATGTTTTTTTATTAACTTTAACCGCGAACCTTAGAGCTATTCGCTCTTCAACAGGCAGAATGCGATATCAAGAGTAAACGTGGAAGAGATTTATCTATGGTATTTAATATAAAACAATTACGGAACAGTTCCATCATATGTATATGTTTTCTAGACCAATAATTAATACCATTTATAGCTTCCTTACACGTTCATTCATAATAACACTTATTTTACTAGTTGTGAAGGGCGAGTGCTCGAAAGCTAGTGGTTAAAGTTGAGAAAATATAATATGTATAACCAATATATATTATGTATCACCAATAGTGCCCTTAACCCATTAAAAATTAGCCCTCAATTTCCTATCAACACACTGATACTTTGGTAACAAATGAATTCACTGGGAAATTGTTTTTTTTTTGTTAAATAAGAGCATCAAATATTATCTCTACAGACCTTACTACAATAATATAAGTTATTGAATAAGAAGGCTTGGTTCATCAGTAGTGAACCCTCTCAGCGGTGTCGCCAGATTAATCTCTAGACCGCTCTACTATTATATTGAATTATTTTTGGCATATACCCTGCATTTTGTATGGGATTCAGCTTTGGAGTGTTTATTGAACCTATGGACATAAACATAACCTATGGACACTGATATATTGCTATTTATACCTAAATACCCATATGGTAGATAAACTGGAAAATTCTTTCAATGATTTACAGAGAGGTTATTGTATTTGCGCATTTATTAATTAATAGGGTGTGTTTCTTACCTCAATATTTATCATTAAATATTGTAAGATAAATATTAAAAAAAGAAAGGCAAATTTATCTGAATTTAACACACCATGTGACAGTAAGTCATTTGTTTTTTAATAAAAATTTTGTTAGTAAATATTTCACTTCTACTACTTTCTTATCGATGATCTCAACTTAGCATACCAATTGAATTCAGATAAAATTGAAAATATTTATTTAAAAAAATATATATTTAAAAAAAATTGATACTTAAAAAAATATCTTGGATGTGATAGAAATTTAATAAGCCTTGTTGTTGTGTGTGTAATTTTCTGATTATAAAGCTGCGAGTTGAAATATCTCCAGTTGATATGTGAGTAAAAATGAGTCATTGTTTATTAAAAAATTATATTGCTCCCCTATCGATCGAAACCAGACTCCAAGATGTGTCACCAATGCTGGCCATTCAAGAAATCTCCCAGAAACAGGCCCCAAAACCAAGAAGAAAAATACAATTACGAAGACATTATGGACAAATATTTAAAACAAGAGATCAAAATTCTCTCATATAGAGATAGAAATGAAGAGCCGCATCATCTTCCAAAAAGAGTGCGTTTCGGCCGCGAAATAATTTACAAAGAATTTGATAGCACAGAGATGCCAGAAGAGCTCTCAAAAACGGAATGGAAGAACATGGCAGAGGACGCTTTGTTCCTGAAGGAGGAAAAGAACGATCTATTCCTCACTGCCCCCCATGTACCCCAAGACGATATTTCTTCCAGTCTTCCAAAACCCGGCCACCCTACAGCGTAAAGAAGCTGCTGGAAGAAGTGACCGTTCGCCTGGAAAGTCATAAAAATTATCTGATATGCCAATTGGGGGCCAGAAGGGCTAGAAAGGCCGAGAAACGGGAGCGCCACGAAGAGCTCTGGCGATAATCAGAAATAGAACTGATGATACTTGAAGCCAGCGAGGAGTCTGATGACATATAGTTCCGCGTTGATTAACTGGAGCATCAGTACCAAATTTATTCAAGTGAATTACATTTGGAAAACTTCCTTCTAAATTCCTTGAATTATTTCTTGATTGGAAAATAAGTATTTTCATAAAAAAGGAGGATATGATGATAGAGGCTCTAGAGACTGATCGGACCACTCTTGAAACGGAGGCTAGTGAACCCCATCAGAGATGATCCTCTACAACCGCTCTGGGACAGGGGGATAGTGAACCCCAGCAGAGACGAACCTCCACGGACCGCTCTGGAGCAGGGGGCTAGTGAACCCCAGCAGAATCGGACCTCCACGGACCGCTCTGGGACAGTGGGCTAGGGAACCGCAGCAGAGACGAACCTCCACGAACCGCTCTGGAGCAGGGGGCTAGTGAACCCCAGCAGAGAGGAACCTCCACGGACCGCTCTGGAGCAGGGGGCTAGTGAACCCCAGCAGAGAGGAACCTCCACGGAACGCTCTGGGACAAGGGGCTAGTGAACCCCAGCAGAGACGAACCTCCACGAACCGCTATGAAACAGGGGGCTAGTGAACCCCAGCAGAGACAAACCTCCACGGACCGCTTTGGGACAGTGCGCTAGTGAACCCCAGCAGAGAGGAACCTCCACGGACCGCTCTGGGACAGGGGGCTAGTGAATCCCAGCAGAATCGGACCTCCACGGACCGCTCTGGAGCAGGGGGCTAGTGAACCCAAGCAGAATCGGACCTCCACGGATCGCTCTGGGACAGGGGGCTAGTGAACCCCAGCAGAGTCGAACTTCCACGGACCGCTTTGGGAAAGGGGCTAGTGAACCCCAGCAGAGAGGAACCTCCACGGACCGCTCTGGGACGCGGAGGCTAGTGAACCTCAGCAGAATCGGACCTCCACGGACCGCTCTGGAACAGGGGGCTAGTGAACCCCAGCAGAGAGGAACCTCCACGGATCGCTCTGGAGCAGGGGGCTAGTGAACCCCAGCAGAATCGGACCTCCACGAACCGCTCTGGGACCGGGGGCTAGTGAACCCCAGCAGAGTCGAACTTCCACGGACCGTTCTGGGACAGGGGGCTAGTGAACCCCAGCAGAGACGAACCTCCACGGAACGCTTTGGATCAGGAGGCTAGCGAACCCCAGCAGAGACGAATCTCCATGGAACGCTCTGGAACAGGAGGCTAGTGAACCCCAGCAAAGACGAACCTCCACGGACCGCTCAGGGACAGGGGGCTAGTGAACCCCAGCAGAGACGAACCTCCGCGGAACGCTCTGGATTAGGAGGCTAGCGAACCCCAGCAGAGACGAATCTCCATGGAACGCTCTGGAACAGGGGGCTAGTGAACACCAGCAGAGAGGAACCTCCATAGACCTCTCTGGGACAGGGGGGCTAGTGAACCCCAGCAGAGACGAACCTCAACGGACCTCTCTGGGACAGGGGGCTAGTGAACACCATCTGAGTTGAACCTCCAGTTGAAGAAACCCCGGAGAAGTTCAAACCCATCAACAAACCTTTAATGATGGATCCCAAGATGAGCTGAAGAGAGGTGAACAAATATCTTTATATCTCCTTTCTTTCCTTCACAATCCAAACTCTTTCAAAATTGAATAAACATTGAGCCTGAAAATGCATGATTTGATGAAGAAAATAAATGAGAAAAATAACTTGTTTCATAATTATTTTTAAATGTTAATTTTCTAGCTTAATATTTGCAAAATATTCATTTTGTCTTCGAAAATAATTGACAAAAAGATATCTATTAAACAATACAATGCTATATTAGGTTCTTATTGATTATAAATATAATATAAAATTGATTGAATGCCGCTAGTTTGTGGCGAAGATCAATAGATTGCTGTTGGATCGTTTTTGAAGACACCTCTCAGATTTATAAAATTAATTTATTAAACTTTAAACAGTTTTAGATATAGAGAGAGTTAATTACCTCGTATTTAAGGCAACAAAAGAATCATCTAATTTTCATATATCGTTCTAACCAAATTCAACTTATGCAAAATAGACGACCAAAAAAAAAAAACAAATTAATAATAGAGGGTAAGTTCCTATTTTTTACAAGTTTTCACACTCAAAGAATATTCAACTTCTTGCTTCAATTGCTTTTAGTTTTGAAGTTCATTTTTACGGAAGAGGCGAGGCGCCCCACCTTCTTTAAATATTCATTGTTTCAATGCATAATTAAAGGTGTAAGTACCTCTTTTTGGGACATGAATACAATATCTATATATTCAGTACATATATTGGATCTTAATTAGAATTTATTTTACGAAGATGTACAATTCGCCTCTCTTCATCGAGGTTTTCTATGATTTAAACTAAATCACGTGGGTAGATGTGAGCTACTCTCGCTATACAAGACCAAAGTAAGAAATCATCTGGGGAAAATGTTGGTGTACATCAAATACTTTTACAATTAATATAAATGTAATAATATAATTATGATTATATGAATAAAATAATTGTCTCGGTATATGAGACTAAAATAAAAACCCATCTGAGGAAAATGTTGGTGTACATCAAATACAATAAAAATAAAATTATGAATATATTGTCACGAGTCTTCAGTGAAAAAACAAAATAGAACTTATCATCATAACAAAAAAGGCAGAAGAAGCAATACAACAACAAAGAAAAGAAACAATAGGAAAAGAGGATTTTGGTATTAAAAGAATATAGATATTTGTTATTTAAAATATAATATTGTAACAAAGTATTTATTAATTTTATTATTTTTATTAACAGAGTGGTCATTTTAATGTTTATATTTTGCTACTCTGTAAATTTCCCTCTTGGCTTATCTTTTATTTACCATTCATAGTTTGTCCTTGCCTGAAATAAATTGTTGTCTCCTCCTGAAGTTTTTGTCTTCCCCAATTTTCCACGTGGCAATATGAAAACATCATATTTGTTAATGTGATACTCCTGTTGAAGGACTGATAAGTCCGGGAAAGGATGAAAATTTTCTATAAGAAACTTAGCCTTGGAAGCATTATTTATTTTGTTATGTAAATAAATTCAGTGATTAAATTATGATTTTATAAAAATATGTAATAATATTTTATGGAGAGAGATAAAAATGTAAAATATCAGCTCAAATAATTCATAAAAATCCCTTTAACCCTACAATAAACATAGATTATTACCATGTTATTCATCGCAGCATGAAAAGTAGAAAAACGTTTTTCTCATTTGAAATAATTTTCGCTAAAATAGTTACATATATTTTATATACGTGAAGCAATACTGAAATATGAATAAGCGATAGAAATCTTCCTGTTTAGATAATCAAATAATATATATACCAGATATTTATAAAGTATTCCTGTCCTGACGTGTTTATTCTGTCTTCCCTTCACAGTGATATTCAGGTCTCCCCTAATGTGTCAGATTTAGAATTTACTTAATTGTCCTTTTTCCCTATATTTGCATATCTTAATTGTAATCATAGTTATATTTTGTTTCTCCGTCTCTAAGAAAATGTAAATATGCCAAAATATTGCTTACCATAGTATAAATAAGCTTGTATCTCTTTGAATCTCTTAGATTTTTTTGCCAGTAGAAGGGCGTGTGGCCCGAAAGCTCGCTCGCGTTTATTAAAAGAAACTCATCTTCCTTCGTGCTTTACTTTATTTGAAATATGAATGATTATTATTTAGCCTGTCTGTGTTTTGTGAATTGTTTTAGGGTAGAGCAACGATCGGAACAATTAGTTTTATATATTTTATGGCTTATGTCAACAGTTTGTTTGAATACCTGAATAAAATATTCTTTCCAGCGCCAGATCATATAATCAGGAATGCCTTCTTTGGTCGTACAAATTCCAAATTCACGTGGTAAATGCAATGAAAATCATTTAGATACGTAGCAGCTATACACAACAGGCGCAGTTCCTCACATCTCAATATAACAGGCTAAATCAATGTTTAGTTGATTTCTGTTCCACCAGATGGCGCTCTGCCTTCTGTAAAGCACATGTGCTCGTGGGTCAGGATATGCCATTTTTAATATTGAATTCAACACCTGATCTTTTTATCTTTTATTTTTTCTTTCGTTTTTTTCATTTCAATATATGCAGAAAGAAATTCGACATTTGTATTTATATTTTTGCCAGAACGCTGTATTTCAACTTAACTCACTAGTGGGATTGGACCTTTTGAACAATCAGGGGCCATTGAAACAAATTTTCATCACAAAAAAAGTCCCCAATGCGGGATTCGCTCCCGGGCCATGCCTTTCCAAATCGATGTTTTAAGCCACTCTTCCTCTGTACACTTAAAAGTATAGAACAATATTAGAACGATATAGTTGACTAAACTCTCTAGAAATGTTCGCATTGATGATCCAGGTCCTTCTAATTTTTAATCGTAGTAAGTGTTTGCGCCTAGCTATGCAAAATAACTTGCCAGGTTAAATTGTGTTATATAATTATGTAAATTTTTATTTCTTCTAATTTATGAAAATACTAGCGGATGTGTACCTGGCTTCGCCCGGGTTTTATCCGAGTGAAAGTTTGCCTAACGAATATTATTGATAATAATATTCGGGAACACACAGAATATTATGATAATATAATTCGTTATGTCGTATATTTATATAATATATGAAATTTATTTTTCGAGCAAACATATCCACTATCTACTGAATAGATTTTTAAAAAGATATACATAAATAAAAATATCTAGAGATATACTACATGATCTTAGCCAAAAGACCGAGAAACGATATTTTATATATAGAGATGACCTGGCTTCGTGTGTCTTCTGCTCGAGTGAATGTTTCGCTGGTAGAATTTTGTTCCTGCCTACTATTAATCATTATCTGGCTTTACCCGTGGTCTGCTTTAGTGAATATTCCCCAAAAGAATTTTTTAATGCAATCAAGCATGATACGGAAATATTGTCATCATAATTTCTGACTAAAAAAATATTGTTGCTCAGTACTTGGTTAAATATAATTTTTATTGGTTAAAGTGCGACAAATAAAAACTCTTCCAGATTTAACTCTCTGTCCTGTTCAAATTTCAGCGAGATTAGTTACATATTGAGGGCTTGCATAGCCGACAAACATATCTGACGCCATCTTTTTGACGGGAGAGGCGACCATTGCTTCCATGGATTGATTTCCTCCCGGCAAATTTTCCATCTGTGTTTTGCCAATAGATTTGGCCCAGCCACATTGCCAGCAAAACACCTCTTTGGTAGATTGTGAAGATTCCATTAGATCCCGTGTGGATCTCATGGAATGAAGTCCGCCCTAGACTGACGAGGGCCATTAGCCCGAAACCATGGTCTCTAGGTGGACGCTTATCAGTTTGCCAAAGATGGTGTTGTGGCTTTGTCACCGACCCGATGCCGCTAGTTGCGGCGACGCTCAATAGATGGCGTCAGATTCTGACGTTTATTTTGACGGGAGAGGCGACCATTGCTTCCATGGATTAATTTCCTCCCGGCAAATTTTCCATATATATATATGTTCCCGGCTTCGCCCCAAGTAAAATTTTGCTTAACAAACATTTGTTAAAACGATTCAAGCAAACATCCAATCCCTACTGAATCTATACTTGTTTACCTTCTCGATAATTTTTTCCCGGTCCCTTGAAAAATACTCGATAAGTTGAAAAAAATCAGTATTAACTGGTCCACTCGGTAATTTGAAGTTGAAGGAATAGTATCTTGCCACAAACGAAGATTTGTAAATAACTGTATTTAGCGAATGTACCTGGCTTCGCACAGTTTTTATCCGAGTAAAAGTTTGCCTAACGAACATTTGTTAAAACGATTCTAGAAAACATCTAATCCACCTATATATTGATTTATAAACGTATATAAATATAAATATTGTTATATGCGTTTAAATATATTTTTGAAACACATAAATTTTTGAAAACATTTATTATATTTTAAATAAGATATTGTCACTTTTGTGAATTTGATAATTAATTATTTATTTTTTCTCAATGAATTATATATATTAATTTAAAATTTCATTTTTGTTATCATCATCACATACAATGTAATTTTTTTTATATAAATAAACGATAATAAACAACAACAATTAGGGGCTCAAAAATCATTTATTATAGTTAGCAGCTCCGTAAATAAATATATTTTCACAACAACAATTAAAGTTGCATCATCATTTTTATAAAACAACAGCAAATTAAATTAACAATGTAAAAATATATTTTAACATTACATTTTAACCTTTAACACAAAATCGTTACAATTTTTTCTTTAAATATATATTAATATTGAAATGCCAAGTATTTTTTACGTCTTTGGAATATTATATTACTAAATTCTCAAATTAAATTTATTATACTTGGAAAACATTTTAAGCATTGTTACAATTTATTAATATAATTTCACCAGACGCCGCTAGAGGCGCTGCTTGCGAGTGAAAGTAGAAAATTTGCAAATAAAATTGCAAAGAATATTTATTTCAAATCAAATTCAAACCAGAAATCTTCCCAGTAGTATAGTAAATAACTTCCTAAATTATCACGGCGATTGGATAATCTTACCTTTTAAAAACATTCATCGTGTGAACAAACTAACATTCATCGTGTAAACAAACCACGTGTTAATTATTAACCAATCAAATTCATTTATCGTCGCGACCAGTGCTGCGCCCAAGCGGTAAAAGACTGGAACTAACGCTTTTTGGTTTTTTATTTTTTAAAAAAAGCACATTAACTTTTTTAGTTTTTTGAATAGCCTATATGTTAAACTAAATCTTCAGCTACCTACATGCGAAATTCCATAATGATTGAGTCAGTAGATTTTGCGTGAAGCGATAACAAACATCGATTTCGCATTTCATTTTTATAGATATAAGGATATGTGTATAAATAAACGGTGAAAGTGATAATAAAGTTTAGTCAGTCAGCTAAAACCAATGAGGCTGTTTGGATATTGTTTTATTTAAACAGCTTGCTGCTACATCGCACCTAGAGAAGGACAGATTCTTAGTAGTCAATCCGCCGGTCTGGTCATAAAGCACAGTCAACATCAAGCTCTGCCAGAAATCGTCAACATCTAAGACCAGACAAAAGGCTAAGGAGCTAGAAGGAAGTTCGAGCTAGTATTGTTTCGCGCAATAATAGTTATAATTTTTGAAATATAGATGACGCGCTATTGTATCATGTTTAAACCTATCCGCTGTATCTTTTAGAGATAAATGATAACTATATAAAACAATCAGTCTAACATAATGTTACGACAACGTTCAAAGGAGGCTAAAACCATCTACCACCAGAGGACTGGGGTGGCGGACGGACCAATCAGAAAAGAAGAAACCTGTTAAGTCTTTGTGTTATTTCTAAAGAATGACTACCAGTCATTAGAATCCTAGAGAAAGATCACTCTCAGCCTTTCTAATAATATTGAACTTTATTTTCTTATATGCTAATCCGAAATCTCAAAAGGCTCTATTTACATATGTACAGTTCACTTTGACTTCTCCAATTTTATCTTCGTTATCTCCAACTTCTTTGTGTTCTTGAACTTTATCCTTTTGACTTTAACTTCGCTCTTCCTTAAACTTTAACTTCGCTCTTCCTTAAACTTTAACTTCGCCGACCCTATCTTCCTCTCCGCGACTATATCTTTCCTCTCTTCCACCTTACTTACTATACCTTTTACCTTACTTCTTACTTTGATCCACTTTCCGCCACACAACTTACTCCGATCTAACACTTTCTCCTCGCCACCGTTCTAATACCTTCTTCTCCCTCGCGCGCGCGCCTCGCCTCCTATCTACCTTCTTTTATATTGTCGAAAACAGTCACGTGGGCGCACTATGTGGCGTATCCCCTGGCGCACGCCATCTAGAGCCGTTTTTCCCAACCATTCTTAACATTTTCCCACCCTCTTTGTGTGAGCACAAAGAGTTAAAAGGGCCATTTCTTCTTCTGAGGTCACTTCTAAGGGGTAAATCTTTTGGATAGGTCTCATCAATATTCCCCGCGTTGGTTTAACTCTTGCCACTCTGGTCTTTCCATCCTTGCCCGGAATCAATTCCTATATTTTTGCCATCGGCCTGGTTGTATAGAGCTGTGATCATCAGCACTACCTCACTGGAGCATGTTTGGTTAGCCATTGATGTTGAAGGAGCTTCCAGGTTATCCTCTTTTACATCTGCTTTCTTTTCGTATATTTATTCTCTTCTTCCTGAGCACATCAGTTCTACGTGCCTGATCTTACATACAAAACACTTAAATCTAATTCTGCAATCCCTTGCCATATGTCTCCTCCCTAGGCACGGGAAGCAGACCTTTGCCTTCGTAGCCTTTTGTCTGCGTTGCTCCAGCGTCATCTGTTTAGCTCTGTTACAATTCCTCGACGTATGGTTAGGCATATCGCAAAGCGCACAACTCTCGTTGTTACTCTGGTTTAAGAGATGTGTCTCTGTCGGGGATGTTCTTCTCTGGATCTTCTGTTTTTCTTGCATCTTTACTGGTCTTTTGAAGCCAGCTCGTATAAATTCCAGCCGCTCAGATCCTCTAATTTCTTCTTTTATAAATTTTAAAAGATTATTCAATCGCTGTGAGCTGTTAGGTTCTCCGGTGTTATCCTCTGACTGGTATCCTGCCTCTGGTCTTCGCTGCCATATCTGCAGTACATCATCAGGCAGGCTGGATTCTACCATTGGGCATAGGAACACCGCATTCTGCTCGGTAGTTACTTCTAATGATTCTAACGATCTCAGTGAAGCCATAAGTGGGTCATACAAATCCGCCAATGTTCTCCTTTGAGAACTTGCTTTCTCGACAATCAACTCAAGTAGTTGTCTGACGTACATTTCTGTCAGTAATACTTTGTCGCTGAATTTTTCTTTTAGAGCTTCTATGGCCTTTGCATAATTGGCCTCGGTGACGGTATACCCTTCTCGAAATTTTTGTGCTCTGGAACCCTTGGTCACTGCTTGGTGGAGGTAATGGAACTTGTCCACATCGCTTAAGGTGTCGTCTTTTGAATTCTCTCGAACTGCCCCCACCATGGCAACCATTCCCTCAAGGTTCCACTGAACTTCAAGAGTTCCAACTTGGGCAATTTGCATATCCTATTTTCCGATAATGCAGAAGTAGAGCCATTTCTTTCCCGCTGAATCGTTGCGATAGATTCCAACGCGTCTTGTACCTCTACTTCCATTCTGGTCAGCATACGCTCATACACATCGCAGCCTTCCAATTCTGCTGAGGTCTTCCGAAGTCTCTTCTGCTAAAAGTAAGGTCTCGATCTTTCCATTCAAAGACTCTACTCTCTGCTCCAATCTTTTTAGCTGTTGGTGTAAAGCTAATATCTCCTTTCTACTCAAAGGATCATCCTCTATTATCCTTTTGATTTCGGCCACTTTCTTCGTCATTAATCCTCTGAGAGGAGATCTCATCTTCCTTAGGTTTTCCATCTTCTCTAGGATCACGTCCGGGCTCACCAATTTGTTAAGTCTTTGGGTTATTTCTAAAGAATGACTACCAGTCATTAGAATCCTAGAGAAAGATCACTCTCAGCCTTTCTAATAATATTGAACTTTATTTTCTTATATGCTAATCCGAAATCTCAAAAGGCTCTATTTACATATGTACAGTTCACTTTGACTTCTCCAATTTTATCTTCGTTATCTCCAACTTCTTTGTGATCTTGAACTTTATCCTTTTGACTTTAACTTCGCTCTTCCTTAAACTTTAACTTCGCTCTTCCTTAAACTTTAACTTCGCCGACCCTATCTTCCTCTCCGCGACTATATCTTTCCTCTCTTCCACCTTACTTACTATACCTTTTACCTTACTTCTTACTTTGATCCACTTTCCGCCACATAACTTACTCCGATCTAACACTATCTCCTCGCCACCTTTCTAATACCTTCTTCTCCCTCGCGCGCGCGCGCCTCGCCTCCTATCTACCTTTTTTTTATATTGTCGAAAACAGTCACGTGGGCGCACTCTGTGGCGTATCCCCTGGCGCACGCCATCTAGAGCCGTTTTTCCCAACCATTCTTAACAAAACCCATCTAGTGAGCTATTGTCTTCCTCACTCTTGTTGATAGCAGCTGTTGGATGGAGCTCGCTGTATGTTACTTGCTTGTTTTCCACAATGCACGATGGTAAATCAATAGGAGTCACGTGAACAGAGATCCTTACTGTTTCCGTATGCTCTTTTGGCCATCCTTGACACAGTAACTGTGCAACAATATCGTAGAGCAGTCAGGAGTCAAATCTGGCGAAATCGTTCGGAGCGCTGGGTTTATAATCACTCATTGAGGGCCTTTAATTATAAACATAACACCTCAGAATATGCTTTTTAGATGGCAGAGTGCCATCTAGTGGAACAGAAATCAACTTTTGGAAAATATCAGTGAACAGGCTAAATCAATGTTTAGTTGATTTCTGTTCCACCAGATGGCGCTCTGCCATCTAAAAAGCATATGTGCTCCTGGTCAGGATATACCTTCTTTATATTTAATATCAACACCTGACTATTTTTTCCTTTTTTTCTATTATTTTTCATGTCTTAAGCGTATTTACGCAAGTTTGGCCTTAAATACCCATTTCTTGGTTTCTCAAGAAGCCTCTAGAACCAAAAATCTTTTTGGTCGCAGTGGTTACAGCCTACTCCACTCTGGCGAGCGCCAACAAAGCGAAACGCGTTCGTTGATGGCTTTTCTTAATTTATAAAGAAATTGGGTTGGCCAAATATCAGGGAACAGGCTAAATCAATGTTTAGTTGATTTCTGTTCCACTAGATGGCGTTCTGCCATCCAAAAAGCATATGTGCTTCTAGTCAGGATATGCCTTTTTTGTTTTCAATATATATACACCTATCCCCCCATACTTTTATGTACTTTTTTACTTACTTTTTTTACACGTTTTCGCTTTTACACGGTTTTCCAAATAAGTTTTTTTTGTTGTTGTTTTTATCGCACTATACTAAATGCTACTGTGATTGAACACATGCGCTGTGTACACATCTCACGAGGAATCCCGAGCTTATGTGCTGACTACATATTTTAACCTGTCAATGCATTTTAATTTTATTTCTGTGTACACCTATTCCCCGATTTACACGTTTTTCTCAAGAACGTATCTACCGTGTAAATCGGGGGATAGGTGTATATATATATATATACGACGATCGCTCGGCCTTCTAACCAATAAAAATAAATAAATAATATTAAATAATTGGAAAAATTAAAATATAATTCCTTTTGTAATAAGTTTCTTTAAATAACTTTAACCGCGAGCTTTCGAGCTATTTCTTCTTCAAATCTGATATTAAGAGTGAACGTGGAACGAAAATATTTATGGTTATCACTAAAATAACAATTATGGAACAGTTCGATCATATATAAATATGTTATCTAAAACAAATAATAAATACAAAATATAGCTTCCTTTCACCTTTGTTATTAATAACATTCTATTTACCAGTTGAAGGGCGAGATATCGGAAGCTCGTGGTTGAAGTTAATAAAATATAATATGTATAACCAATTTAAAAAAGTCGATCAATAAAAATGATAGAATATAAATACTATAAAGTTAAGTGCCAGGAGAAAATGATTTTTTAATAAATAAAATTTAATTGAATAAAAGAATAAAAAATCATTTTCTCCTGGCACTTAACTTTATAGTATTTATATTCCAAGGAGAAAGTTTCTATGTTTAAATAAAAATGATAGAAGTTTATTAGAAAAAAAAACCAAAAAACAAAAAAGGAAAGATATGTATATAGGAATACACATATAAATTGAACTATGTTATTATATTTTAAAAAATATGAAGAAAATGAACCATCTGGAAACATTTTCCCAATAAAAATGGCGACCAAAACAAACAGTTGCACTAAGTATGAAATGCCAGCAGTAATACGTTTTCTTTATCATAAACAGTTAAACAATTTTATTATTACTCCAGAATGAAAGCTGTTTACGGTGATAAATGTTTGACTCAAAATGGAATTCTTAAATGGGTAAGGAAATTAAAAAGCAGCGTTGAAAGTTTGGATGACGCACCGCGACATGGCGCCCCGGTCAAGGTTAGTGATGATGCAACCACCTGGGCCATTGACGAGATGATACAGAACGATCGTCACATTAGCATTAGAGTTATTTCTGCCGAACTTGACCTTAGTTAGCTTCCAAAAATCATTACAAAGCATTTAAAGCACAGAAAAATATGCACAAGATGGGTGCCTCGGCTGATCACAAAGGAAATGAAGGAAAAACGTCCTAATGCTTGTAATAGGCTTTTGGAACGTTAAGAAATTGAGGGTGAAGGTTTTCTCGATAGAATAGTGACTGGAGATGAATCGTGGATACATCATCACATTCCTGACTCTAAAAGATCAAGTGCAGAATGGCATCACAAATGTTCACCAACACCAAAGAAACCAAGGATAACAGCTTCTATTGGAAAAGTACTCTGACTCTTTTTGGGACAGTAAAGAATGCATCATAGAAGATTATCTTCCTAAAGGGCGAACAGTAAATAAAATAGTTTATTCTGAGCTATTTAAAAATTATTGAAGCCAAAATACGTTCTAAAAGGCGTGGTTTGCTGAGAAAAGGTGTTTGCTTACAGCATGATAATGCTCAGACCCACTAGGCCTATATCACCATTGAAACCATCAATAAATTTAATTTTAAAATTCTAATACATCCCTCTTACTCTCCTGATTTATCTCTGAGTGATTATTATTTATTTGGACACCTAAAAATATTTTTAGGGGCATGGCTTTCAAGACTGATTATGAGGTTAAAAATGCGGGGCATGGATGGCTTGCACAACACACACAATATTTTTTCTTGAAACGGAATTTACAAGCTACCTGATCTATGAAATAAGTATAAAGAAAAAAGAGGGAGTTATGTAGAGAATTTAAAAAAATGTATTTTAGTTTACACTTAAAAAAAAAACTTGCATCCTTTTTTATTGATCCACCCTTTTATAATATGTATCACCAATTATTCCTTTAACCTAATAGAAATTAACTTTTAATTTTCTACCAACATATTGGTATTTTGCTATTTATATATAAATACCCATTTTAAATTTAAAATACATTTCTGAAACTCTATAATAGGTGATCTCAACATACCAATTTAATCTCAGATAAAAAATAAAATATTTAATTCACAGAATTAATTTTTAAAAATTTGATACTGAAAGAAATATCTTGATAGTAATAGAGATTTAATTTGTCGTTGTTTTTGTGTAATTTTCTGGTCATAAAGATGGGGGTTAAAATATCTCTAGTTGATATGTGAGTAAAAATAGTTTATTGTTAATAAAACAATTACATTACCCTCCTATCTATAGATTTCTGTTGCCAAGATGATCCTTCACCGCTGATGTTGCTCCCTGAAAAAGCTCTATGGACTCCCCTGGAACAGGGGGCTAGCGAACCCCAACAGGGAAGAAGGACCACGCACTCCTCTGGGTCAGGGGGCTAGCGAACCCCAACAGGGAAGAAACACCGCGCACTCCTCTGGAACAGGGGGCTAGCGAACCCCAGCAGGGAAGAAACACCGCGCACTCCTCTGGGACAGGGGGCTAGCGAACCCCAGCAGTGAAGAAGGGCCACGCACTCATCTGGATCAGGGGGCTAGCGAACCCCAGCAGGGAAGAAGGACCACGCACTCCTCTGGATCAGGGGGCTAGCGAACCCCAGCAGGGAAGAAGGACCACGCACTCCTTTGGATCAGGGGGCTAGCGAACCCCAGCAGGGAAGAAGGACCGAGCACTCCTCTGGATCAGGGGGTTAGCGAACCCCAGCAGGGAAGAAACACCGCGCACTCCTCTGGATCAGGGGGCTAGCGAACCCCAGCAGGGAAGAAGGACCACGCACTCCTCTGGATCAGGGGGCTAGCGAACCCCAGCAGGGAAGAAGGACCGAGCACTCCTCTGGATCAGGGGGCTAGCGAACCCCAGCAGGGAAGAAGGACCGAGCACTCCTCTGGATCAGGGGGCTAGCGAACCCCAGCAGGGAAGAAACACCGCGCACTCCTCTGGATCAGGGGGCTAGCGAACCCCAGCAGGGAAGAAACACCGCGCACTCCTCTGGATCAGGGGGCTAGCGAACCCCAGCAGGGAAGAAGGACCACGCACTCCTCTGGATCAGGGGGCTAGCGAACCCCAGCAGGGAAGAAGGACCGAGCACTCCTCTGGATCAGGGGGCTAGCGAACCCCAGCAGGGAAGAAGGACCGAGCACTCCTCTGGATCAGGGGGCTAGCGAACACCAGCAGGGAAGAAACACCGCGCACTCCTCTGGATCAGGGGGCTAGCGAACCCCAGCAGGGAAGAAACACCGCGCACTCCTCTGGATCAGGGGGCTAGCGAACTCCAGCAGGGAAGAAACACCGCGCACTCCCCTGGATCAGGGGGCTAGCGAACCCCAGCAGGGAAGAAACACCGCGCACTCCTCTGGATCAGGGGGCTAGCGAACCCCAGCAGGGAAGAAACACCGCGCACTCCTCTGGATCAGGGGGCTAGCGAACCCCAGCAGGGAAGAAACACCGCGCACTCCTCTGGATCAGGGGGCTAGCGAACCCCAGCAGGGAAGAAACACCGCGCACTCCTTTGGATCAGGGGGCTAGCGAACCCCAGCAGGGAAGAAGGACCACGCACTCCTCTGGATCAGGGGGCTAGCGAACCCCAGCAGGGAAGAAACACCGCGCACTCCTCTGGATCAGGGGGCTAGCGAACCCCAGCAGGGAAGAAGGACCACACACTCCTCTGGATCAGGGGGCTAGCGAACCCCAGCAGGGAAGAAGGACCGAGCACTCCTCTGGATCAGGGGGCTAGCGAACCCCAGCAGGAAAGAAACACCGCGCACTCCTCTGGATCAGGGGGCTAGCGAACCCCAGCAGGAAAGAAACACCGCGCACTCCTCTGGATCAGGGGGCTAGCGAACCCCAGCAGGGAAGAAACACCGCGCACTCCTCTGGATCAGGGGGCTAGCAAACCCCAGCAAGGAAGAAGGACCACGCACTCCTCTGGATCAGAGGGCTAGCGAACCTCAGTAGGGAAGAAACACCGCGCACTCCTCTGGATCAGGGGGCTAGCGAACCCCAGCAGGGAAGAAACACCGCGCACTCCTCTGGATCAGGGGGCTAGCGAACCCCAGCAGGGAAGAAGGACCACGCACTCCGCTGAATCAGGGGGCTAGCGAACCCCAGCAGGGAAGAAGGACCACGCACTGCTCTGGATCAGGGGGCTAGCGAACCCCAGCAGTGAAGAAGGACCACGCACTTATCTGGATCAGGGGGCTAGCGAACCCCAGCAGGGAAGAAGGACCACGCACTCCTCTGGATCAGGGGGCTAGCGAACCCCAGCAGGGAAAAAGGACCACGCACTCCTCTGGATCAGGGGGCTAGCGAACCCCAGCAGGGAAGAAGGACCGAGCACTCCTCTGGATCAGGGGGCTAGCGAACCCCAGCAGGGAAGAAGGACCGAGCACTCCTCTAGATCAGGGGGCTAGCGAACCCCAGCAGGGAAGAAACACCGCGCACTCCTCTGGATCAGGGGGCTTGCGAACCCCATCAGGGAAGAAACACCGCGCACTCCTCTGGATCAGGGGGCTAGCGAACCCCAGCAGGGAAGAAACACCGCGCACTCCTCTGGATCAGGGGGCTAGCGAACTTCAGCAGGGAAGAAACACCGCGCACTCCTTTGGATCAGGGGGCTAGCGAACCCCAGCAGGGAAGAAGGACCACGCACTCCTCTGGATCAGGGGGCTAGCGAACCCCAGCAGGGAAGAAGCACCGCGCACTCCTCTGGGACAGGGGGCTAGCGAACCTCAGCAGAGAAGAAGGACCACGCACTCCTCTGGGTCAGGGGGCTAGCGAACCCCAGCAGGGGAGAAGGACCACGCACTCCTCTGGGCCAGGGGGCTAGCGAACCCCTGCAGGGAAGTAAGAACACGCACTCCTCTGGGCCAGGGGGCTGGCGAACCCCAGCAAGGAAGAAGCACCGCGCACTCCTCTGGAACAGGGGGCTAGCGAACCCCAGCTGAGAAGAAGTTCCACGGGCTGCTCTGTCGAAATGTCGGAAAAATAAAATATTTTTCCGACCGAATTGTCTCTTATAGATTCTCTAAATGCCGTAACCAAGAATACTTTTCTTGTACCGGGTAGAGAGGGAGAAATATCAATATCATTTTATAGACAAGCATGCAATATAAAGCGGTCTGGTAGATTACATTGGCGAAACCACTGGGAAGGTTTGCCACTGATGAGCCAGGCCTCCCAATATATTTTTCATGGTAGTAATAATAGAAAGAAGATGTTTTATTTATAAAAGAAATTTTATAAAGAAATTTTTATAAATATAAAGGGGTGAAATATATTAATATTTCAATAAAATAAGCAATTTTTGTATTATAAATATTTTATTTATTTATTTTTTTATAATGATCCCTATAACCCCTGGGTACAAACCATAATAATCATGTTGGGTAGAAGTTGGAGTGTGCATTTATTGTAAGTTCACCAGATGTCCAAAAACGCGAAAAGCAGTTCGATTTCCACTTAAAATGTGCTAGATCCCCTTTTTGGTTACTTGCATTCGCTGGTAGGGTTGTTCTTTTGCAAGTATCGGGGGCTATTGGGGCTTTTTCTTTTCAAATTAGAAAAAAGTTTTAAAAGTCGGATTCGATCCCGCGTTGTAGAGGTCGAAACCCAACGGTTTAGACCATCCTTCCACCGACCGCAATTCAATTCTTGAGTGCGACCAATGTCCAATGTGAATTTAAAAATCTTGGTATTTGTGATCGGTTAATTCCAGCGACAGTTATCTTTATTAGGTGCAGCTCACCTATATAAGACTATTACCTAAATATACAATGATTATTATATACATTCATTGACAAAACATAAGGATATTGAAAGTCCTTGATATCGTTGGTCGTCTTTTTTTTTTTTTTTTTTTTTTTGAGGAGACAGAGGCAATTTTGCTCACACTTTGGTTATCTCCTGTCTTTAATAAAGGTCAATGGGTGTCAAATATCTTCCAGAGTTATTGTCTGAATACCGATATAAATGGTAAAAGGGACAGATTCCTTAAGAATTGTCCATTAGTAAATATGGAGCTCATATATAATAAACAGGGTGACCTGTTATCCTTTGGTGAAGTGAATCGTGGTAATATATCTCCTTGTAAGTAGAATTCTAACTGGATAACCAATAAATATAAATGAACTACATTGAATAGTTGAGATATTAAAAAATCATTCCTTTCGTTCTGAATA
The DNA here is from genome assembly GCA_030710605.1 of Cordylochernes scorpioides. Classification (NCBI taxonomy): domain Eukaryota; kingdom Metazoa; phylum Arthropoda; class Arachnida; order Pseudoscorpiones; family Chernetidae; genus Cordylochernes; species Cordylochernes scorpioides. The sequence goes on from CP092864.1 coordinate 16,645,458, forward strand.
TAAAGCAATCTATATTTATATCTTCAGAAAATAAAAGGCATATATTGGATGGAATAATGGATTTATTTGTCAATATTTCGGTTGGCTGACCGCCAACCTTTGTCAAGGCATTATATTATTTTTAATAAACAATAATATTCTATGAAAAATGTAATCCCTTAGTAAAGGTTGGCGTTCAGCCAACCAAAATATTGGGAGATAATTCTCTTATTTAATCCAATATATGCCTTAATTTTATCTAAATAATTCCCTTTGGTAATATGTTTCTTTTATTAACTTTAACCGCGAGCTTTCGAGCTATTCGCTCTTCAACAGGCAGAATGTGAAGAGTAATCGTGGTACAAAGCTATCTATGCTATTTACTATAAAAACAATTACGGAACAGTTCCATCATATAAATATGTTTTCTAAACCAATAATAAATACCATATATAGCTTCCTTCCACGTTCATTCTTAATAACATTTATTTTCCCAGTTGTGAAGGGCGAGAGATCGAAAGCTCGTGGTTAAAGTTAAGGAAATATAATATGTATAACCAATATATATTATGTATCACCAATAGTGCCTTTAACCCATTAAAATTAGCCCTCAATTTCCTATCAACACACTGATACTTTGGTAACAAATAAATTCGCTGGCAATCTGTTTTTTTAATAATAGCATCAAAAATAATCTCTACAGACCTTACTACAATAATATAAGTTATTGAATGAGAAGGCTTGGCTCATCAGTAGTGAACCCTCTCAGCGGTTGAGCCAAATTAATCTCTAGACCGCTCTACTATTGTATTGGATTGGTTTAGGAATTACCTTGCAATTTCTATGGAATGCAGCTTAGGAGTGTTTATTGAACCTATGGACATAAACATAACCTATGGACACTGACACTTTGCTATTTATACCTAAATACCCATATGGTAGATAAACTGGAAAATTCTTTCAATGATTTACAGAGAGGTTATTGTATTCGCTTATTTATTAATTCAAAGGGTGTGTTTCTTACCTCAATATTTATCATTAAATATTGTAAGAGAAATATTAAAAAAAGAAAGGCAAATTTATCCGAATTTAACACACCATGTGACAGTTAGTCATTTGTTTTTTTATAAAATTTTGTTAGTAATTATTTCACTTCTACAACTTTCTTATCGATGATCTCAACTTTGCATACCAATTGAATTCAGATAAAATTGAAAATATTTATTTCAAAAAAAAATATATTTAAAAAAAAATTGTGACTGAAAAAATATCTTGGAAGTGATAAAAATAAGCCTTGTTCTGTGTGTGTAATATTCTGATTATAAAGCTGCGAGTTGAAATATCTCCAGTTGATATGTGAGTAAAAATAGCTCATTGTTTATTAAAAAATTATATTGCTCCCCTATCAATCGATACCAGACTGCAAGATGTGTCTCCACTGCTGGCCATTCAAGAAAGCTCCCAGAAACAGGCCCCAAAACCAAGAAGAAAAATACGATTACTTAGACATTATGGACAAATATTTCAAACAAGAAATCGAAATTCTCTCCTATAGAGATAGAAATGAAGAGCCGCATCATCTGCCAAAAAGTGCGTTTCGGCCGCGAAATAATTTACAAAGAATTTGACAGCACAGAGATGCCAGAAGAGCTCTCAAAAACGGAATGGAAAAACATGGCGGAGGACGCTTTGTTCCTGAAGTAGGACAAAGAACGATCTATTCCTCACTGCCCCCCATGTACCCCAAGACGATACTTCTTCCAGTCTTCCAAAACCCGGCCACACTACAGCGTGAAGAAGCTGCTGGAAGAAATGGCCGTTCGCCTGGAGAGTCATAAAAACGATCTGATTTGCCAATTGGGGGCCAGAAGAGCTAGAAAGGCCGAGAAACGGGAGCGCCATGAAGAGCTCTGGCGATCATCCGAAATAGAACTGATGATACTTGAGGCCAGCGAGGAGTCTGATGACATATAGTTCCCCGTTGATTAACTGGAACATCAGCACCAAAATTTTCAAGTTAATTACATTTGGAAACTTCCTTCTAAATTCCTTGAATTATTTCTTGATTGTAAAATAAGTATTTTTATAAAAAAGGAGGATATGATAATAGAGGCTCTAGAGACTGATCGGACCACTCTTGAAACGGGGGCTAGTGAACCCCAGCAGAGATGATCCTCTACAACCGCTCTGGGACAGGGGGCTGGTGAACCCCAGCAGAATCGAACCTCCACGGACCGCTCTGGAACAGGGGGCTTGTGAACCCCAGCAGAGTTGAACCTCCACGGACCGCTCTGGAACAGGGGGCTAGTGAACCCCAGCAGAGTTGAACCTCCACGGACCGCTCTGGGACAGGGGGCTAGTGAACGCCAGCAGAGAAGAGCCTCCACGGACCGCTCTGGGACAGGGGGCTAGTGAACCCCAGCAGAGAAGAACCTCCACGGACCGATCTGGGACAGAAGGCTAGTGAACCCCAGCAGAGTCGAACCTCCACGGACCGCTCTGGGACAGGGGGCTAGTGAACCCCAGCAGAGTTGAACCTCCACGGACCGCTCTGGGACAGGGGACTAGTGAACCGCAGCAGAATCGGACCTCCACGGACCGCTCTGGGACAGGGGGCTAGTGAACCCCAGCAGAGAAGAACCTCCACGAACCGATCTGGGACAGGGGGCTAGTGAACCCCAGCAGAGTCGAACCTCCACGGAACGCTCTGGAGCAGGGGCCTAGTGAACCCCAGCAGAGAGGAATCTCCACGGACCGCTCTGGAACAGGGGGCTAGTGAACCCCAGCAGAGACGAACCTCATCGGACCGCTCTGGGACAGGGGGCTAGTGAACCCCAGCAGAGACGAACTTCCACGGACCGCTTTGGAAAAGGGGGCTAGTGATCCCCAGCAGATTCGAACCTCCACGGACCGCTCTGGAACAGGGGGCTGGTGAACCCCAGCAGAGTCGAACCTCCATGGACGGCTCTGGGACAGGGGGCTAGTGAACCCCAGCAGAGAAGAACCTCCACGGACCGATCTGGGACAGGGGGCTAGTGAACCCCAGCAGAGTCGAACCTCCACGGACCGCTCTGGGACAGGGGGCTGGTGATCCCCAGCTGAGTTGAACCTCCACCTCCAGCTGAAGAAACACCGGGGAAGTTCAAACCCATCACTATATCTTTAATGATGGATCCCGAGATGAGCTGAATGTGAACAAATATTATCTTTATATCTCCTTATTTCCTTCACAATCCAAACTCTTTCAAAATTAAATAAACATTGAGACTGAAAATGTATGATTTGATGAAGAAAATAAATGAGAAATATAACTTGTTTCATAATTTTTTTTAAATGTTAATTTTCTAGCTTATTATTTGCAAAATATTCATTTTTTCTTCGAAAAATTGACAAAATGATATCTATTAAACAATACAATGCTATATAATTTCATATTGATTATAAATCTATATTAATAAAATGGAAATTTCATAAGTGGTGTTCGCTAAAAACTTTCGTTAGAATGCATCAATTTCGACCAAATTTTCAACATTTATGTAAAACGAGATGGAGCAGGTTTTCCTTAACATCAAAATATTTTTCCTAACATTAATATGCGTAACTTCGCTGTCATCGATTAAATACAAAAAAAAATCAACAGAGTTAATTTTATTTATATAAAATACAAAATTAAATTTCAACAGAGTTGATTTTTTTACATACTAGCTAATAATCTCAATCTAAAAAAATATTCAAAACAAGCAATTTTAAGATAACACCATATGTAAAACAGTCGGGCAAGAAAACAACTTCCCTCGAGTAAAACCCGGGCGGAGCCGGATACACCCGCTAGTATAATATAAAATTGTTTAAATGTCGCTCGTTTGCGGCGACGGTCAATAGATTGCTTTTAGTTTTGAAGTTTATATTTACGGAAGAGGCGAGGCGCCACACCTTCTTTAAATATTCATTGTTTCAATGCATAATTAAAGTTGTAAGTACCTCTCTTTGGTACATGAATATAATATCTATATATTCATTATATATATTGGATCTTAATTAAAATTTATTTTACGAAGATTTCAAGGGCAATTCGCCTCTCTTCATCGAAGTTTTCTATGATTTAAACTAAATCACGTAGGTAGATGTGAGCTACTCTCGCTATACAAGACCAAAGTAAGAAATCATCTGGGGAAAATGTTGGTGTACATCAAATGCTTTTACAATAAATATAGATGTAATAATATAATTATGATTATATGAATAAAATAATTGTCTCGATATATGAGACCAAAATAAAAAAACATTTGGGGAAAATGTTGGTGTACATCAAATACAATAAAAATAAAATTATGAATATATTGTCACGAGTCTTCAGTGAAAAAACAAAATAGAACTTATCATCATAACAAAAAAGGCAGAAGAAGCAATACAACAACAAAGAAAAGAAACAATAGAAAAGAGGATTTTGGTATTAAAAAAATGGAGATATTTGTTATTCAAAATATAATATTGTAACAAAGTGTTTATTAATTTTATTATTTTTATTAACAGAGTGGTCATTTTAATGTTCATTTTTTGCTACTCTGTAAATTTCCCTCGTGGCTTATCTTTTGTTTACCATTCATAGTTTGTCCTTGCCTGAAATAAATTGTCTCATCCCGAAGTTGGTCTTCCCTAATTTTCCACGTGGCATTTTGGTGGAGATGCTGGGTAAGTTAGGGAAGACAAACTGAAGACCGCCGAGAAGACCTTGAAGCCTTGGGTGCTGTGAAATACATTTTCAAGACTGACTCCAGGATTCCACCGCCGTGCTAAAGCCAAGACTTCCCTCGAAGATGACGATGTTCCTATAGACGATACGACGACAAAGCCGTTCTTCACGCCGCAAGAAAAAGGACGCAAAGGTACTAGGGACAAAGTTCCAAGACTTCGATGGAATCCTTGGCAGAAGCACGTCAGATCCATGTCATTATCTACAATAATTGCTAGCTGTGGGTCACAGCTCCTATAGGGAAGGAGCTATGTAACAAAGTATTTATTAATTTTATAATTTTTATTAACAGAGTGGTCATTTTAATGTTTATATTTTGCTATTCTGTAAATTTCTCTCGTGGCTTATCTTTTGTTTACTATTCATAGTTTGTCCTTGCCTGAAATAAATTGTTGTCTCATCCTGAAGTTTTTGTCTTCCCTAATTTTCCACGTGGCAATATGAAAATATCACATTTGTTGATGTGATACTCCCGTTGAAGGACCGATAAGTCCGGGAAAGGTTGAAAATGTTCTATAAGAAACTTAGCCTTGGAAGCATTATTTATTTTGTTATGTAAATAAATTCAGTGATTAAATTATGATTTTATAAAAATATGTAATAATTTATGAAGAGAATTAAAAATGTAAAATATCAGCTCAAATAATTCATAAAAAGCCTTTTAGCCCTGAAATACACATAGATTATTAGCATGCTATTAATCGCAGCATGGAAAGTAGGAAAAACATTTCAAATTTGAAATAATTTTCGCTAAAATAGTTACATATATTTTATATACGTGAAGCAATACTGAAATATGAATAAGCGATAGAAATCTTCCTGTTTAGATAATCAAATAATATATATACCAGATATTTATAAAGTATTCCTGTCCTGACGTGTTTATTCTGTCTTCCCTTCACAGTGATATTCAGGTCTCCCCTAATGTGTCAGATTTAGAATTTACTTAATTGTCCTTTTTCCCTATATTTGCATATCTTAATTGTAATCATAGTTATATTTTGTTTCTCCGTCTATAAGAGAATGTAAATATGCAAAAATATTGCTTACCATAGTATAAATAAGCTTGTATCTCTTTGAATCTCTTGGCTTTTTTGCCAGTAGAAGGGCGTGTGGCCCGAAAGCTCGCTCGCGTTTATTAAAAGAAACTCATCTTCCTTCGTGCTTTACTTTATTTGAAATATGAATAATTATTATTTAGCCTTTCTGTGTTTTGTGAATTGTTTTAGGGTAGAGCAACGTTCAGAACAATTAGTTTTATATATTTTATGGCTTACGTCATTAGTTTGTTTGAATACCTAAATAAAGTATTCTTTCCATCGCCAGATCATATAATCAGGAATGTCTTCTTTGGTCGTACAAATTCCAAATTCACGTAGTAAATGCAATGATAATCATTTAGATACGTAGCACCTATACACAAGCGTTGTACACCACATTTCAATATAACAGGCTAAATCAATGTTTAGTTGATTTCTGTTCCACCAGATGGTGCTCTGCCTTCTGTAAAGCACATGTGCTCCTGGTCAGGATATGCCATTTTTTAATATTGATTTCAACACCTGATCTTTTTATCTTTTATTTTTTTCTTTCGTTTTTTCATTTCAATAGATGTAAATAGAAATTCGACATTTGCATTTATATATTTGTCAGAACGCTGTATTTTAACTTGCACTCACTAGTGGGATTGGACTTCTGGAACAATCAGGGGCCATTGAAACAAATTTTCATCACAAAAAAAAAGTGCCCAATGCGAGAGTCGATCCCGGGTCATAGCTATCAAAATTTATGTTTTATACCACTTTTACTCTGTACACTTAAAAGTATAGAACAATATTAAAGCGATATAGTTGACTAAACTCTCTGGAAATGTTCTCATTCATGATCCTGGTCCTCTAATTTTTAATCGCAGTAAGTGTTTGCGCCTAGCTATGCAAAATAACTTGCCAGGTTGCATTGTGTTATATAATTATGTAAATTTTCATTTCTTCTAATTTATGTAAATATATGTCTATAAATAAAGGGTTAAAGTGATAATAAAGTTTAGTCAGTTATCTAAAACCAGCGAGGCTGTTTGGTCCTTCCTTTATTTAAACAGCTTGCTGCTACATCGCATCTAGAGAAGGACAGATTCTCAGTAGTCAATCCGCAGGTCTGGTGTAGTCCACATTAAGCTCTGCCAGAAATCGCCAACAGCAAAGGCCAGACAAAAGGCTGAAGGAGCTAGAAGGAAGTCCGAGCTAATATTGTTAGGATCCAAGCTCCAAAAAAAAAATGTGAGAATAATAGGAAGTTGTTTTATTAAAAAATATTCGCTCAATAATAGTTACAATTTTTGAAATATAGATGACGCGCTATTGTCTGATATTTACACCTATCCTCTGTATCTTTTAGAGATAAATGCTAATCATATAAAACAATCAGTCTAACATAATGTCACGAAAACTTCCAAAGGAGACTAAATTGTCCAGGGAAGCCTAGTGGACATGGCATCTGCCCGGTAAGCGGAACACTGTGGGTTCGATTCCCATCCCTAGACACTTTTATTTTTCCGTTTATTATTACTCTTCACAATTCATCCTTTCATACCTCATCTACCACCTGTACACCGGGGTGGTGGACGGACCAATCAGCAAAGAAGAAACTCATCTAGTGAGGTATTGTCTTCCTCACCCTTGTTGTTAGCAGCTACTGATTGAAGCTCTCTGTATGCAACTTGCTTGTTTCCCACAATGCACGATGGTAAATCAATAGGAGTCGCGTTAACTGAGATCCTTACTGTTTCCGTATGCTCTTTTGACCATCCTTGACACAATAACTGTACAACAATATTGTAGAGCAGTCTGGAGTCAAATCTGGCGAAACCGTTGGGAGCGCTGGGTACATAATCACTGATTGAAAGCCTTCAATTATAAACATAACACCTCAGAATAAGGTCTGAAGAAAATAGTCTTATAGGTGAAAAATATGGCCAAACAATTTCACAACCGATAACTCTAGAAATGACTAAGATGGTGTTATTTTAGGTGGTCTAACAGTTTGATTTTGAGATTTATATTTAAGAGAGAGTATGGCTCTGAGAAGTTCTTTTTTTGTAATTCATATACATTTCAATATATTCAATATTAATGTTTGCAACGATTCTCAAACTTAAATAAAAGGGCGTACCTGGATCTGTAAAGCAAAAAAAAAAAAAATTTTTTTCTCAAAATATTTCGAAAGATTTCTCCCTCTTTATCAATTTATTGCACGAGGGAGCAATCTCTCGAAATATTTTAAGAAAAAATTTTTTTTTTTTTTTTGCTTTACAGATCCAGGTACGCCCTTTTATATAATCTTAATTAATGGATCGCCTTTTGACTCAAAACGATTCTTAAAGTGTTTTAATTAATATGAGAGAACATTTTAAAACAGCCAGTCTAATAAAATAGTAGATCCTTCAAGAGTTGAAACTCGCCAAAACTCCAAGCGGGTTGATCACTAACGATATTTTCTATTATCGCAATATATAAGAAATAATGATACGGTTATTATTTAAATATAATTTTTTTAATATATGCGAAAATATTCAATGTTGTTATCTTTTTAATAAATCTCTACCTATATATAACAAATGAAAACATTAAGACGCAAATGTTTCTTTTCACAAATAAATCAAACTTTTCATTTGTTATATATAGGTTGCGCGTTATTGCTTTGTATTAAGTCTATAGAAATTCAATTGAATATTGAATATATTATATATGTCATAATACCACAGTAGAAAATGTATCTTATAAAAATATTTGAATAGATATGATCTCTGTGTGGAGAAGAATAAGGAGAGGAAAGTTGGCTAGAGTAAGATCTGCCCTAGTTGACCAGGTGGCCTTCTATAAATGAACGTTTCAGAGAACTGAGGGTCACTGTACCGTCCCTCTCCTCTCTGCAGTTACTGTATGGATCCAACTCGGAATAAAGTAAAATCTCCTGGATTGGAATTTCAGTGGGAAAATTCTTCCCAAGGCTGTCTCCACGATGATTCTCTCCAGGTTGGTCCTTGAACTTTTTCTTTCCTCTCCATTCTGATTTTCACTGATTTATTTCTTCTGGACTGTGATTTCTGTGTGCGTCCTTACCGCTTTCTGTAATCCACGACTGTATTGCAAATCAGACTATATATATGTGGGATATTTGCCGGGAGGGAATTAAGGTCTCTAGGTGGACGCTTCTCAGTTTGCCAAAGCTAGTGTTGTGGCTTTGTCACCGATCCGAGGCCGCTAGTTGCGGCGACGGTCAATAGATGGCGTCAGATTTTGACGGGAGAGGCGCCCTATGCTTCTATATATGTGTATAGTATATTTATATTTTATATTGGAGAATTCATATATATTTCTCTGTCAATTTTTCACATTAAGGTGTGGCCATGCTATTTCTAGAGTAGAGCCCCGAGGTTATAAATAGACTAATAATCATATTTTTGAGATAAAACGAAGAGTTTTAATAAAGAATTATGTATGCATGTTTCATATAAAATAACTGTGTTTCTCTTCTTTTCAAAAAACCTTTTTTGTTTTATTCGGAATCATCATACAAATACCTGTATTAGCATGTTATTAATTAGGTTTTATATTTTATCATTATGGTATTATTATTAATAAATGTGAATAATTCAAATTTTTTCTTCTCCTTTCCTTTGCAGACACTGTTGTGAATCCATGTATGTGTGTGTCTCAATAAAAGACATTTGTAGGTGAGACTTTATGTTTAACTAAACAATTGCACATCTCCAGTCATTGTATAAGATATCTCACTTAAAATGGCCAACTATTGCTGCCCATGTATGAGTAGAAGACATAGACATGAAAAAACAACCAATGAATCATACAACTATGATGAAATAGTTGAAAAATATTTCAATGAAGAATTTGAAATCATGTCTTTCAAAGACAGAAAAAAGGAGCCTTACCATCAGGCCACAAAAGTCAGGTTTGGACAGGAGCTCCTCTATAAGGAGTTTGATAGCTTTGAAAAACCAGAGGAACTATCATCCAGAGAATGGAAAAGAATAGAGGAAGATGCTCTATTTTTAAAGGAAGGAAAAGAGCGGAAAAACCCCTGCTGCCCTCCATGCACCCCACGGCGCTTCTTCTTCCAGACCTCTGGAACCAAACCACCTTACAGCGTAAAGAAGTTGCTGAAGGACGTCGCTGCCCGTCTGCAGGATCACAAAGCCGACCTGATATGTCGAGCGGGCGCCAGGAGAGCCGGGAAGGCCAAGAAACGGAAGCGTCACGAAGAACTTTGGCGTTCTTCAGAAGTAGATCTGAGGCAGCTTGAAGAGGAGGAGTAGGTCAAGTGGCTGCGAGGTGAGTTTTAATCAGAATGTTTAAATACAGTATTAGAGCTCTAAAGAAGCGGTCTGGTAGATTAAATTTGACGAAACCGCTAGGGGGAGGGAGCCCTCCCAATATATTTTATCATAGTAAGAGACAGTAGAAGTTTGATTTAATTGGGAAAATAAACATTCGCGTTTTAATGTCTTTATTTCTCTTACAATATTCATTATGATCTATGTTTCTTACATACTGTGTACAGGAGCGTTCCTGCCCCCCCCCCCCAACCACCATCTTCCAGGAGTACCCCGGGTGGACCGCCACTCCCCCGGTGGTACAACGCTCCTCGCGGTGGTAGACCAACAGCCACCGCCACTTGGCCTCTCCTCTTCTGCCCCAGTACCACCCTACCATCCAAATGCCACCTTCCTCTATGCCATCGTTGCATCCTGACGTTCAACAACCAGGTTATCTATTGCTATCAACTGGAAATATCACGTTTTGATGGATTTCTAAAAACAAGTCATTTAACACCGGAAATATCTACCATTTAGAGATAATATAGTTATCATATTACCCCGACTACACCGAAATGGCAATGTTATTGAGTCCTAGGCTTGAAAAACAAGCCTATGGTTGAAATTCCAGCTTCCCAGTTCTCATATAGCTCTTAAATTAGCCAATACATAAACGATGGCGAAATATTCTATGCACTAAATTGAAGTAGATGAGCTCACAATCTAGAAGGTGGAATTGCTGCGTTGCTACATATGAATATAGAAACGCCATCTTACTTTTTATCAAGCATATTCATGAATTTGTAAGAACAAACTAATGGATGCGAAGGGGAATAATTTATACCAATTTGTATCCCTACATTTCCCCAAAGAATCTCCCAAACAAGATTTCCTTAGGCATTGGAGAAAATGTTATCCTGGTACACCCACGTGCGGCGACATTTCCCACCAGTAACTATCAGTGAAAACTTTGAAGATAGCAATATTGTGTAGGTCTAACTTCTATATCCTGATCCCTGGTGAACAACCTTGGATGACTATCAGATGCATATCGAAGTACAAAGATCAGGAATGCGATTTCTTTTTCAATACAACAGGAATACCACTATGAGAAATGACTGAGGATCTTTAACTCAATGCTATACAAAAGGATCAATATTGCCCATCTCCTAATAGATGAAAACCTTGATGAAGATCTAAAGGATGCAATTAATCCTGAAATAATCATTTAACTTATGCCAATTGCTCATCTCTTCCTCATCTTCTCTGAATAACAAGATTCAGGATATATTTTATCTTGTATAACCTCTTCTCTACGACTTGTGGAATTGTAAATATTGTCATGAAAAATAAATGCAGAAAACGAAAACTATATTGATTTTTTTTTACAAAAAAATCCATATATCATCCACTAGACATACATAAAAATTGAGAAATTGAATTGATCTTTTTATAGTGTCTATATCTCTCTCTCTCTCTCTCTCTGTCTATAGTCTCTAGATCTATATTATAGTGTCAACTTAAATATAATTATTCTGATCTAAAATTTTAGTCTTTTATTTATATGTAATTCCACCACAATTTAAATTTTATTTATATAAATGAACCGATATAAAAATATGAACATCCATTTCATGAAATTAAATTTCTATGGAAGTTATCAGAAATCAATAATATTTATTATTCAGCAATGTAGATTGTATATATATAGATATATTTCTAATTTTCAGAAATTAGGAAAATATAAATAATTTGTATTTATCGCTATGGAATTTTCATTAATAATTTCTAAATCGTGCTTGAAATAACTATTTGATTTAATTCTGAATAAAGGAAATATTTGAAATCATTTAGTAATTGCCCGCTTATATAATACTATTCAAATTGATAAACGATATACCGTAATTAAAAAGTTAAATTTGTATTAATTTGTTTTCATAAATCACTGATGTAAAATATATATAAACTTTAGAAATTTTGAAAAAAGGAACGGGTAGCATTGATATAATGCGGAATATCCAAAACTTTTGTTTGTCTTCATGTGAGAGTATTCTTCCTACTTCATTGAAAAGGAAACTCAATCTATATTCAAAATGTCAAATTAACAGCAAGTTTAAAATCCTCAAATACATGCTTTCAATAATTGAATAAAAAGACCATGAACTTTTAAAAAAATCAGATTTGAAGAGATTATACGCCTTCATACGCGCGATTATATATAGTGTTGCACCAAGTTGCAGCTTTGCAGGGTCGTCGACCTTGGTTTCTTCCTTCTTGGTGTTATACACATTTCCCGAGCGGGTTTCCATATTCAAAGCTAATCAATAAAAGTAAAAGTAAATAAAAATAAATTACTCTTTAAAGTTATTGTGTTTATTTATTCGTTGTCTTCCTCGTAGGTCGTGATTCGCAGTCTTCGTCTAGGTCCTCTCTCGCTCCACTAATCAATCAAGATACACTGCGTGACATTGAAAATGGAACACCAAGAAATAGTGGCCAGAAAATTATGCAAATTTCAGGGTAGACGCGCCTAACCGAGTTATGCAAATGATGTAAAATGCGCAGCTCTCGTGCGCACATGGAGTAAGATATAAGGGAAGGAACTTGCAGTAAGGACTGTATTCGTGTCGTTATTTCTTCAAAGAAAATCATTGTAGAAATTTTGTTCTTGTGTCAAAAGACACGTGTAATAACAGAGAATGCCAGGTCATCGTAAACGGAGGCAGTTCAAGCAGACAGACGCTTTTACGAGGGGAATGGTGATCGGACTGAAAAGGTCAGGTTGGTCCATACGTCAAATCGCAGCTGATACACACCTTGGTGCGTCCACGGTGCACCGACTGTGGAGAAGATGGTTGGAACAAGGAAATGTGGCAATTTATAGGAATGTCGGTGCAACCAGAGTGACGTCAGCACGTGTGGATCGGCGTATGCTTCGACAAGCAGTGGCGGCCCCACAAGCCACTTGTACCATCATCCTGCAACATGTGCAAGACACCCTAGATCATTCCATCTCGACCAGAACCATTTCCCGTCGATTGGTTGCTAATGGCTTGCACTCATGCCGTCCGCTAAGAAGACTGCCATTGACCCCACCGAATAGGCGCCAACGTTTGGAATGGTGCCGGGCTAGATCGACGTGGATGACGGAATGGCACAGGGTCGTGTTCTCAGATGAGTCGCGTTTCTGCTTGTCCAGTGATAGTCGCCGTGTACGCGTGTGGCGTCGACGTGGAGAAAGGTCCAATCCGGCAGCAATTGTGGAACGCCTCACCGTGCGACAACGTGGAATCATGGTTTGGGGCGCAATCGCGTATGATTCCAGGTCACCTTTACTTCGTATTCAGGGCACTATGACGGCCCAACGATACGTTGACGATGTGCTGCGACCGGTGACACTCCCCTACCTTCAGGGGGTACCCAATGCCCTTTATCAGCAGAATAACGCCCGACCGCACACTGCTCGCATTAGCCAACAAGCTCTGCAAGATGTACAGATGCTTCCCTGGCCACCGTACTCTCCTGATCTCTCACCAATCGAGCACGTCTGGGACATCATTGGACGCCGTTTGCATGCCTTGCCACAGCCGCGTTCAGAAGACGAACTGTGGCAAATGGTTGAGAGGGAATGGAGAACCATCCCTCAGGACGCCATCCATACTCTGATTGACTCTCTACCTAGACGTGTTGCTGCGTGCATCGCCGTCCGCGGTGGTCCTACTTGCTACTAAGCCGACGCCGTTCTCGCTCTGTATTATGACTATCTTTTTGAAATAAAGATCACTTATTGTTCGTCCCTGTCTCTCTCTGTCTGCCGAGGTTCATCACTTTCTGGCCACTATTTCTTGGTGTTCCATTTTCAATGTCACGCAGTGTATATGTATGATAAAATATTACAAAAGGAAAGAAACTATAAAAAGAAGTGATGATAATCTAAATAATCTGTTTTAAATAAATATTAAATATTAAAGAATATTTTGAATAAATGTAGGGCGCATTAAAATTGATGCAAAATTATTGTAGCGTAGAAATCAAGTCTTGGAATATCTTAAGATGTAAGCGTATTTATTGATGACGTCAGTACGGCTAGTCAACAATTATCAACAAATCAACCCAACTATCTACAGCTAGAGAATGTTGAACAAGCACGCAAAGGAATATTTTTATGATGATTTTTACAAATACTTCAAACTACAATACTACAAATACTTCAAATATATCTATATAATCTGATGAATATTTTCATTGAATAACTAAATTAAATAATAAAATATAAATTATTTCTTCGCCACAATATATATATATATATGAGAAATAATAGAAAAATAAAAAATAAAAAGGTGAGATGTTGATATTAAAAATAAAAAAGGCATATCCTGACCAGGAGTACATATGCTTTTTAGATGGCAGAGCGCCGTCTAGTGGAACAGAAATCAACTTTTGGCAAATATCAGTGAACAGGCTAAATCAATGTTTAGTTGATTTCTGTTCCACTAGATGGCGTTCTGCCATCCTAAAAGCATATGTGCTCCTAGTCAAGATATGCCTTTTTTGTTTTCAATATATTATATATATATATATATACGACGAACGCTCTGCCTTCTAACCAATAAAAATAAATAAATTCCATTAAATAATTGGGAAAATTAAAATATAATTCATTTTGTAATAAGTTTCTTTAAATAACTTTAACCACGAGCTTTCGAGCTATTTCTTCTTCAACAGGCAGAATCTGATATTAAGAGTGAACGTGGAACGAAAATATTAATGGTTATCACTAAAATAATATTTCCGGAACAGTTCCATCAAATATAAATATGTTATCTAAAACAATAATAAATACAATATATAACTTCCTTTCACGTTTGTTATTAATAACATTCTATTTGCCAGTTGAAGGGCGAGAGCTCGTAAGCTCGTGGTTAGAGTTAAGAAAATATAATATGTACTAGTATAACCAATTTAAAAAGGTGGTAAAATAAAAAATGATAAATGTTTAATAGAAAAAAAAAAAAAAAAAAAAACGGAAACAAATTTATATAGGTATACACATATAAATTGAACTTTGTTGTTATATTGAAAAAATGTGAAGAAAATAAACCATCTGGAAACATTTTCCCAATAAAAATGGCGACCAAAACAAACAGTTGCACTAAGTATGAAATGCCAGCAGGAATAAGTTTTCTTTATCATGAAGCAGTTAAACCATTTGAAATTTACTCCAGAATGAAAGCTGTTTACGATGATAAATGATTGTCTCAAAATGGAATTCTTAAATGGGTTAGGAAATTCAAAAGCGGCGTTGAAATTTTGGATGATGGACCGCGACCTGGCTCCCCGGTCAAGGTTAGTGATGATGCAACCACCTGGGCCATTGACGAGATGATACAGAACGATCGTCACATTAGCATTAAAGTTATTTCTGCCGAACACAACCTTAGTTATGTTAGTGTCCAAAATTCATTACAAAACATTCAAAGTAAAGAAAAATATGCACAAGATGGGTGCCTCGGTTGATCACAAAGGAAATGAAGAAAAACGTCTTAACGCTTGTAAAAAAAAACTTTTGGAAAATTATGAACTTGAGGGTGAAGGTTTTATTGATAGAATAGTGACTTGAGACGAATCATGGATACATCATAACATTCCTGACTCTAAAAGATCAAGTGCAGATTGGCATCACAAGGGTTCACAAACACTAAAGAAACCAAGGATAACAGCTTCTGCTGGAAAAGTACTCTTGACTTTTTTTGGGACAGTAAAGAATGCATCTTGGAAGATTATCTTTCTAAAGTGCAAAGAGTTAATAGCATAGTTTATTCTGAGCTATTTGAAAATTTTAAAGCCAAAATACGTTCTAAAAGGCGTGGTTTGCTAAGCAAATTGTTTGCCTACAGCATGATAATGCTCGACCACACGTGGGAAATCTCACCATTGAAACCATCAATAATTTAATTTTAGAGTTCTAATCCATCCCTCTTACTCTCCTGATTCATCTCTGAGTGATTATTATTTATTTGGACACTTGAAAAGATTTTTAGGGGCATGGCTTTCAAGACTTATTATGAGATTAAATTTGCGGGGTATGAATGGCTTGCCCAATAAAAATAATTTTTCTTAAAAGGTAATTTACAAGCTACCTGATCTATGGAATAAGTATAAAGAAATAAGGTGGTTATGTAGAGGATTAAAAAAAAGTATTTTAGTTTACACTTAAAAAAAAAAAAAGGTTATCCTCTTTTATTGATCCACCCTTATATAACATGTATCATCAATTATTCCTTTAACCTAATAGAAATTAGCTTTTAATTTCCTACCAACATATTGGTCATTTGCTATTTATACCTAAATACCCATTTTGAATTTAAAATACATTTATGAGAATTTATAATAGGTGATCTAAACTAAACATACCAATTTAAACTCAGATAAAAATTAAAATATTTAATTCACAGAATTAATTTTCAAAAATTTGATACTGAAAGAAATATCTTGATAGTAGTAATAGAGATTTAATTGGTCTTTGTGTGTGTGTAATTTTCTGATTAAAGAGCTGCGAGTTAAAATATCTCTAGTGGATATGTGAGTAAAAATAGCTCATTGTTAATAAAACAATTACATTACTCCCCCTATCTATAGATTTCTGATGCCAATCCACCCCTGATGTTGCTCTTTGAAGAAGTTCCACGCCTTCCTCTGGAACAGGGGGCTAGCGAACCCCAGCAGGGAAGAAGCACCACGCACTCCTCTGGAACAGGGGGCTAGCGAACCCCAGCAGGGAAGAAGCACCACGCACTCCTCTGGAACAGGGGGCTAGCGAACCCCAGCAGGGAAGAAGCACCACGCACTCCTCTGGAACAGGGGGCTAGCGAACCCCAGCAGGGAAGAATCTCCACGAGCTCCTCTGGAACAGGGGGCTAGCGAACCCCAGCAGAGAAGAAGCACCACGCACTCCTCTGGAACAGGGGGCTAGCGAACCCCAGCAGGGAAGAAGCACCACGCACTCCTCTGGAACAGGGGGCTAGCGAACCCCAGCAGGGAAGAATCTCCACGAGCTCCTCTGGAACAGGGGGCTAGCGAACCCCAGCAGGGAAGAAGCACCACGCACTCCTCTGGAACAGGGGGCTAGCGAACCCCAGCAGGGAAGAAGCACCACGCACTCCTCTGGAACAGGGGGCTAGCGAACCCCAGCAGGGAAGAATTTCCACGAGCTCCTCTGGAACAGGGGGCTAGCGAACCCCAGCAGGGAAGAAGCACCACGCACTCCTCTGGAACAGGGGGCTAGCGAACCCCAGCAGGGAAGAAGCACCACGCACTCCTCTGGAACAGGGGGCTAGCGAACCCCAGCAGGGAAGAATCTCCACGAGCTCCTCTGGAACAGGGGGCTAGCGAACCCCAGCAGGGAAGAAGCACCACGCACTCCTCTGGAACAGGGGGCTAGCGAACCCCAGCAGGGAAGAAGCACCACGCACTCCTCTGGAACAGGGGGCTAGCGAACCCCAGCAGGGAAGAATCTCCACGAGCTCCTCTGGAACAGGGGGCTAGCGAACCCCAGCAGGGAAGAATCTCCACGAGCTCCTCTGGAACAGGGGGCTAGCGAACCCCAACAGGTAAGAAGCACCACGCACTCCTCAGGAACAGGGGGCTAGCGAACCCCAGCAGGGAAGAAGCACCACGCACTACTCTGGAACAGGGGGCTAGCGAACCCCAGCAGGGAAGAATCTCCACGAGCTCCTCTGGAACAGGGGGCTAGCGAACCCCAGCAGGGAAGAAGCACCACGCACTCCTCTGGAACAGGGGGCTAGCGAACCCCAGCAGGGAAGAAGCACCACGTACTCCTCTGGAACAGGGGGCTAGCGAACCCCAGCAGGGAAGAATCTCTACGAGCTCCTCTGGAACAGGGGGCTAACGAACCCCAGCAGGGAAGAAGCACCACGCACTCCTCTGGGACAGGGGGCTAGCGAACCCCAACAGGAAAGAATCTCCACGAGCGCCTCTGGAACACGGGGCTAGCGAACCCCAGCAGGGAAGAAGCACCACGCACTCCTCTGGAACAGGGGGCTAACGAACCCCAGCAGGGAAGAAGCACCACGCACTCTTCTGGAACAGGGGGCTAGCGAACCCCAGCAGGGAAGAAGCACCACGCACTCTCTGGAACAGGGGGCTAGCGAACCCCAGCAGGGAAGAATCTCCACGCACTCCTCTGGAACAGGGGGCTAGCGAACCCCAGCAGGGAAGAATCACCACGCACTCCTCTGGAACAGGGGGCTAGCGAACCCCAGCAGGGAAGAAGCACCACGCACTCCTCTGGAACAGGGGGCTAGCGAACCCCAGCAGGGAAGAAGCACCACGCACTCCTCTGGAACAGGGGGCTAGCGAACCCCAGCAGGGAAGAATTTCCACGAGCTCCTCTGGAACAGGGGGCTAGCGAACCCCAGCAGGGAAGAAGCACCACGCACTCCTCTGGAACAGGGGGCTAGCGAACCCCAGCAGGGAAGAAGCACCACGCACTCCTCTGGAACAGGGGGCTAGCGAACCCCAGCAGGGAAGAATCTCCACGAGCTCCTCTGGAACAGGGGGCTAGCGAACCCCAGCAGGGAAGAAGCACCACGCACTCCTCTGGAACAGGGGGCTAGCGAACCCCAGCAGGGAAGAAGCACCACGCACTCCTCTGGAACAGGGGGCTAGCGAACCCCAGCAGGGAAGAATCTCCACGAGCTCCTCTGGAACAGGGGGCTAGCGAACCCCAGCAGGGAAGAAGCACCACGCACTCCTCTGGAACAGGGGGCTAGCGAACCCCAGCAGGGAAGAAGCACCACGCACTCCTCTGGAACAGGGGGCTAGCGAACCCCAGCAGGGAAGAAGCACCACGCACTCCTCTGGAACAAGGGGCTAACGAACCCCAGCAGGGAAGAAGCACCACGCGCTCCTCTGGGACAGGGGGCTAGCTAACCCCAGCAGGGAAGAAGCACCACGCACTCTTCTGGAACAGGGGGCTAGCAAACCCTAGCAGGGAAGAAGCACCAGGAGCTCATCTGGTACAGGGGGCTAGCGAACCCCAGCAAGGAAGAAGCACTAGGAGCTCCTCTGGGACAGGGGGCTAGCGAACCCCAGCAGGGAAGAAGCACCACAGACTCCTGTGGAACAGGGGTCTAGAGAACCCCAGCATGGGGAAGAAGTTCCACGGGGTGCTCTGTCAAAATGTCGATAAAATTAAACATTTTTCTGGCCGAAGTGTCTCTTATAGATTCTTTAAATCCCTTAACCAAGAATAACTTTCTAGGCATAATAGGCCTAGAGAGGCATAATAAGTCAATATATTTTTAGAATCAAGCATGCAATATCACAGCGGTCTGGTGGATTACATTGGCGAAACCGCTGGGATGGTTTGCCACTGATGAGCCAAGCCTCCCAATATATTTTTATTGTAGTAAGAACAGAGGGAAGATGTTTTATTCAAAAAATAAAATATTGCACTATATAATGGTATCATTCGTATACAAATAATTGTATATAGGGCTAGAAATCTTTTTACAGAATCCAGCAGATCGAATGTAAATAGAGACATGTTCAGATCACTTATAGGAAAGGATACACAGTGACCTTTATTGAAAACACACAAGATAACCAAGTGTTAAAAAAATTGACTCTGTCTCCTTAATAAAAGGTATATATATATACAATATGTATGTACATAATATTAGCTATTTCAAAATATTTAAAATATACTACATACCCCAGAATATTGTAAACAGATAAATAAAACCATTGAGAAAATACATTCAGTATTCCCCCATATGAACTAATACAGACTTAAGACAACACCAGCCAAGTCTACTTAATCACCCCCGCTGATAATGTTTCCTCCGCCCGGAACTCGGCGACACTTTATTAAAATCCTCTTTTAAAAATTGGAATTGGAGACGGCGGACCGAATTATTATGATAATGGCAAGTTATTGGCTTTCATGGCATCGGACGGTAAACTTTTATTGGAGAAATAGATCCTGATTATATTACAAATTCTATCCTAATATCCGATAGATATATATGTTATATAAAATTCAAATTTTAATTTAAATTATATAGTGTGTTGAGTGTATGTTCTCTATAACAAAATTACTCTTCTCTCTTTGTGAAGTTGGCAGCCAGGTAACATCGCTTCGCCATATATAAATCTATTGTTGTTGTTTTCCTTTATCTGACTCAAAACCTTTTGTAAATATGTAAATACGTCTTTTGTTTCCTTTATTCTATTTACCTTAAGTCAGATATTTCTTCCTTAGTTATTTTCATCAGCGCTTACAATAAATCAAATCGTGATCTAAGACTGTTTATTTCAAGACTGCATTCAATCAAGTAAATGCTTAATAATTCTCTATATCATATTTCAGCAAATTTCTCTCTCTCTTAACAAATCAGTATATATATAATATATATATGTAATGAGGTGAAGTTCTGGTAGCTCTTGTAGAATCCTGTCGACTAGAAATGTGATGTGGTGAGGTATCCAGTCGACTTAAACAATGTGATGGGATCCGAGAAGAACAGTCAGGATGGGGAGTTTTCCAGTACCTCTCTGCACCTTGTAAGACCTTTAAAAGTTCTCACAAAGTACAGGCAGTCGTGGTCGAGGCAGAGTGGAAAGCTTGGGGATGTCCATACACAAAAACGAAGACACAGTTCCACTAAGAAAGTCCCGTGAACAGATAAAAGTTGAGCTAGGAGCGAAAGATGGGGAGATAGAAGATTTCTTACTAGTCTACATGATGGATGAGATGGACCTGGGGTACAACCGACGAGGGCTCACCCAGATGCTGAACTAACTGTCAAGTGACTGTAAAGTGACTGTATTTATAGGTTAAGACGGGGGCCTTATGCGACAGGGGCCGTGGCAGTTTCCATTTTTAGACCTTGTTGTGGGAATTCTAAATCTATCTCGATTTTAGACGTTATGACTTCTATCTCTTGCTTAGCTCAACTCTTAATCTATTACAGAGTTTTATTTATTTATTCTCAGTTTGTACAAAGTACATTACATATGATGATGTGATGACACATATCAATCATGCGTATAATCATTTACAGATCTGTTTCTATTATACAACATGAAAATCTTGTTATAAGTTATATACAATATGGGGTCGTTGGCTTAAATTACCATATATATATATTATAATATAAAATGCAATAATTTTATATATATTTTTAAACATATATTTTATTTTCATTCATTGACTGTTCTACATTTTTTTTACCATAGATTTAGAACATTATAACACTTTTGAATATTGTTGTAAATATGTATAGTTAAGCTACCTATTTTTTAATTCACGATTATAGAGAATTAATTTTATAAATTCTATATTACTATGATAAATAATTTTATGTGTAATTTGCTTCAAGTAATTCAAAATAAAAACTACTTGATGAGTAAATAATTTATTTCCTATTTTCACGACTTCACCCCCAATTCTATTATTTTCAACAACAAAACAAAAATAATTTATAACATATATATGGTTATAATATATGAGATTTAGGGTTTTTTAATATTAAAAGATACATTGAACATAATTGATTTCTACGTTTTTATTTTGCAGAATGAAAAAAGGAGCTTTTTGTGTACATTGTGTAATCTGTCACTAAATATTTCGCAATCGGCTTGTTCAAGACCACAGTATATATATTATAACCTATGATCTACAATTAACATAATAATAAAAAGCGCAATATATAATGAGAAGCTATGATCCAGAAGTGATTTCATCACAATATATATCACGGGGCGCTAAGTGTGGAACATTGAGATGATGGAAGAAATTTAAAGTTCTGTGTAAAGTTGGGAGTTTCAGCAAGGAACAGATCTAACAAGCCAAACTGCCGCCTTCAACCTCAACTTGGTGAAATTGATTTCCAGTCAATATTGACAGGATGTTATTGATGTAGAAAACACATGTTCCTTCCACACGTCTCTTTATTCTGGAAGTTACATACTCTTCTGTATTTACATATGTGAATTTTACATATGGTACATTGTGAATACATGTTTGATTCCATCGTGTTTTATTTATTTATTACAAAACACACGCTTAATCCTATATATTGTGGCCTTAATTCGTAGATCATAGGATGTTATCCTAATTTTAGATCATAGGTCCTTATGATATATCCTGTGGCCTTAATTGTAAATCATAGATCCCCATTATATATATTTTGGCCTTAATTGTAGATCATAGGTATGTTCTTATTTTATTTGTAAATCATAGGTCCCTATGATATTTGCCTGTAAATGTTTAAAAACTATTCTATGTACATAGTTTCAATATATATATATATATACAAATTGTTCTAGTTTTAGAGAGAGCGAGAGTAAAAACTATTTATATTTAGATTTTAGAGCATTAATTATACAAGAAATAAAGTTTATTTTCACACACATATTATCAAAAATGTTTAATCGTGCTGGAAATTTTAGAAAATATTTTAAATACTAAATAAAGTACTCCACGAAGTTTATTTTTTAATTTATTATCATTGGGACACTTTAGAGTTAAAGAATTCTTCCAGAGGCTTTTCATTTTGTTTTGAAATTTATATTTTTGGAAGAAACGCCTTTGTAAGTGTTTATTTTACAACAAAGTAAACCAAATTAAAAGATAAAGCCAATTAGCAAATTACATAACACAAAAACTTTAATTTTTCCATTAAATCATCTATTTTATTTAAATATTCAACCTACTTTTGTTAAATACGTAATTTACGCAATTTCGAGAATTTGTCAATTATTAAAATTTATTTTTTTTCCTTAATAGACGTGGTAATCTTTTTTTATTATTAAAAAAAAAGACGAGATTAATTTTATTAAAGATTTAAAAAACAGGGTTTTGTGAAAATGTTGGTAAAACCCGAACGTTTCCTGATAGATAACCTCTTTCACTAATCCAAATTAATTAACACAGGATTAATTATAACGTGATGATAATCCTAAATAATGATAATAATCTAGATAGTTAATTAGATCTTTGTATTTTTTAATCAAAGAAAAAGCCACACACAGTATTTACATTCGTAGAAAGATTTACGTTGTAATCACAAAAATCAAAATTACTAATTCATAGTTAGTTTGAATGTATGATTGTGTGTTTTGCATAGATTTCCATAATATATATGTACACCTATCCCCCGATTTACACGGTAGATACGTTCCTGAGAAAAACGTGTAAATCGGGGGATAGGTGTACACAAAAATAAAAATAAAATGCATTGACAGTTTAAAATATGTAGTCAGCACATAAGCTCGGGATTCCTCGTGAGATGTGTACACAGCGCATGTGTTAAATCACATTAGCATTTAGTATAGTGCGATAAAAACAACAACAACAAAAATACTTATTTGGAAAACCGTGTAAAAGCGAAAACGTGTAAAACAAGTACCATGTAAATCGGGGGATAGGTGTATAGTAAAACTAGGATTTAAATTAGAAGAAACAATCCTTTTTCTCTTACAAAATATCAACTAAAATCGCTCAAGAATGAGTTTCTTTTAAAATACACAATGGACAAAATTTAAAGAAGTGAAAAAAGGTCTTTCATGTCTACAGTCATCTATTATTTTGAAGGAGACAGAGACAATTTTAATCACACTTAGTGATCTCGTGTGTCTTTAATAAAGATCACTGTGTATTAAATATCTTTCAGAGTTATTGTCTCAATCCTGATATACATACAGTACTTAAAGATAAAATTCCTAAAGTTTTGTCCATGAGTGTAAGAGTTCAATTAATATATATATATATTTTCATTAAAATTTTTGAAAATTAAAAGTTTAAATTATCTAAAAATGTGTATATATATAGAGAGAGAGAGCGTATTTTAAATATATTGAATTTATATTTTAGGTTATATATATATATAAAATCATCTAATTCAATAATTAGAAAAAAAGCGCAATATTAGTGGATAGTTCAACCACTATCACAGCCAATAAGTAAAGACAAACATTTTCTGAAACAAGAAACGTCAGAAATTCCAACAAAAATCCACAGAGTTAAAAATCTCTTGGTAATTATTGATTTAGCGCGAACAAAAGATTTTTTTTTTGGAAGTTGGCTTCACAGTCGGAGATTGTTGAATGTACTTTGAAATTCTATTATGTTGGCGTAAAATTTATCTTTCTATATTTCATATAAAGTTCAATAAGAGGTGCCCTAGGGGATTCCCCGTTTAGTTTTTGTTCTTCCAACACTTGGGATTCTTTATTTGATCAGTCCTCTACTTGGATTGATACTTGGCCTCGTCTGATACCTTTTTTTTAGATCGAGAGTGATCTTCTGTTTGTAATCTATCTTTGACTCTTTTTTCGATATATCGATTATTAATATATTAGATGTTTCTTTTTATTTTAAAATATATATATATATATTTCTAACATATCTATTACAAAATAGCGTGTTTTATACTTGATTTTAGTAATATATTATTACATTTTTATTTCACTATTTTTTCTTCAGTACATACACAAACACACACATACATTTGAATTTATAAAAAATATAATATGTTTTGAGTTTTGATTTAATAAATTCTTGCTCTATTTTGAAGGAAAGGGTGGTAACCCTTTTTTTTCAATTTTAATATATTTTTTGGAGTTTGTTTTTAATCTTCAATTAAAATGATAATATTTGACTTTGCATCAACAAAAATATTTTTGAAAAGACACTTTCCAAAATTCATATATTATGAAGATTTATTTAGTATAAAACTCTTATTAAATTCAGTGGGACTTCTATGTATCAAAGTACAATATGAAAATTCGAAACTATTATAAACGCGTATGATTCTTTTGAAAATTAAACAATATCTACTGCCCTTAATGCAATAGAAAAAATAATGGGAGGTTCAATTGCAATAAGGGCAGTAGATATTGTTTAATTTTCAAAAGAATCATACGCGTCTATAATTGCTTCGAATTTTCATAACAAATGGCGCGCTAATGCATCTTAATATAAAATATATTTCATTTCACATGTTAAGCGTATTTACGCATGTTTGGCCATAAATAGCTATTTCTTGGTTTTTTTTTCTCAAGAAGCCTCTGGGACCAAATATATTTTTGATCGCAGTGGTGCAGCCTACTCCACGCTTACGAGCACCAACAGCGCGAAACGCGTTCGTAGAAGGCTTTTCTCGATTTATCAAGAAATTGAGTTGGTCAAATATCAGGGAAAAGGCTAAATCAATGTTTAGTTGATTTCTATGAATGAAACCGGGTCAATTCGTCTATCCATGTGGGATTTGTCCATTTAAACTTCAGCAATATGGAATATTTTGGTAACACTGTGTGTCGGCGAATTTTACAGCCAAGAACTGAAAATACCTATTGAATGGGCAGTTTTTATCCACAAACAACCCGTTCAAACATGTTTACTTTGCTGTCTGCGGACACCTTTTAACACCTTTTTCTTCAACACTTGACTATTGTTGATTTTCATAACCATTTTATTTTACTATGCTCTCTGTTGGAAGGCTTTTATATAAATAATACGGTTTTCAAAGAATATAGTTCCGGATTGCCTTTATAGCGTGACCATTATATAATTGCCCTGAAAAGTACATGTGCTACTGGTCAGGATATGCCTTTTTTATTTTTAATAATATAAAAATACCATATATTAATATAATACAACCTTTATTAAGGTCGTCAATCTATATAGGTTTATCCCCTATTATCCGGTTTCTTAAAGATCACAGTGTAATTGTAGCACAGGGCTGGGACGACCATAGAAGAGATCCAGGAGAACGACCTAGAGCAGATGACAGGAGACCTGAGAGACAAGAATGGATCATGGCCAGGGGACCGAGGAGCCACCAGTCATAGAAATGCTGCTGGAGAGCTGCAGTACATCAGGGGACCATATTTGCGAGGGCCACATGACCAGAAGTCACGATAGCAAATGTAAATATCTTTGTTTTCTTTTAAAATTATTATTTATTGAAGTTGTAAATAAAAATATATAAATAGACTTACAATTCACAAGGTAATAAGACCAAATACAAATAAATAAATAGTGTGTGACGTTACGGTAAGAACGTTGTTATCGAAACGTCACATACTATTTATTTATTTGGATTTGGTCTTATTACCTTGTGTTTATAATCTATAATCCAAATTGTGCCTTATCATAGACTTACAATTCGTTACACTTTTAAGAGAAAAATTATTAACCTTTTTGAAAAATATAGATATTATTATAATGATACTTTATATTTGTTATAACAAAATTCATTGGTTGAATATTTAAGCCGGGAAGAGAACATGAATGAAACCGGGTCAATTCGTCTATCCATGTGGGAATTGTAGATTTAAACTTCAGCAATAGGGAATATTTTGGTAACACTGTGTGTCGGCGAATTTTACAGCCAAGAACTGAAAATACCTATTGAATGGGCAGTTTTTATCCACAAACAACCCGTTCAAACATGTTTACTTTGCTGTCTGCGGACACCTTTTAACACCTTGTTCTTCAACACTTGACTATTGTTGATTTTCATAACCATTTTATTTTACTATGCTCTCTGTTGGAAGGCTTTTATATAAATAATACGGTTTTCAAAGAATATAGTTCCGGATTACCTTTATAACGTGACCATTATATAATTGCCCCAACAGATAAAACTTTTTATATTCACAAGAGGATATCCACGGCGCCAAGGATTCTTCTGACGGGGAGGTTGAAGGCAAGTCCCACTGTTGTATTCATTCTGTTAAGTGAGATACAATTGACAAAACTTACTACTTTTGCGGGTTAACGCACAAAAATGGAAAAAACTAGGGCCTATATTAAATGTACCTTAATACACAGAAAAGCGTAAACTCAAGAGTACAACACCAACAACGAAAAGGAATTAAAAAAGAACTATCGATTTGTAAAATAAAATAAAAAAAGGTACTTATCTTTATTGTAGCGTTGATAGGGATCGGACTGGGGTCACACAGGGATGCGAAGAGAACAGCCAGACACGGAAAAATCACGTAGAAAAACACTTTAAGTGTCTTCACACCAATTATCCACGCTCTCTCTGTACCCTCCGCATTCCCTAGTCCCCATTATATACAAACATGGCCACATTCGTCCAATGAGAAGGCGTGAGAGACTTCGAACTCACATGTGTATCTTTGTGGCATACTGAGTAGACAAAGTACACGAATAGCGTCTGGGTACGACGTAACAATACATGCTTCACTACAATATGCTTTGAAAAATTATTTGCTATAAATAATTTTATTTAAAAAATATATAAATGTAATAAATAATAAATACATGAATATCTCCCCTCCCCCAACCTTTTGTTGTATTCTAGTCTGAAAATATAAAATGTAATTAGCTATCATTAAGTTTTATAACAGAGAATGTTATAATATATACCAAAAAGTATTGAAATTATTACACACACAAACATAATACTTTTATTTTCAATTTAATATATATCTAAAAACTATATATAATTAATTCATAATATAATGCAGACGATTAGAAAATAAATCAAAGAATAAATACCATTTAGATATTTAATATTATCAATATTTAAAATCTAAATTCTATATAATTTAACGTTTAAATAAAGCTAAATCAGGCGATGTTTGTATTATTTTTAAAATATTAAATATTTTTTTCTATACATCTATAACAGATAATTTTTTTTAATACAAATAAAAAATATTTGATATATTATTAAATAATGATATATATAAAAAAAGAACTCAATTGTTTTGATAGCTATTTATTATTTTTTTTTTTACACAGATTTTTTTTTTCGTTCACAGAAGGTTTAAACGTTGCCAGATATATATATTCAGTAATATCTTTGAATGGTTGTTGTGCACAGATCTATTATGAAATCAATGTAAACAATTCGAAGCAGATTCTCTTTTAAACCAGCGAACAATGCGGTGAGCCAGAAAATCGTCTGGCCTTTTATTACGCCGCCATTGTTCAAGCAAGCGAAGCAAAAACACGGCCTAGCCATTGGAACCAAAACTTTTTTTATTTTTTACTTCTGGTGCCGATCTTTAATTTTACTTTTTGATTAATGGACTTAATATTGCCCTGATGGTCAGACGTGTAGTGTAAATTAATCTTCCCATAAAATAGGTCTGACTATCTTAAAAAAGGCGCCATTTCTCCCTCATTTCAGGGTACCGGATATATAAAATAAATTTTATTTGCTAAAACTATTTTTATTTAATAGTTTTAAAAAAATTCTCTTTTTTTTACACACACAAACGCATAATAAATATAATTTTCTTAAATAAAATTATTTTATATTTTTGAATTACTTTATTTCAAAGAGTTATGAGAAAAGGGTTTTAAGACTAAAATTTATCATCTAAATAATTTTTGCATAATATTTATTATGGTGAAATTTAGTTTAATAAATGGTTTTGGCTGTTTATATTATTCAAACTATATTGTAACAATTTTTTAAAAAGTAATTTATCTACTCTGGGGTTGTTTATCTTCCACATATTTGTTATCTCAATGTTTTTACATAAATAAAATAGTTTTAGCTAGATTGCTTTTAATATAAAAAAAAGAATTTTCATGTTAATGATGTTTACCCAGTTCCTATGTTTATATATCACTTTGTTTTTATATTGAATTTTTGATGTATATTTTCAGTAAAATGTAGAATTGTATGTAATTATAAATTACATGGGTAAAAATGAATGAAAATAGAAAGAAAATATTAAAACACATAATTTTAGGGGTTAGATTTTGATTAATTCAAGTTGAGGACTTATTCAACGTTTTTATAAAAGTTTGTAAAAAGGTTAAAGAGGTTTTCAAATTGAATGAAAATACAAAGAAACGGTGATATTATCTCTTTCTTAATATTAATGTTAAGAATAATGAGAGTGAGTTCTTCGGATTAAAAATAACATAAAGGTTAACTTATTTATATTGAAACACAATGCAGCAAAAAACATTATAGAAAAACGGCGTTGAAGTGTTAAAGAAGAGAATCAAGAGATGAGGGCAAGCCAGTTATAAAGTATGCTGATAGGCAAGGAAGTTCTGATTGACAGATTCAAGGTGTCAGGGTGGACGGTCAGTCCAGCTGGGAGTCGTGAGGAAGAAGCTGCTATATCGGTTGGACTGTAGACAGTTTTGTGCGCCCAGATGACATTCCAGTGTCGGGGGAGAACATATAGTCTGGTGACATCGACATCTGCGAGTGGAAGACGTGACAAATTACCTCTGGGCGTGTGGAGGATTCTGCAAGACGGTGCCAGGAGAGCCTGACATCGGAGCGACCTACAAGGCGATGTAGCCCAGGCTGGACGTGTACAATATAGAGCGCGACGTTTCACAAGAGTGACATCTACGGCTCCAAGAATCCTTCTGACTGGTAATTTGAAGGCAAGTCCCACTGTACTCCTTCTGTTCAGTGCGACGTATAATAAAGCTCTAATTTTGCTGCATCCCTTACGAATTCACGTGTTCTATCTATGTGCCATCATGAACAGACAAAAAAAAAAACACGTACAGCATCTGGGTATGACGTATATTGACGTAACAATATATATTTAGAATGATTTTAACATATAGATCATCAAAGGTAATGTGGTGTCCACATGGGCGGAATGGGAAAATTACGTTTGTATTCTTGTACTCTTGTAAGAACTACTCAAGGCATGAAGGAAATTCCATCATACTCATCTGAACACTAGCAATTAAAGTAAGGAGAAACAGGGGAAATACATAAACTAGAATTTGCATATCAACAGTAATACTCACAGTTATCGCACTGCAGAGAAAGAAGTTGAAGGAACATCATTCAGGTCAAATAAATCTGCAAAGACAGGTTAAAATAGTAAAAACACTTCCCTAATTCAAACAGATATTGAATATGAACGATAATATTCCTTTTTTAGATTTCTAAGTATTCGGTCGAGCAATATTAGCTGAACAAATATTCAACCGACCTTTAGTTGACCAATTTTTCTAATCTTTTCTATATCTAAATTTTCTCATCTATGATCAAGAGATTAGCTACATCCTCAACATCTTTTTACAAAGTAAGCCCATCAACATCTGAAGCATTTTTAAGTATTCATAGGCTCGGTAGGACTAATGTCAAATATTTAGGTTTTTTAAATTTATTTTTCTGAGATTTCTGCGCAATATATGTATGAAATACACATTGACAAAAAGTTAGAACAAATATATGCCAAAATCGTTGGGAAATATATATATGTTATATTAAAATATTATTCTATTTAAAATTATATTTCATCGATTCAAATACTCTGTTAAATCGACCGCCAGAGGTCACGCTTACCCTATATAAAACCGATTGTTGTTGTTTCACGTTGGCCGGCTCAAAACTTTTGTACATTATGTAAATAAGCTTTTCATTTTTTTTTATTCTTACGCCTTAAGTCAGGCAGTACTTTTACCAAATTATGTATTTTATATATTCCTTAGCTCAATTAAAGCAATCTCTGATCAAAACCATTCTTATTATTATTCTTTCAATATTTATGCCACGACTGCTCAACAAATATCTCTATTCTCAAAATAATCAGCATCAAGTATTAATCCTATATAGCTCTAATAATCAAAATACAACAGAAATCTAATTATTTTATATAATATATATATATGTTACAAGGTTCGCTTCAAAGGTTTTACAATCAATATTAAATAATTAAAATATAAAAAAAATAAATTGTACCATTTGAATCGACATGCATTTTTTACCTAACATAAACATTTTCATAAAATAGTAACAACAAGGACTCATAGAGAGCGCGACTTTATTTACAGCGGCAGCGGTAATTTCTAAACATTGCGTCATACACAATGGAGTTGACCAGTGAAAGTTTACGCGCCATCATCTTTTATGATTAAAAAAGTAATTTAACTTCTAAAGAATCCCATGAAAAATTGATGAAAGCTTTAGGAGATAAAGCTCATTTTATATGAACAGTTTCAATTGGTTTAATGAATTTAAATTTGTAAAAACCAACCTAGAAGATGAACCTCGTTCTGGTCGAACACCAACAGCAGTTACCCAAGAAAAAATTGAGCTGGTAAGATTTTTACTTAGAGAAGATCGAAGAATTACGTATCATCAGTTAGATAAAAGTGTGGGCATTGAATCGGCAGCAATAAACACCATCATTAATGTTTATTTTAAATACAGAAAACTTGTTAGTAGATGAGTACCTCACAGCTTGACTGAAGACCAAAAACTTGGTCGCGTTAAATGGTGTAATTTCATGTTGAAAAAAATAATTGATGAAGCCAAATCAAAGACTGTTTTTAATATTATTACAGGTGACGAAACTTGGATTTACAATTTTGATCCTGAAACAAATAGGTAATATACTCTTTGGTGTTCTTCAAAATCACCTCCTTTCAAGAAAGTTCGCAGAGCTCTGAGTGTTGGAAAATAAATGGTCGCTTGTCTTTTTATAAAAGTGGTTTCATTGATATTGTGAATTTAGAAGATCGAAAGACAGTTAATAGTGACTGGTATACAACAAAATGCCTTCCATCAGTATTTAAAAAAAATCAAGCAAATCAGACCAAGAGAGTCTCCCATGAAAGAACACCTACTAGCATGGCTGGACCTGGACTCTCTTGTAGCTAATCTCTTGTCGGAGATTCTTCCATGTCGTCATGAGAAGTCTTTCAACCACAGAAGATCTCTGATGTTAGAGATGGGGCTTTGCGCCATGTTTTTAAGCGATATTTTTTATAAATAATTAATTTTTTGTTCATTCTCTACTAATAATTTAAAATTATAGACGACTCGAGTGGCAAAAAGGTTAGACACTTATGAATAAAATGATTAGATTCTTTAAAATAGGTTTAATATGCAATATCCACCCCTCCTCCCCCCCTTACAAAGTTGAATACACAGTAAATGAGGTTCCATTCTGTTTTGCATAGCTGTTCTTAGGTTTCCGCATGTTTAAATTAATGCAACAGTTTATATATTAAGAAAGAAAAAAAAAGGCATCTCCTTATCGTGTAACTGGAAGATGCTGATGATTTGCGCCACCTATCGGAATGAATATCTACTATTCGTTGACTTTTAATTATAATTTATATATATTTGACTAGAATTTGGATATTACTTGATGCTAAAATATTTTATTCGGTTAATTTTTATATACTTACATATTGACTATTCATATACATATTGACTATTTTTTTTATCCAAAATATTATCAGGATACCTCTTCACGTGTTATACATTTAAGGCAGGTCTATTTTTCTATTGATACTGCTATATTGTATTAGCATTAGTGATTCAATGAATGGCTTTTGGTATTTATTACATATATTATTGTAATATACTTTAGCCTGTCTTATTGCAAATGTGTAGCCAGTTTCTCTGTAATGTTGGAATATTAACTCATATATATATATATTATATTTAAAAAAAAAAAAAGATTTCATTTCTGTTGTTTTGGATCATCTGGTTGAGCATTATTGTAATGGTGATGCAGTCGTGGCTATAATCTTGAAAAGTAAAATAATGAAAATAGTTTTGATATGAGATTGTTTTATTGAGCTGAGGAATGAATACATATGAAAAACATAATTTTGTAAAAGTACTGCCTGGCTTAAGGCGTAAGAATAAAAAAATTAAAAGCTTATTTACATAATGTACAAAGGTTTTGGGTCGGCCAACGGGGAGAGAAAATATCTTTATTTTACGGGGCTGCTAACCAAAATGAATGATTTTTGAGCCCCGATGGACGCATAAAGCGGAATATATACAAATCATAGTTGAGGGGCCTGGGGATGGGTGGCCATCGCAAGGGATCCTAGGATCTGGCAGTGGAGGTGTCATCGCAGGGGGGAGGAAGCTGGAGAGGTCAAGGAAACAGCGCCTTGATGGGTGAGAAGCCTGGATGGAGGCCAGTTGAGGAGGCAGGAGGTCCTGGAAGCCTAGAACTTGAGGGCTCTAAGCTTCAAGATGGGGCAGCTTGAGGCTCTCGCCTCGTGCTTGTCTGGGAGGCCCTTGGCACAGCAGTTGGCGCACTTGGAAGTGTGCCAGTCGGCAACTGAGGGGCAGGCACGGCCTTCATGGCCGCCTTCACCGCAGTGGAAGCACGTGGGAGCTCTGGTGCATTGGACAGAGTTGTGGCCGAAGCCACAACAGCGGAAGTAGACTCGTGCGCGGATGGACTCCTCGAAGTTGAGGATCACACCATCCACCACGATCCTTCCACGATTTCCTAGAGCTCTGAAGGTCGAGAGGTCCACCTCGATGAAGGCGGTGCAGGTCCCGTTTCTGGGCGCAGAGCGATGCGCCACGCGCACCACCTTGTCCCCAGGGAGTTGGCTGACAGCAGGGGTTTCCAGCAGCGTCTCTTCAATGGTGGAGTTGGATGTTTCCTCATCCACTTTGAAGAGGCAGATGCGAGGCAGGATCACCTTCTGTTGGCGGACCTTCATGCCATCCAGCTTGTTGGCCAGGGAGGTGGTAACAGCTGGGATGGTATCGGGGTTGCTGGAGTGGAGGACAAGCTTCCCTTTGGTTCGCAGGGAGGCCCAAACGCCTTGGGGTAGAGTGTGGGCAGCGCAGACAGCTTTGAGCATGGCTCTAGGGTCAGCTTGTGGGTCATCGGAGATGACCACTGTGTGGGCCGCCGATTTATCCCCATGGAGGACCACTTGGGCGGCCGCAGGCTTGGTGGGGCGGGAAGGCGCAGGTTTCGCGGGACCTCTGAGGTTGGTCCTCTTAGCGGGCGGGCAGGGAGCCTCTGGCTGCTTCCTTTTGGTTGGAGCTGGAGTTGCGGGCTTGGTGGGGTCGGTCTGGGAGCTGGTTTCCTTGCAGGAAGGAGCAGGGCTTGTTTGAGTGCAATGGTAGGCAGTCTGTGGCTTGGTTTCTTCCAGATCCTGGAAGGACGCGAGGGTGCCAGAGAGGTTCTCTACCTCGGCAATGAGGGCCTTGATCTGCTCGGTCCTTAGGCTGACGAGGTACTCAATGACTTGGTACAGGTATTGTTGGGAGCTAGGGGGAGGATGCTCTAACGCATTCGCGGAGTCGTCCATCACCTCCTGGTTCTCCAACTCTAGTTGGGCGAGGGTCACGAGGGGTTTCTCGGCGATCTCGGCATTCTTCTTTTTCTTCCTGGGAATATATGGGAAGAGTGACCTCTGGCGGTCGATTTAAACAGTATTTTTATCTATGAAATATATTTCCAAATAAAATAATACTTTAATATAACATAATTTTAAATAAAATATTTTAATATAACATTTCCCCCCTGTGAAGAAAATAATATGGGTTCATTCAGGGAAAAGTGATAAAAATATAGTTTTAAAAAAAGATAAAATGATTGATGGAAAGAAAAGGTGAGGTGATATTCACTTATCATATTGGTTTTTGGATGGTAACCAATAGACAGGAAATTACAAAATGATATAAAGTGTGAATGATTACAAATATTGTTGGTGGAGAGTGAAAATTGTGGTAAAGAATGAAAATTGGGGTAAAGAGTAAAAATTGTGGTAAAGAGTGAAAATGTGGCAAAGAGAAAAAAAATAAATTGGTGTTCCATCATCGTATTGGCTTATGGTGAACCAATAGATTGGAACGACATAAGAAAATGATACATAATGTGATGATTGTTAAAGAAAGAAAAAAGGTGTTCCATAATCGTATTGGCTTATTGTGAACCAATAGATTGGAAAAGACATGAAAAAATACACATATTATATTAAAAATGAGGAAGGAAAATAAAATGAATGCATATTAAAAAAGTGAGAAATAAAAAGAATGATATCCCTTGATCATATTGATGATTATGCTATGGTAAAATTGTATCTAAGAATGAGTTAACAAAAAGGGAAATAACTATAAACAAGCGATTGAAACTATTGTAAATCATGGATGAGGATTAAAAAGTTAAAAAGAGATAAATAAGTAAAAGGTAGACACAAAGTACCTTGAAAAGGATGGTTATGGCTGGAGTGGATTTCCGGGAGATGACTGACGCTTGGCGGAAGATGTGATGGCTGGAGTTGGAAGGGAGAAGAATGCTTGAAAATGCTGGATATGGTAGGAAATGGGTATGTTTGATTGTAGTGGCTATGTTTGCTTGGAGATGGGCATGTTGACTTGAATATGGATATTTTTGATTGGGGATGTCTATTGTTGATTGTAGGTGAATATTTTTTATTGTATAGAGTATGATTGAGGTAGGTTATTCCTGGTTGAAATGAGCTATTTTTGATTGAAATGAGCAATTTTTGATTGAAATGAGCTATTTTTGATTGGGAAAGCTATTTTTGGTTGAAGGACCTGCATAATTGAAAACGAGTTATGTTTGTATTGATTGGCCTTTGTCTTGCGTTGACGAAGATAATTGTTGTGGTAGGGATTTGCATATTAGAGTTTTGCCTTTGGAATTTCGAACAAACAGGTAAATATCCTGTCGGCTAATATTATATTTGAAAAAAAAAAAAAAGATTTCATTTCTGTTGTTTTGGATCATCTGGTTGAGCATTATTGTAATGGTGATGCAGTCGTGGCTATAATCTTGAAAAGTAAAATAATGAAAATAGTTTTGATATGAGATTGTTTTATTGAGCTGAGGAATGAATACATATGAAAAACATAATTTTGTAAAAGTACTGCCTGGCTTAAGGCGTAAGAATAAAAAATTAAAAGCTTATTTACATAATGTACAAAGGTTTTGGGTCGGCCAACGGGGAAGAACAACAACGAGTTTTATATGGGAAGAGTGACCTCTGGCGGTCGATTTAAACAGTATTTTTATCTATGAAATATATTTACAAATAAAATAATACTTTAATATAACATAATTTTAAATAAAATATTTTAATATAACATATATATATTATTAAAAAGGCATATATTGGATCAAAATATCATTTATTTTACCAATATTTCAGTTGGCTGAACGCCGTTCGTAAAATAAATGATATTTTGATCCAATATATGCTTTTTTAATTAAAGATTTATTTATGGATTTCTCTATTTTCAAATATATATATATGTCATAATATATGCTCTTACAGGAATAATAAAGTAAATCTGCAGTCGACCAGAGAGAGAGAGAGAGAGAGACGTAGTCGATAGAAGACAACTAACTCACGACCATTTTGACCACATTCCTGAGGGGGGGGGGGGCGTCACCACCTGGCGACTATCCTGGTTAGCCCCCCGGTTGTGTACACAGGGAAAACAGTCGTTCAGCGGACAGCGCTCTCGCTACCTCTTTCTCTCTCGGATGGCTTCCAGATTCCTCTTCCAACTCGTCGTGTGATTATTTCTCTCCTCACCACATTTACCACTATATTGTCACATCGAAAGTCGACAGGATCATATTACAGAAGAGTCGACAGGATAAGACCTGGCCGGGAAGCGAATCCCTCATATACCGGAGTATGAAGAAACAAGAAGCCAAGCCACGATGATCGACCAAACCCAACTCAACTGTAACCACTCCTCTCCGAGCCCTCAACCCCTTCCTCGCCAACCTTTGAACCGTGATCCCGAAGAAGTATTCACCTACGACGGAGATGGAGCTGCCACGCACTTCTTCCAGCACTAGATCTACTCAAGAACGATCGCCGTGCCAGAGCAGGACACCTCCCGCCATCATGGACAAGACTCCGCCATCTCCCTACCGCTACTGTGATGTACAACACTGGTACGCACAGTGTCACAGACAGAACTCTCCCGAAGCTCAATGAACTTACCTGCGCCCTAAACCAACATAACTCGTGAGTGTAATTGACTTAACTTCTACCATTCATTCTTTAAATAAGTCATTCCTTGTAGATTGTCCCAATATTTCCATAATTAGCTCAATATGTGTGAATATGTAAAAATATTTAATATTTCCATTTATCTCTCCACCCCTATTAACAGTGATCTTATTATCCATATTATATCTAGCTATGTGAAACCCATTTAATTAGTTACCTTACCAGTAGATGTAACAATCGTCATTTTAATTAAATAATTTCCATTTTAACGCATCTCTTTAAAAAAAATAAATAATAATAATTAAAAAAAAAGGAATTCTACCTATTAACGCTTTACGATTTTTACTATTAACAATAGATTTTTCATAATCAAATTATTTATAAAAATATGCCTCCAGCACCTAAACTTTTGTATAGACCTCTCCTACTTGTAAGCACGGCTCACGAAAAATAATTTCTTTCCCTAATCGATTCAAAATTCACCCTGTAATTCAGGCGTCGAAGAATTCCAACCACCACGTGAGCCTTGCTTACAACCAACCCATGGTGACTCTTATCTATCTTCCCCTTAATGCCCCTCTCATTCTTACAACTTTGTTAACTTTATACCAGCTCAGGACCTTTATAGAGAATTATTGATTAATCAATTATCGAACTTCTATATTGTCATTTCAAAATCCTAACCTTCGCCCTTCATTTATGATAATATATTTCGTAGTTCATCTCTAGCCTATCCACCGACCCACACCATCTAGTCAATGGCGTGTTCGTCACAGGGTGCAGATTGACTAACTGCTAGATATTTATCAATCCCTTTTTGTTCGCACTTGAACAATCTGCATCGAGCGACACAGTTCGCCTCTTCTCCTCGCGCCACACGTTCGCCACACGGACCCTGTCTTCAAATCTATGTTTGTCCATTGTCCAAACCAGCATGATATAGCCTACCTCCGATATTTCCCACGGAGGTACGTTAAACATCGTCGCTGATTCTGTCCGGTCCGTCATCATTTCGCGCAGACATGGGTCTTACTTTCAACCCACCGCGAAATCATCGCCTTGCATAAGCTCCCACGACGGTTCAAACACCTCGTGTCCGAGCAGCTTGTCACTTGTAACGGACAACGCAGTCCTCGTCCCAATTTTCGGCACTGTGCGCGCATACTTCCCGCAAATTAAATATAAGTCCATCCGACTTCCTCACCTACACACGGGACTTTTCCCCTCGGACTCGCTACACAAGTAGCTGCATAGATAAGTTAGATTGGCCCAGGGCAAGTTTCCCCTCGCCCTGTTCGCCAAGGTTCTAACATTGTATGTAGTTTTATATTTACCTCAGTCCTGAGCTCACGCAATTTCCAGCCTCAACCTCATTTCTCATACTCTACACCTATAGCATAGAAAGCCCATGACAAGTTTCCCCTTGCCATGTCCGCCTGAAAAATATCTTAAAGTGTAGAGTTCCCCAGTCTTAATGATCTTCAGAATTCCATCATATGTATGTGACTCTTCTTCCCCTTGTTCACACTCCTCAATAACATTTCCCTTATAGTACATTAGATTTTGTTGTATATAGCCTTTTATAACCTTGATATTTTCAAAGATTTCCTTAAATGTCAAACTCCCCGGTTTTGTAAAATGGCTTGTAAATAATAGTTACTTGTGTACTATACAATATTTTATTTACATAAAACTATGTCACCATTACCTTAACTAATTTTAACTGTAAAATTATTTTCTCTATTCCTGGCTTCTCCAGCTTTAAATATACTTAAACCATGTTCAGCCTTCTTCAACGGGGGCCATATGTCATAATATATGCTCTTACAGGAATAATAAAGTAAATCTGCAGTCGACCAGAGAGAGAGAGAGACGTAGTCGATAGAAGACAACTAACTCACGACCATTTTGACCACATTCCTGAGGGGGGGGGGGGCGTCACCACCTGGCGACTATCCTGGTTAGCCCCCCGGTTGTGTACACAGGGAAAACAGTCTTTCAGTGGACAGCGCTCTCGCTACCTCTTTCTCTCTCGGATGGCTTCCAGATTCCTCTTCCAACTCGTCGTGTGATTATTTCTCTCCTCACCACATTTACCACTATATTGTCACATCGAAAGTCGACAGGATCATATTACATATATATATATATGTCATAATATATGCTCTTCCAGGAATAATAAAGTAAACCTACAATCAACGAGAGAGAGACGTCGAAAGAAGGCAACTAAGTTACGGCCATTTTAAACCACTGGCCACATGCCAGAGGGGGCTTTGCTTGGAACCCTGCAGGACTATTTTTGGATAGTCGGGGGGTGGTGTGACAAAACGGCCGGCCGCCTGGCGTGGGGGTCGCGCTCCCGTCTCTCTCGCTGGTTGCCTGGGTTATCCCTCTACCAACTCGTCGTGTGATTATTTCTCTCCTCACCACATTATTATCACTATATTGCCACATTGAGAGTCGACAGGATCATATCACAGAAGAGTCGACACGATCATATCACAGAAGAGTCGACAGGATAAGACCTGGCCGGGAAGCAAATCCCTCATATACCAGAGTATGAAGAAACAAGAAGCCAAGCCACGATGATCGGCCAAACCCAACTCAACTGTAACCACTCCTCTTCGAGCCCTCAACCCCTTCCTCGCCAACCTTTGAACCGTTACCCTGAAGAAGTGATCACTAACGACGGAGATGAAACTGCCACACACTTCTTCCAGCACTAGATCTGCCCAAGAGCGACCACCGTGCCAGGGCAGGACACCTTCCACCAAAATGGACAAGACTCCGCCATATCCCTGCCGCTACTGTGATGTACAACACTGGTACGCACAGTGTCACAGACAGAACTCTCCCGAAGCTCAATGAACTTACCTGCGCCCTAAACCAACATAACTCGTGAGTGTAATTGTTTTAACTCCTACCATTCATTCTTTAAATAAGTCATTCCTTGTAAATTGTCCCAATATTTACATAATTAGCTCCATTTATTCTCTCCACGCCTATTAACAATGATTTTATTCTCCATACTATTTATCTAGATATTTGTAACTCATTTAATTAGTTACCTTACCAGTAGAATTTAACAATCGTCATTTTAATTAAATAATTTCCATTTTAACGTAACTCTTAAAAAAAAAAATGGAATACTACCTATTAATGCTTTACGATTTTTACTATTAACAATAGATTTTTCATAATCAATTTATCTATAAAAATATGCCTCCAGCACCTAAACTTTTGTATACCTATTTGTATATGACCTCTCCTACTTGTAAGCACGGCTCACGAAAAATAATTTCTTTCCCTAAACGACTCAAAATTCGCCCTTTAATTCAGGCGTCGAAGAATTCCAACCACCACGTGAGCCTTGCTTACAACCAACCCTTGGTGACTCTTATCTATCTTTCCCTGAATGTCCCTCTCATTCTTACAACTTTGTTAACCTTATACCAGCTCAGGAACTTTTATAGAATTATTGATTAATCAATTTTCGAACTTCTATATTGTCATTTCAAAATCCTAACCTTCGCCCTTCATTTATGATAATATATTTCGTAGTTCATCTCTAGCCTATCCACCGACCCACACCATCTAGCCAATGGTGTGGTCGTCACAGGATGCAGATTGACTAACTGCTAGATATTTATCATCTCCTTTTTGTTCGCACTTGAACAATCTGCATCGAGCGACACAGTTCGCCCCTTCTTCTCGCGCCACACGTTCGCCACACGGACCCTGTCTTCAAATCTATGTTTGTCCCTTGTCCAAACCAGCACGATATAGCCTACCTCCAATATTTCCCACGGAGGTACGTTAAACATCGTCGCTGATTCTGTCCGGTCCGTCATCATTTTGCGCAGACATGGGTTTTACGTTCAACCCACCGCGAAATCATCGCCTTGCACAAGCGCCCACGACGGTTCAAACACCTCGTGTCCGAGCAGCTTGTCACTTGTAAAGGACAACGCCGTCCTCGTCCCAATTTTTGGCACTGTGCGCGCATATTTTCCTCCGATTAACTAAAACTACTAAAGTCTCATAGTATCTAAATAATTAACGTAGAACGGCCCAGGGCAAGTTTCCCCTTGCTCTGTCCGCCTATATTCTACCTTTGCATCTCGAACTATTTTATCTTCGCAAATTAAATATGAGTCCATTCGACTTCCTCACCTACACACGGGACTTTTCCCCTCGGACTCGCTACACAAGTAACTGCATAGATATGGTAGAATGGCCCAGGGCAAGTTTCCTCTCGCTCTGTTCGCCAAGGTTCTAACATTGTATGTAGTTCTATATTTACCTCAGTCCTGAGCTCACACAATTGCCAACCTCAACCTCATTTCTCATACTCTACACCTATAGCATAGAAAGCCCATGCCAAGTTTCCCCTTGCCATGTCCGCCTGAAAAATATCTTAAAGT
This sequence comes from Cordylochernes scorpioides, assembly GCA_030710605.1. Classification (NCBI taxonomy): domain Eukaryota; kingdom Metazoa; phylum Arthropoda; class Arachnida; order Pseudoscorpiones; family Chernetidae; genus Cordylochernes; species Cordylochernes scorpioides. The sequence continues at coordinate 16,686,713 of CP092864.1, forward strand.
GTAGAGTTCCCCAGTCTTAATGACCTTCAGAATTTCATCATGTGTATGTGACTCCCCTTCTCGTTGTTCACACTCCTCCATATCATTTCCCTTATAATACACTAGATTTTGTTGTATATAGCCTTTTATAGCCTTGATATTTTCAAAGATTTCCTTAAATGTCAAACTCTCCGGTGTTGTAAAATTGCTTGTAAATAATATTTACTTGTGTACTATACAATATTTTATTTACATAAAACTATGTCACCATTACCTTAATTAATTTCAACTGAAAATTATTTTCTCTATTCCTGGCTTCACCAGCTTTAAGTATACTCAAACCATGTTCAGCCTTCTTCAACGGGTACCATATGTCATAATATATGTTCTTCCAGGAATACTAAACTAAACCTACAGTCAACGAGAGAGAGACGTCGATAGAAGGCAACTAAGTTACGGCCATTTTAAACCACTGGCCACATGCCGGAGGGGGCTTTGCTTGGAACCTTGCAGGACTATTTTTGGATAGTCGGGGGGTGGTGTGACAAAACGGCCGGCCGCCTGGCGGTGCGGGTCGCGCTCCCGTCTCTCTCGCTGGTTGCCTGGGTTATTCCTCTACCAACTCGTCGTGTGATTAATTCTCTCCTCACCACATTATTATCACTATATTGCCACATTGAGAGTCGACAGGATCATATCACAGAAGAGTCGACAGGATCATATCACATATATATATATGAATATATATATATTTATTCCGATAGATGGCGCAAGCCATTAGCAACTTTCAGTTGCGCGATAAGGAGATGCCTTTTTCTTAATATATATATATATATTTAAAATATAGGAGGCATCTCCTGACCACGAGCACATGTGCTTTTTAGATGGCAGAGCGCCATCTAGTGGAGCAAGAATAAACTAAACGTTTATTTAGCTTGCTCCGTGATATTTGGCCAACCCAATTTCTTGATAAATCAAGAAAAGCCATCCACGAACGCGTTTCGCGCTGTTGGCGCTTGTCAGCGTGGAGAAGGCTGTAACCACTGCGACCAAAAATATTTTTTGGTCCCAATGGCTTCCCGAAAAATCAAGAAATGGGTATTTAAGGCCAAAATTGCGTAAAGACGCTTAACACATGAAAAAAACAATAGAAAAAATTAAAAGATAAATGGGTCAGGTGTTGATATTAAAAATAAAGAAGGCATCCCCTGACCACGAGCACATGTGCTTTTTAGATGGCAGAGCGCCATCTAGTGGAGCAAAAATAAGCGAAACGTTTATTTAGCTTGCTCCGTGATATTTGGCCAACCCAATTTCTTGATAAATCAAGAAAAGCCATCCACGAACGCGTTTTGCGCTGTTGGCGCTCGTCAGCGTGGAGAACGCTCTTGATTTTTCAAGAAATTGGGTTGGCCAAATATCACGGAGCAAGCTAAAAAAACGTTTAGTTTATTTTTGCTCCACTAGATGGCGCTCTGCCATCTAAAAAGTACATGTGCTCGTGGTCAGGAGATGCCTTCTTTATTTTTAATATCAACACCTGACCCATTTATCTTTTATTTTTTCTATTGTTTTTTCATATATATATATATATATATATTAAAAATAAAAAGGTATATCCTAACTAGGAGCACATATGCTTTTCAGATGACAGAGCGCCATCTAGTCGAACAGAAATCAACTAAACATTGATTTAGCCTGTTCACTGATATTTGGCCAACCCAATTTCTTGATAAACCAAGAAAAGCCATCCACGAACGTGTTTCGCGTATATATACATATGTATATATGTTTGCTACACAATAAAAAGAGAATATTTAAAATATAATTTTAATGAATTTTAAAATACTTAATCTTCTATGAATATAATAAACAATAAATGTGTTACAAAGTTTATTCAAAGTAACATCAATGTAATATTAATGAACAGCTTTGTATCACATATTCAGAAATGTGTGTGTTTGAGAGGAGACCATTTAGTTAGGGATATTTTTTAAACCTCTTTATGTATAAATATTCTACTGTATTGAAGGTGAGTGGTAAGAATTTTAAAAATTCATTATTAATATTATATTATTATTAAAATTGTCCTTTGACAAAAAAGTGACTAGCTTATTTAGTTTTTTACTTTGATATAAATCGGCTTATACCTTATTCTTTGGAATATTATACTTTCTCCCATGGTTAAACACGAGAATTCTAATATATATGTAAAAATAACAATTATAATAATAAAGGTGTATGCATTTTAAAAGCCCATTTTAATTTGCATATATAAATTTATGCTGACTATTGTAATCATTTTTGTGTTTGTAAATTGTTTAATCAAGTTTAATAACACTCTATTTTATATAATGAATTTAGAAAAGTTATCCATTATATATAAATTTAAATTTTATATTAATTTATATATTTACAAACAAGCAGATTATGTATATTGTAAACAGATATTGTATAATAAGAAATTGAAACCATTTTGACGCGTGAGATTCTTTTTGAAATTAAACAATTTCTACCATCCTTACTGTCATTATAAAATAATGGGAGATCCTGGATCATCAGTGTATCGTTCAATAATACAGAATACATATCAATTTATGAAAATTAGAAACCATTTTAGACGCGTAAGATTCTTTTTGAAATTAAACAATTTCTACCATCCTTACTGCAATGGAAAAATTAATGGGAGGGCCTGGCTCATCAGTGGTGAACCCTGCCAGCGGTTTCGCCAGTTTAATCTACCATACCGCTGTTATATTGCATTATTCGGTTTTCCTTTTATAGTGATTCTGTTGCTAGACTCTTGGAATGGGTATTTTAGATGAACTATGGACATAAGCTTTGAGGACAGTAGAATTACACACCAGATGGCGCACTAGTGCATCGTAACACATATATTTACAAATAGATTGATAATATGGGAGAGGAAAAACATCAGTAGTCACCAAGAACATCAGTAGTCACCAAGAACCTCAAATAAGAGCCCGTCATACGTAATATCTATGAAGAACCTGAACTTTTGTGAGCGTTGCTTTGTTAGTTTCTCTTCGAAAAGAGGTCGGTTAAAGAGGGGTCTAAACCGTTGGATTTAGACCGTTACGACCCGGGATCGAATCCAGCATTGGGCACTTTTTTCTTATTAAAAGAATGCTCCAATGACCCCCGATTTTTGCAAATGTCCAACCCCACCAGCGAGTGCAAGTAACCAAACTGTGCTCTGGCACATTTGTAAGTGCAAAAGTCGAACTGCTTTTCACATGCGTAGGCATGTATTGCATAGATTCAAGCAAGCATGCTTATGCTTTATTCCACACCTACCTCTGTATTGTTGTAGGTAATGGAAACTATATTATATAAATCAAAACGATATCATTTTATCTGTTACTCTTCCAAATTTCATATTCCATTTTTAGAATTATTATATGCAATAAATATCAAAATAATAAAATTCCATTGTGGTTATTCCCAACTTACCTGATCTACCTTGTATATTGATTTCAATTGTAAAATTTCATATATTATGAATATGTAGATATAATATTTTTCGCGAAATTTCATTAGAATATAAACACGTTTAAATATTATTGTGTAATATTCAAATCAGTAATTTGTATAACTTCACTTTGAATTAAAATTTTGTGAAACTGTATGTAAATATAGTGTACCTTCAATATATAGATGAGACCTATATTGGAATGTAATAAAGACTACCGTATTTCTCTCATTCGAATAGCATTTTTTTTTTAGAAATTTCAATTCAGTATAAAGGTTCAATATAAGCCTCCTGTATTGAAAATGTTTGTCTATGAATTGCAATATCTTCAAAAATATTTTTTCCAGTTTTGAAATTCTGTATAAAGATTTGAAATTATAATAAAGAAGTTTTGAATTTTTGATCAACTATATCCTATAAGCATGAATACATCTAATAGGAATTTGATATTGCATAGAATTCAACTTAGATCTTTTTGCTGCAGTGATAAAAGGAAACCAAATAATTGATGTATAGTTTAATATGGGGCGTATCATAGCTTTACTCGAGCTTTACGAGCTTTACTGGTATATAAGATCAATCTACGCCGAGTATCAATGCCCCAAGTACGTGCACATAATGAGAATAATATATTCTTAAGTTTCGTAGCTTTTATAATCATATTATCAACGTGTGTTCCAAAATTAATCTTATTCCTTTGTCTATGATTTTTAAAAATGACTCCTCAAATTTTTACAGTTTCTGATGGTTGAATTATTTTTCCATCAAAATTAATGGGCAATTTTTCATAGTTATGTAGATAGAGTATACCTGTTTTGTTAGGACATAGTGAAAGTTTTACCTTTTCACACCAGGCTTTGATTTTTATTAAACATTAGGTAATATTGTACTGAAGATCATAGATGTGTGAACTCCATACCACAAATGTCACATCATCCGCGAAAGCAATTACTCTTTTATCTCTTGCATCATCATTTTCCTCAATTCTCCTAAACTTAACCTCGCGTTATTAAAATATTTTTCTATGTAAAATACAAGATAGCCTATATGAAAGAAACATCAGGAAGGCACAAGAAATTAATTTCAATTATAATATAATCACAATTTATTCAACGGCAATGAGATAAAAGATGATGTAACAGCAGAGTAAATTAATTATTAAAAATATTATCTGCTTTAATGTATTATGTCTTTAGAGAAATCGGTTCAACTACTTAAAAAAAACCTTCTGGCAGAAAAAATCAATATATAAATAATAAACAAAACGGTTCCAAGGATTTTAGTATCTTGCTTTATTTTATATTATCTCAAGCTTTCGGGTTTTTAACAAACTTTTCTACAATAGTTATTTTGTCATATACACTCCTATAGAATGATTTATATTGATACACACGAAAACTTGTGATAATATATGATGAAAAAAGATACTCATCTTCGGAAGCTGTTTTGTTTATTATTTATATGTATTGTAGAATATTTTATTTTTCGAAGATAAAATCTGTGGGCGTAATATTAACTTTTCATATATTCATTATAAGTTTTAATTTGTTTAATAACTATTTAATTCAAATATTAAATTAAATTATCTTATAAATACATAATGCTCATAAAATATACTTTATTAAAATTATATGAATTAACATTAATTTCATATTGATATGACAACAATTAATATGATATTAATGTTAATTCATATAATTTTAATAAAGTATATTTTATGAGCATTATATATTTATAAGATAATTTAATATTTGAATTAAATAGTTATTAAACAAATTAAAACTTATAATGAAAATATGAAAAGTTAATATTTGGGAGCCGCTACACAAATCCATCTATAACTCTTCTATTGTAAGGTTGCTGAAAACGACGACGCCCTTCTACTGATAAAGGGCCATAGCCAGAAAACATTATTTACAGGCTTAATTGTTTATCTGGAATTACCAAATATAATGTTAAAGCGTAATATTTGATATACATTTTCACGTGTTTCTTAAAAGAAATTATAATTTATTGTTTTAGTGTAATTTAATATACATATTGTATATAAAAGAATGTAAGGCACCTTATCATTAATATATTTTCATGAAGATATTATATATAATGATAATGCTTAATTTGGATTTATAAAGTTAATATTTTATTGGTATTTTTACAGACAGCATTTCTTGGCAGAGCAGATCGCTACAGAGCGCATCCCCAGGTGGTGGATAGTGGAACAACCTTCAGATATGAAGGCCAGCTGTGAAACAATCAGAATAACTCTGACAAATAAGCAGACCAACAGCAGCATTGTTAGAATAGAAGAAATACCTCTTTAAAAATCCCGAGTTCAACTGACCCGGTTGATAGGCCTCAACAAGGGTCCATATCCAGGGACACGGTGGGGTTGTGTCTGTACCCATGTTAGAGTTGGCAGCAAAGGCTTCCATGTTAGGAATGGCCTTAAATTTCAGTCAAAGTCTTTCACCAAAGTGTGCCTGTATCATGTGATATTGTTTCACTTCTTATTTTTGATTACCTTTTCTTGTACAATATGTTTATAACTGTTTCTGTATTTAAAAAATGTAAATCAACGCAATTATCCCTAGCCGGGATATCGCGTTTTGTGTGTTGAAATAAAAGTGATCAACGAAAACAGCACCCTTACACCCCATTCTATGAGATAAGCTCGAGGAGCATGGACTCATGGAATTTGTGTAATCTTTACACAATGGGATAAGAAAAAACATCAACAGATAGCAAAGTGCTTTCATTAAAATACGATTTAATGAACATCTCTAGAATAGAATTTCAATACCTTGAAGACACTTAAAACAAAGAGAGGTCGCTTAACGTTTTAAAAAACAAGTCTATTGAAAATACTTCTTGGTAAGCGCAATTAAAACAAACTCGAAATTTGAGGTTCGGCCACCGTTCTATAGAGGTTACGGGGTTCCTTAAATATGTTGACTTATAATAACAACAATGTACGCCGTTATCTACTTTATAGTTATATTCTTATCTTTCTATATTTAATACTTTTGGTTTAAACATAAAATCCAAGTTATTCGCTCTATAAATGTTTCTCTATTTTTCATTAATTCAAAAGCTGAAATATTGAAAAGATGTTAATTGTATGTAAGTGTGGTGTGATAATGAAAAATGGGGGTCGGTCCAAACAAGTATAAATATATCCTTTATTAATACAAAATAGAATGTTTATATATAAATGGTATAGAGATATATTAAAGTGAATGTGTAACATTGGACGATGGGCGTCGTAAATCTGAATGGAGGACACTAGGGCCGATGACAAAACCAAGTAAAATTCGGATCTCGAAAACTGTGGAAGTGGTGGCGAGCTCCTGGTCCGACGGTCCTGGAACATGACATATTTGCATAAGCCAGACAGTCCTGGAACACCATATATTTGCATAAGTCATACGGTCCGGAAACACCATAGATTTACATAAGTCAGACAGTCCTGGAACATGACATATTTGCATAAGTCAGACAGTTCTGGAACATCATAGATTTGCATAAGTCATACGGTTCGGAAACACCAAGGATTTACATAAGTCAGACAGTCTTGAAACTCCATAAATTTACATAAGTCAGATAGTCCTGAAACACCACAGATTTGCATAAGCCAGACAGTCCTGGAACACCATAGATTTGAATAAGTCACACGGTCCTGGAACACCATAGATTTGCATAAGTCAGACAGTCCCCGAAACACCATAGATTTGCATAAGTCAGACAGTTCTGAAACATCATATATTTGCATAAGTCAGACTGTTCTGGAACAATGTAAAGTTGCATAAGTCAGGCAGTACTGGAACAACACAAATTTGTATAATTCAGACAGTCCTAAAACATCATAAATTTTCATGAGTCATACAGTCCTAGAACACCACAAATTTTAATCAGACAGTTCAGAAACAATACAAAGTTGCATAAATCCGGCAGTCCTAGAACACCTCAAATTTGCATAAGTCAGATAGTCCTAGAACTTCGCAAAATTGCATAAATCAGAGGGTCCTGGAACAAATTTGCATGTGTCAGACGGTTCTGGAACATCGCATATTTGCCTCGGATAATTTTGAAAATTTAAAAAATTGCGTAATAAAGACTGTTTTGAGGCATTTCAAATTTGCATGAGGTAGACATTTCTGAAAAATCAAATATTTTCATAAGCCGAATGGTTCTGGAACATCAGTTATTTAAAATAGACCAAATGATTCTGAAGTCTCACAAAATAGAATAGATCAGATATAGCATCACAGATTTACATAATTCAGCCACAGCTTACAGGACCTCCCATAAAGATGAAGTAGGCGAAGCTACTCACCATAAGGAACCCCCTCCAAAGATAAAGTAGGCGGAGCTACCCACCATACAGAACCTCCCACAAAGATAAAGTAGGCGGAGCTACACACCATACAGAACCTCCCACAAAGATGAAGTAGGCGGAGCTACACACCATACAGAACTTCCCACAAAGATAAAGTAGGCGGAGCTACCCACCATACAGAACCTCCTCCAAAGATAGAGTAGGCGGAGCTACCCACCATACAGAACCTCCTCCAAAGATAGAGTAGGCGGAGCTACCCATAATACAGAACCTCCCACAAAGATAGAGTAGGCGGAGCTACCCATCATACAGAACCTTCCACAGAGATAAAGTAGACGGAGCTACCCACCATACTGAACCTCCCACAGAGATAAAATAGACGGGGCTCACCTTACAGAACCTCCCACAAATATAAAGTAGGCGGAGCTACCCATCATATAGAACCTCCCACAAAGATATAGTAGGCGGGGCTCACCTTACAGACCTCTCGGCCGGCCATGGGAGAGGAGGGATGCAGTTTGAGCAGGATGGGCCAGCTAGGAGCTACAGATCCCACAAGACGACAGCGAATATCGTCAGCAAGGTCAGTTGAAGGTTCCACGGTCCGCAGCAACCTGCGCGAACTCCAGTTGTGTCTCACAGAAGGTTTCAATCTCTTTTTCAAAAGGAACAAACAACCAGAATATTTTATAGACAAATATATCATTTTCCCTATACCTTTACAATAAATGTTTCGGTAACCATGGCTCTACGTGCCGTTTTAGACTAAGGGAAATAAGTAAAGCGAGCCGGTAATCTAAAATCTTTGCGAAATCGATGGGAGGGTTCATCACTGTTGAGATAGGTCCAACTAGGAAATTATAGAAACTTGAGATGGAATATTTTGACGTGGCGACAAAAGTTTATAAAAAGAAATGAAACTCCTCCAGTTATAAATAAAAACTTATTCTAAGGTCCATCTATTTAAGTGAATTTGCCATGGCTGGTGTTTTGGCTATGTTACCTTCCTGAATACGCTAGTTTGTGGAGATAGATGGCAATAGATGGTGATTAGTTTAAGCATTTATTTCAAAGAGAGATTTTCGTTCTCTTGTAATAAATATATTTTTTCGAATAGTAATATATAGTGCTCTGTAGAGAGCTCTCTGATTATTATGAATTAAAACAAATGAGAGCTTATTTCCCATCCCTGGACACTTTTATTTTTCCGTTCATCATTACTCTTCATAATTCAACCTTTCATACCTCATTCAAAAAGGTTAGAAATAGTCAATATTTCACCTTGAAATAAATTTTGATTTTTCATTGAAAAGAAACTAATGCGGTATAACTTCTAGTGTCGTTTTACAATCACAGGCCGCAGTGCATTATAAATGAGAGCTTATAAGAGAATAAGAGTAATGGAAATCAGATGAATCTTGAAGTTATGGACGTTAATTAGGATAGGAGGAGTGTAAACACCAACACCTTGTTCCGAATTGAGGTTGCTGTGAGTACTAAGCTCATTATTACTAAGTACTTCAATCTAGGTGGAGGGGTGTAAATGGGAAATATGAACCATCGCTGGTGGACAGCCGTAGTCTGGTTTCGAATTGAGGTTGCTGTGAGTACTAAGCTCATCATTACTAAGTACTTCAATCTAGGTGGATGGGTGTAAATGGGAAAAACGAACCATCGCTAGTGGACAGCCGTAGTCCTGAGGTCCTGCGCCCCGCCAGTCCAGGGACGTCCAGGGCAGAGGTCCGAGAGACAGTCCGGCTAAGCGTGGACGTACACTTCACTACCACCTGGTCCTGCTCAGGTTTCACGCGGAACTCCAGGCCCCGAGTCACCACGAATTGTCCCCCGGCCTCCCGTACCGTGGGGTAGTGCCGCACGTCTTCCACCTGCAGTTCGCTGGGTGACTACACGGGTAGATATAGAGGTAGTTTGTAGACAACGATAATGTCCCTATTCGCTAAAGAAAAGAAAACATAAGTCGAGGAGAAGAGCCTCTTTTATAACAGTACGATCGTAAAAACTTCTAGGTAATTGCCCTTCTACGAGTACTCTTATAGTCTTGTCGCAAAAATATGATTGTCCATACAAACCAGAGCAGGATGAATCTGTGGTGGTTAATAACGACAATCCACATAAATAATTTCTTAAAATTATATTTGATAGCGATTTTGTTTTAAGTTGAAAATTTGCCTTGAATTAAATACCAAACGATGTACGTTTTCGTTGTTTTTAAATATTGCGAAATATGTTATATTTTTTTGTTTTAAATATAAATATTCAATATGTATTTCTTAAATATTTATAATTTGATATTATGAGTAATTTTATTTTTCACTTTTGATCAAATTGAAATTCTTGTTTGATTGCTTGCAAATGTTCGTTAAAGTTTATATTTTAAATACCGCGTATTTAAATTTATGTGGGCGGCATAGACTTATTAGCGGAGTCATTAACAAATTATTTATTGTAAAATCAACTTTTAATTACATTTATTTATACAAATTATCAGAAGGGTTAAATTGGTGTATATTCACACACACACACACACAAGCCTTTTTATTGGGGCATCCAGCCCTATACATGATTCCCCTCTACAGGATTTAGCAAAGGAAGATATTTCGAAAGTAAAAACTAGAATACAGGAAGTAATAAGGAAAAAGAAAAGCGAGAAGAAAGAAAAAAAAATAAATATAACCATATATACAAAAAATAAACATACAGAGCAAAAGGAACCATACATGATTAAAAATTTAAATTAAAGTACCAATGTTTAAAATATGTCAAGGTTAGGATATCATTGAGAGGGCTAGTGTTGAATCAGCCGCATTCAATCTTCGTTTTCTTCCTCCAAGCAAACCACGACATTCGGCGCTTCCATTGTTCTCCAACGGACATTGACTGCGGCCTTGTAGAATTTATATAAACCGAGGGAGAGACCCTGATCAACCATCAGTGTGTTCATCCAGCTGCAAATTTGTTGGCAGTCAGGTTGAGACCAGGGTAAGTCACCCAAAATTTCTTTCCTCTGTTTCTCTAAGCAAGAGCATCCAAATATTATATGCATAATTTCGTCTTGGATTCTGTTTTTACACAGATCGCAAGTTAGAGTCAAATCAATTTTCCAGCGATTTGAACGATTTTCTGGGAAGATCGTCCAAAGGAGTCTCAGTTGTGCAAAAAATCTTTTAATTGCTAGAGGAATAGTTGTGAATAAATATCGTTCTGCTGTTATTGAATTTTTTAGGTATTTGAAGTGACTGTAATGTGAAGTGTTTAGGATTTTCGCCATGTCGTTTTGGATGCTTTGTTCGGTTGCTATTCGAATAATACCAGGGATTTCAGTCATTATTGCAGCGTAATCCGGACAACCCTTCAGGAACGAAAAACCGTTTGAGTCTAAAATGGTTGACAGGTTTTCGACAAAGGTTAAACCAGCCCTTTGATTGCTGTGTAATGTCCAGAGGTGTGACAAACATGCCCGGGGCAACCTACTCTCTTCCATTTTCATAATCCTCACCCAAAATCTCAGGACCTGTTTAATAATGATAACTTCCTGTGATACTCGTCCACACTCCATTCTTAGCATAAAGCCCGGAGTATACTTTGGTAAATTTAGGTAGCGTCTTAAGAAAATATTCTGAACCTGATCAACTACCTTTACTTGGTTGAGTGCCCAGCAGGGTGCGGCGTATAGCATGTGAGGTAAGACCGTCGAATCAAGTAATCTCATTGCCGCATTTAGAGAGTTCATCTTGGATTTTGTCAGAACTTGCCACACAGCGCCAATTGCTGCCAGGGCTTTGCCCTTGTAGTGTGACGCTACCTTGTTTAGTGAATTTGCACTTGTAAGCGGATATCCCAAGTATAGATATTTCGTAGTAACAGACAGTTGCCTCTCACCCCAGAACCATTTGTCATTTTGTGCTAATCGACCGCCGTTTCTGAAAACTACAATTTTTGACTTATTTTCATTCAGGGTTAATAAATTTGTTTCAAAATATTTTCTTAGCATATTGATTTTTATTTGAAGGTTATTTTTGGATTCTCCAATCAAGACAATATCATCTGCGTATAGTAGAATATGAACATATCCATAATTTGGGAGATATATTCCCGGTAAATCTGAATTATTGTAGAGACCGATTAAATCATTTATAAAAAGTATAAATAAATAAGGTGACATCGGCTCCCCTTGTAAAACTCCCGAACGCACCTAAATTGGTGTATATTACATGTTGAAGTTATTTTTTGTATCTGGGTGGTCAAATATCATTTCTAGATTATATAATGTTAGATATATGTGTTTGATAAATTATAGATAAATATTTACATTTTATATGATTTATGTTTTATATTTAAAATGATGTATAATTATTTTATTATATTGATATGACAACAATTAATATGATATTAATGTTAATATATGGGAGCCGCTACAAATCTTCTATCATCATCAACCTATCTAAATCAATATTGAAATCATCTGAATTAGACATTTTATATAAAGGTCTAAAGTATAGAATTTCAGAAAAGCCCGCTATTCCAAAAATCGTTAATAGTGTTGAGACACACACTCTCTCATCGCCCTGCCCACTCTGTGGGAAAGAATCCTCGCAGTCCACCAGTGGCGGAGACTTTCCAGAGGTGGCCGCCACCAATGACGACTTGTATATATTTATATATATATGTATATTTATTAATTGTTTTATATTTTTATCTATTTATTCATACTTTCATCATTAAATAATCACATTTATTTATATTTATTCTGTATTTAACCTTATATAATCTTATATGGACATTGTAATAAATCAGTTTCAATCTCACTCTCTCTCTCTCTCACTTTTATCAAAACCCACAACCATCAAGATAAAAATAAAGTATCGTTTAAAGGCGTGTTGCCCGAAAGTTTCTCTTAAATAAAGAGAAAAACATTTCCTAATCGAAAAACTAAAAGTTACTAATGGCTTGTGTCATCTGTCAGAATAAATATTAACTGATCGTTGATTGTTGAATTATTCCATAATTGGCCAAATATCCTTTTTTAATTAACCAAGAAAAGGTTTTCTGGAGATAGAGATTGAGCCACACTGACGAGAGCCAACAGTGTAGCTAGCTTTTCTTAATTAATGAAGAAAGGGTATTTTGCCAATTCCGATAAAATATAAAAATCAAATATTAGATGGCGCAAGCCAAGCAACTTGCACAATCAAATGTCTTCCTCTTACTTTAGAAAATGTGGTTCAGTTTGCTAAACTACCTACCTTTTCATTGTTGATGTACCATTCCAACACAGGTCGAGTTGGTGACAGCTGCGATGTGCAGTTTAACTGGACAATATCCCCAGCTCGGAATTGTTTGTTGGTAGCTCCAGAGATATGCGGTCTACGAGCGTTCGGCAGTACCTGGGGTGTATCTACACAGTAGCCCTTCATCAGTATATTCCACAGACAGTATACAGTCAACGTACCATGGCTCATCACTCGGTCCAATATCAACAACTCCTCCTTTGCCCGAGAATACACCTGGTCCATGTGAGCGGTGCATTTGATCCGTAGTCCCCCAGCTGCGATCTCTGTTGTCACAGGGACTTGCAAAGTCCTTCTTGTGATGGAACCTCGGTCTCTAGGTTGGCGTTCTTCGAGGCCAAGTAAACTGGGTCGTGCCTGCATCCACATCACCTCATCTATACACTTGTGTTTCAGCACAAAAACTAAATTGATCTATAATTATAAAGCCCATCTTTTTTCGGTCTGGCATATACTAGTATACATGTATGAAGATGATAAAGAACATTGTTAATTTGGCAACAATATTCTGCTACCAAGAATGACAATATACAATAGTGAGATTGACAAATCCACTAACTAGTAACCTGGTGTAACGATATGGACATCCAGGTAGTAGGTTCTCTCGTAATCAGTCTCGTAAAATTCCAACCTGAAGCATAGACTTGTGATATAGGAGTTTTTCCTAATCATAATATAAAATCAACCATTGATACACTCATGGAAACAAAACTTTAGTAAATTATACCTTTTAAAATGAATATATATATCGTATATTTTAAACTGTATAATAATGACACTTTTAGTATATGTCACATATCTCCCAATTAGTTAGAGCCGATGCCTTAAAATATCCTACCTTCTATTAAAATGTACACTGTTTCTATTTGCTACCACTCCCATATTTTGTATATATGCTATATATTTATTAATAATACCTGTAAACCTCTATTTGTATGTAAAACTTAAAATGCTGACGTCAAAATAAAGATCCAAAGAGAGAGCGGTCAGCTGGTGGCAGGGACAGAGGGGAGGAAAAGCCAACACCCAGCTTATGTGGGGCCCCCAGGGACTCTTTATAGACGACCCCTGAAAACAAGACAGGTTTTGGCAGGGGGTCAGAAGATGTTCTGGAGGGTGGCCATCAACAGACGGCTGCTGTCTTTCACACACACTCTCTCTCCATGTCTCGGTGATAAGCATCCAAGTTTGTGTCATGGCCTCTACCTCTGTCCCGTGGGCTGTCCCCGACCACTCTCGGTGCTAACATCTAGCCCTGTCTCTGCTTCTTGTTGTCCGCGTGTGGGAAGACCATCAACACTCGCCTCACGTACACGACTGCCAGCTTATCCATAAATCGACATTTGCAACAATATTACATATATATATTTATTATTATATATTTTATTATGTTTTGAAAATTGACCAATCCATATATTAAATTATTTCAAAATACTTATTTTCCAATACGAGTTGCCATACGAAATATTCGAAAATAAAAAATATATGATCCAAAATAAGCACTTTTAAATAATATTTTATTATATTTTTTAGATTATTTTTTTAAGGAGAGAACGTTCGAATTTAAATATATGAGAAAAAAGGATTTAAGCAAATAAAGATTAGTTTATGCTTAAAATATGGAACATCCTTAAGTGTTGTCCGTGAGTGTATCATTGATGTCACTTTCTCTCTTTAAAATAGAATAGAGATCTATGAAATTTCCTATATCATCACATACATTGAGAGAAGTAATTCCTAAATATAAACATAATGACAAGAATTGCAAAGGGCATCTATAAAGGGTAAAAATTAATTTATTATATATTTAAGATGTCTAATAAAAATTTAAGTGCATAATAAACGTCTTTTTAAAGTGCATTAATAATTATTTATTGCAAAGTGATAATGCACACTATTATAGAGAAACATTGTTAACCTCATCTGAACTGAAAGTTAGAAATTTATAATAATGTAATAGTAGATATGTAACACTCATCGAACCGCATGATCATAGCACTTATACATATAATTTCTGCTATTATATATACATAATAAATATTATAATATTTATATAATTACTAGCGGATGTGTACCCGGCTTCGCCCGGGTTTTATCCGAGTGAAAGTTTGCCTAACGAATATTATTGATAATAATTCCGGAACACACAGAATATTATGATAATAATGATAATAATATTCGTTACATTATATATTTATATAATATATTTTTCGAGCAATATATACTCTCTCTACTGAATAGATTTTTAAAAAAGATATTAGAGCGGCACCTAATAAAGTTATTTGGAACTGGAACTGAATTTTGGATTTCATTTTCATAGATATAAAGGATAACACTACTATGCGACTTGATTTACATCAATGTAAATAATTAATATTTTACTTTAGAATATAACTCATTGTAGATAGCTCAACTTGATCAACCTTCTCTCTCCACGATTCTAATTATTACAGATAACTTCATTAAATCAACTTCCATCATTGCTCAACATATTGTAAATAACTACCTTGTGGTTTCTTCTATCTCCTTATGTTGTTGCCTCTTTGTTTAATGTATATATGGTAATTTAAACCAACAACCCTATATTGTATAATACTTATAACAAGATTGTCAAGTTGTATATAGAAACACATCTATAAATAATTATACGCATGATTGACATGTGTCATTGCATCACCATATGTAATGTACTTTGTACAAACTGAGGATGAATAAATAAAACTATGTAATAGATTAAGAGCTGAGCTAAGCAGGAGATCGAGATAGAAATCAACCCTAAAGAGGAATTTGGCAGACCGTTGCCATCAGGGCCAAAGGGTGTAGAATACCGCAGACGCCCCACGCCCTTTGCACCCGTTTAAAGTCCAAAATTCCCGCATGTCTCCCTCTCGGCAAAGATATAAAAAGCCTCTGCCCTAGCCGAAAAAATAGTCACTTCACCATCGGCGTGAGCCCTCGTCGGTTGTACCCAGGTCCACCTCATCACCATGTAGAACAGTAAGAACTCTTCTAACTCCATCTTGCTCTTAGCTCGACTCCTATCTGTTCACGGAACTTTCCTACTACAACTGTTTCTCTTCGCTTTTTTTTTGTGTGTGGACATTCCCTAGTTTTCCACTTTGCCTCGACAACGACTGCCTGTACTCTGTGAGAACTGTTAAAGGTCCTCCAAGGTGCAGAGAGGTACTGGAAAACTCTCCACGCCCTGACTCTCCCTCTCGGTTACTACAGGTTTGACCCTCGGTTACCACAGCTATAGCGAGAGTCGACAGGATACCTCATCACATATTAGTCGACAGGATTCCTCAGCACAGATATGCTTATTTAATGCTCTTTTTCTCAATTGTTTATTTTCTCTTGATAATTTTGTTACCTACTTTTCTACAATATGAATTATTGTAAATAGTTTCACGCGCAATTATCCAGATCGGATATAGCGTGTTTTATTTGCAACACTGGTAATAAAAATATAAATAAATAATATTTATATAAATAATTATTTGTGTGGTTAATAGATAAATAAAATTATGCATAGTTGCTTTTATTTGGGCAGATATCGTCTATGGAGATGATATAATTTCAATTTTATGTTATTTTCCCAATTATTTCGTCTTAGACGTTTTACCAAATCTGATTTGGCCTTTATTATTATAGCCTGGCTCATCAGTAGTGAACCTTATAGAGTTTATTCTGATAATAGCGTTAGAATTTTAATATTTGTTCGTCTTGATTAGAGAGAGAGATTTTAGTTTCCCTTCTTAATCGTTTAACAATTTAACAAACAAAATCCTTTGAATTAAAATAAATACAGTGGTACCTCGACATACGAGCGCCCCAACATACGAGTTTTTCGAGATACGAGCCGACCAGCAAGTGATTTTTTGCTTTTAGTTACGAGCGAAATTCGAGATACGAGTTCGGTTCGGTAGTAACACGCAGTCGCGCCATCACGATCAGTGGAGGAGGTTATTTCTACAAGCGAGATAAAGGAGATCTTAGGAATGTGGGAGAGAGTTTCACAGTTCGTGGAAAAAAACATCCAGAAAAAGTTGCAACAGGTCGTGCATCTGACCTTTTTAATGACACTTGCCTAACTCATTTCCTGAACATTCTGAGAGGGAGGAAGAAACAAACCTCCTTGGACATGTTTTTTTCTAAAAGGCCTACAGGTGAAAGCGAGAAAAATGTAGCGAAAAAGGCAAAGACCAGTGAGGATATCTAATTTATTTCTTTACATTCTCTTTTTTGTTTTTGTGCAATAAATATTTGATATTTATAAATACGTTTTTATTATTTAAAACCACGTAACAAAAATAACTGGGGTGACATTTGGGAGGTTGGAACGGATTAATGGTAGTTCAATTGTTTTGTATGGGGAAATTTGCTTCGAGATACGAGTAATTCAAGATACGAGCAAGGTTGCGGAACGAATTAAACTCGTATGTCGAGGTACCACTGTACTTCTCTCATTAAATAGACGTTCTTTACAATTTTAATGGTTTGGGCATCTCCTCAAATATCCTCCTATATCTTGTTTAAGCACGGTTTCATCACGCTATTGTTTAAGCATTAGAATATATTAAGAAAAAAAAGGCATCTCCTTATCGTGCAACTTAAAGTTGCTGATGGCTTGCGCCATCTATCGGAATAAATATCAACTATTCATTAATTTTTAATTATTCCACAATTGTGAATATATAGTACAAATGTGATATTGTACTGAAATAAGGTGCATAAATTAGGAAAAAGGCATCTCCTTATTTCGTGCAACTGAAAGTTGCTGATGGCTTGCGCCGTCTATCGGAATAAATATAAACTATTATCGTTAATTTCTAATTATTCCAGTTGATTCCTAATTGGCCAATTCTGGAATAATTAGAAATTAACGAGAATAGTTGATATTTATTCCGATAGATGGCGGAAGCCATCAGCAACTTTCAGTTGCACGAAATAAGGAGATGCCTTTTTCATAATATTCCACAATTGATGATATTTGATATTGGTTGAATAGTTGATATTTTTTATTCCGATAGATGGCGCAAGCTATCAGAAAATATAAATTGCACGATAAGGATATGCTCTTTGTTCCTTAATTTATGCACTGTATCCCAGAACAATATCAAATTTGAACTATTTTTTCACATTAGAATATATGATGCATTAGAGCGCCGTCTGTTTTAAGAAATTATAACTATTTCAGATACGTGTGATTCTTTTAAAAATTAAAAAAGGACAGTAGAAATTGTTTAATTTTCAAAAGAATAATACGCGTCTAAAATAGTTATAATATAATATTAGGATATTTAAATAAAAAGGTATATATTGAATCAGATAATCATTTATTTTACCAAAATTAAAACATATGATATTTTGATCCAATATATATGCCTTTCTATTTAAAGATGTATTTATGGATTTCTCTTTTTTCAAAACAATATTATAAAATATTATATAAAAGGGCGTACCTGGATCTGTAAAGAAGAAAAAATTGTTCTTTTTTTTTACAGATCCAGGTACGCCCTTTTATATAATTTTAAATTAATTATATAATCTCAGTGCTGCGTATATAAGCAGAATCGTCCAATACAGTATTAGAGCTCCAAGAAGCGGTCTGGTGGATTAAATTGGCGAAACCGCTGGGAGGGTTCACCACTGATGAGCCAAGCCCTCCCTATATATTTTTTCATCGCAGTAAGAGCAGTAGAAGTTTGCATTATGTATAAAAGAAACATTCGCGCTTTTAAATCCTTTCATTTTATATATATATAGATGGCGCGTTATTGTTTTGTGATAATCTTAATTGATGGATCGAATTTTGACTCAAATTAGGATATATGTTTATTATTATAAAATGGGGGCATATAGGATAGATTTCACTAAATATCAGTAAGCGATCTTCTCTATAGGTTATATTTCAATGAATTCTATATCTAAGGAACACATAAAAAGTATAATATAGAGTAAAGCTATAAAATCAGTAAGATATATGGGGACTAACCCCCGAGGACCCAAATAAAAATCACAATCGGTTCTTTCTTATCACCCAGTTGTAAAACTGTCCCGATTCTAAAAAATATCGAATTTCTCCTTTTATCAACACTAAAGCTCCATATACTGTTAAATATATACTATAACATACAAGATACTAATAATATATGGGCAATTTTATATAAAGAGTATATATATATGTTATGATTATAATGTTTTGATGTTTTGGAATGATAACGAATTGAAGGTACAGTCGTGAAAAAGGAAAAAATAGTTATTTACTTATCAAGTAGTTTTTTTTTTTTTTCAATTACTTGAAAATAATTATACATTAAGTATTTATCACAGTTATATATATATAATTTATAAAATGAATCCTATATTATTAAATTAAAAAATAATAGGTATAGGTAAACTATTCGTAAATTAAATTTTATTGCCATCTATCGTTAAAACTTTACACAAATAAATTTACTGGCAATGTGTTTCTTTTAAATATCATCAAATATTATCTCTACAGACCTTACTGCAATGATATGAGTTATTGAATGAGAGGGCTTGGCTCATCAGTAGTGAACCCTCTCAGTTAAATCAAATGCAGGGTATATAACAAAACCAGTCCAATACAATAGTAGAGCGGTCTAGAGATTAATTTGGCGAAACCGCTGAGAGGGTTCACTACTGATGAGCCAAGCCCTCTCATTCAATAGCTCATATCATTGCAGTAAGGTCTGTAGAGATAATATTTGATGATATTTAAAAGAAACACATTGCCAGTAAATTTATTTGTGTAAAGTTTTAATAGGTAAACTATACATATTTACAACAATTTTCAAAAAGTGGTATATTCTAAAACTATGGTAAAAAATGTAAAACAGTCAATGAATGGAAATAAAATATATGTTTGCAAAAAATAAAATATTTGCATTTTAGATTATATACTATATATACAATATAAAGTTATAGGAGGATGATATTTATGTATCAAAGAGTAAACTCTTTCTTTAAAAATGCATCAGAATAACGCTCTGTACATCACCTCAGTAAAAACTTAACTATTAATGATAAAGAATTTTTGTAGATTATTCTTTATAATCACTAGTAGATTATTTTACTAGTGCATTGAGCAATGAATCTTTCTGATGAAATATTGAAGAAAGCGGTGACTCTTTATTGATTTATCAAGAAATTAGGTTGGTCAAATATCATGGAATAAGTTAAATCAACGTTTAGTTGATTTTTGTTTCACTTGATGGCGTTTTGCTATTCATGTGAGGGGTCAGGATATACCTTTTATGTTTTAAATATATATATTTAGATAATTATTGTATTCATGTGAACTGGTCTAACAATAAAGGGAATATTTGAAATATTTCTTTACAAGTTTCATTCATGCAAGTGTATTCTTATAACATTGTATATGAATTATCATAACACATATGTGGTTCATATGCCAAATATCATTCACTAACATAGCTCAACTATTAAATAATATCAACAAATAAATGACCAACGATACATTTCTTATGACAATTTTTCCCTATTGAGAATTTCTTGGCACATAGAGTTGAATATAAGTGGTACATCTAGTGTATAAAATGCTTAAATTCATCTACCCGCCTGGTATTACATGTGTAGATATGTGGGGTACTCACAGTACAATCAGTCAAAACGGTCTACCAACCATAGCCTGGCACTACATGTATAGATATGTGGTGTACTTACAGTACAAGCATTAACAGCCCTCTGCCTACAATAATCTGGTACTACATTTGTAGACATGTGGTATACTTATAGTACAATTAATTACAACCCTCTACCCGCCATAGACTGGTAATACATGTGTAGACATGTGGTTTACTTACAGTACAAGATGTCAAAACGCTCTACCCACCATAGCTTGGTACTGCATTTGTAGACATATGGTATACTTATAGTACAATTAATTACAACCCTCTACCCGCCATAGACTCGTAATACATGTGTAGACATGTGGTATACTTACAGTACAAGCTGTCAAAACGCTCTACCCACCATAGCTTGGTACTACATTTGTAGACATGTGGTGTACTTACCATTCAAGCCTCATTAGCCCTCTGCCTACAATAATCTGCTACTACCTGTGTAGACATGCCATGCTTATCATACAAGCATTAACAACTTTCTACCTATAATGATTTCGTACTACATGTGTAGACATGTGATGTACTTACAGTACAAGCAACTACAACCCTCTATCTACCATGTCATGATGATAAATGGTGCTCAATGCTAAATTACTGAGCCAACTGGAATCATTGGAGA
Organism: Cordylochernes scorpioides; assembly: GCA_030710605.1. Classification (NCBI taxonomy): domain Eukaryota; kingdom Metazoa; phylum Arthropoda; class Arachnida; order Pseudoscorpiones; family Chernetidae; genus Cordylochernes; species Cordylochernes scorpioides. The sequence continues at coordinate 16,708,122 of CP092864.1, forward strand.
AAAACTGTATTCTAAAATGGATTCCTGCCCATGTTGGGATCGGGGTAATGAGATGGCGGATGCATTAGCAATGGAAGCCAGAAAGTTGAGCCAAAGGAAAGAACAAAAGTCAGTATTTGATGCTTTGGAAAAATACAAGGTAATTCAACAAAAGATAAGGAAAAGTCAAATATGCTAATAAACTCTGAAAAAAAGAATTATAAAACCAATAACAAGACTCAGGATGAAACACCACAAAGGAATGACAATACATCCAGATGGCACAAGAACCTACAGGACATGCAACAATTATCCTGGTGTGGAACTAACACCTACCCACATATTCTAATGTCCAGCAATGGGCGCAGAAAATTGACATGGACCCATAACAGCAACTTTACACACCCAAGATAGAGAACATTATAACTGATGTGATAGATATGTACGGAGACATCTGAGGTTCTTCATTGTACATGACAACAACAACACCAACAACAGAAAATTATCAAGGACCCACAACAGCAACTTTACACACCCAAGATAGAGGATATTACGACTGCTGTGATAGAGATGTATGGAAACATCTGAGGTTCTTCATTGTACATGACAACAACATAGTGCTTATTGTGAATTTGAATGGTATTTATTCATTATTATCTCTATATATAATATTATATTTTTTGAAAAAAAATTATAATTAAATTTACTTTTGATTAACTCACTGAAGAGCTAAAGATATTTTAGGTTTATTATGCATTTCTGTAAAATATTATGTTTGCTAGTCTTAAAGAAAAGTGATTTAAAAAAATAAGATATCTCTTTTGAAGAACACACAAGTGTTAAGAGATGAAACAGATGATGGAATAAAATATAATTATTCTCAGTAATATAAAAATCTACATTATCTCAAAAACATCTCTAATATTTATATTTGTTTTAAATTAAAATTCAAAATTTAAAATAAATAATAAATAAAGTAAATACAGAGAATTCGTTTAATTAAAATATACAAATAAATAAATAAACTTCAAAAAGCATATAAGTATAGTGAAATATTATTTTTATCAAATATAAAAATAAAATATTCAATTTTAAATCTTGGAATCACATATTTTATTCAGTGAAAAAAAGAATAAAAAGGCGAAGCTGGCAACCCTGGAAGAATATATTGATTACGCCACACTGCCTAAGGGGTCGGTAAACTTTAATGGAACATATTTCTACGTAGCCCAAAGAAATCTATATTTAAATAATAAATATTCTATATGTACACATTACAATTTTATGCCAACTCTTTTTTAAAATTATATTTATGTTTAAATAATCATATTTGGTATATAAATTGAGCGTATATTTGGGTCAATTTATAAAATATTTTAATATTTATATTTCTTCTGAATTTATTTTTCAAAATCCATCAAGTGTGTGAGTTTTACCCTATTCTCGGATGTCGGTAGACAAGATGTCTAAATCCTTGGTTTACGACCGTTACGATGCCGGATCGAAAACCGCATTGGACACTTTTTCATAATTAAAAAATGCTCCAATGGCCACCGATTCTTGAAAAAGTCCATCTCCAACCAAACGAGGCCTCTGGCACACTTTTAGTACAAAGTCGAACTGCTTTTCACGCCAAGCGTGAACAAAATTTCCTCTGTATTTCAATTTCAATTTCAATTATTTTATTTCCAAAGCGCTATATCCCGCAAAGGATACTTGCGCCAAAAAGGAGAAAAGTTTATTTACATAGGTTATTTACATTATTCAACGCATGAAAACATTAGAGATCCAGATTTTGTAGAAAGTTTAGAATGTATTTACAAAATGAATTGAACTTTAAATATGATTTTCTATCGGAATTCAAATCGTTATGTTCACAAACAACTAGTTCATTCTTCATTCTATAATCTTGAAATGCTGGGCAATCGTTATATATATATATAATAGAAGACCAGCCACACCAAAGACTTTCTACTTTCTTAAATTTTGTCCATGAGTGTAGAAATCAATATTTAACCGATAGAATTGTTATATCGTTAATAGCTCTCACAGGTAAACCCCTGCGAGGTATACATTACATATAAAAATTCGAAACTATTATAGACGCGTATGATTCTTTTCAAAAATAAACAATTTCTACTGTCCTTACTGTAATGGAAAAATTAGTGGGAGGGCCTGGCTCATCATTTGATAACAGATGACGCGCTAATGCATCATGCATTAAATATAAACTCCAAATCTATAAGTATGAAACAATATTCAACAATTATGTTTTTATATTATACAATGCTGATTTTAAAACGCCAATGCCCATAATTTCTACAAATACATCCGCCAACAGTTCCTTCATATTGCCTACTGTATTAGAAGAACAACCAATAAAAAACCAAAGCGATATTCGTGGATTAAACTGACAAAATATCCTGGAGGGACCCCGCTGATTACCTAGACCCATCCACTATTTTATTGATGCATTTGAAGGAGTATAAAACGGTTTTGAGTTGGAAATTGACCTTACATACTTTCACTCTACTTAAAGATAGCGCATTAATTCCATATTTCCACGCACGCGGTATATATAACAATTTATATTACTATATCAAATAATACATGTAATACATAAGTATATAATTAGAAGACCCGGAAACGAGAAATGGAGGTCTGGGATTGAAAATGAGGGACTCAACGGACGAAAGACAAACCGATTGATTGGCCTTACATTAGCCTTATCTAGAGTATACAATATTTAAACTGGGGAGGACTTTCAACTGGTTCTGATATTGTTCTAAATCAGGTACTATGTGCACTTCCTTCTAGAATGTCTACGCCCGGAAGGAGAGAATCAACATAGGATATTGGATCGACAAGGAGAAAGTTTCTGAAAATCAACAGGATTCTAATAGTATAGGCATATAGATTTATACTATAATATCTTGTTGAGCAATGGAATCAAATACACCATAATTCTTAGAAAAGAAACCAAATAGACCTTATTCTAGAACAAAGGAACCAAATAAATTTTTTTTTAAACCAAGGAGCCAAAATATCATCTTGTAGATTCAAAGAGCCAAATACACCATCTTGAAGAACCAAGGAACCAAATAGATAATATTGTGGCACCAAAGAGTCAAATACATTACCTTGTAGAACCATATACGCCATCTTGTAGAACCAAGGAACAAATATACATAACCTTGTAGCACCAAAGAGCCTAATACAACATATTGCTAAGCCAAAGAACACTTAATAAGGTCTGACCGTCACATCTGTCCACAGTCCCCGCTGGATATACTCAGCTGCCCATTAATCCCTGAGAGGGTTTCTGGGTGCCGGGGGAAAAATTCTCCCAACATGAAGTGATAGAATAAATTTATTCCAAGTTTCCAAAGCTGCACGAGCTACAGGAATGTATTTGGCTGAAGACTGTGTTCCATCGGATGATAGGTGTCCCTACCTCGATACCGTTGAGCTGGAAGGTGAGACTGGCCGACGGCCTGGATGGCCGAGAGATACAGGAGATGTTGACGGTCTGGCCCACGCGGAGAGTCTCTGTTGGTCCGAAGATCTCCGGCCCGTCCTCTGGTATAACTGGAACACACAGGCATATCTTGGCTGAAATTTGCCTTGAGGAACTAACTACATCATTTATGTACATTGGAAGCCTTAGGTTATCATCAAAAGAATATATCTGTAAAGGAAGCTCTCTGAGAAAGAGAACGCTTCGCGATTTTTCGTGTTATCCTTCCGCAGGGGCCATGCTAATCTTCTCTGTATCGTTCCTATTTTAGTTAATTTACCGCCGAACAAGTGTCACAGGGGCCATTCTAAGCTTCTCTGTATTTTTCCTATTATAGCAGTTGTACCGCTGAACTGGTATCACAGGGGCCATGTTAATCTTCTCTGTGTATCGTTCCTATTGTAGTAGCTGTACCGCCGAACAAGTATCACAGGGGCCATGCTAATCTTCTCTGTGTCCTTCCTATTGTAGTAGTTGTACCACCAAACAAGTATCACAGGGACCATGGTAATCTTCTCTGTATCGTTCCTATTGTAGTAGTTGTACCGCCGAACTGGTATCACAGAGGCAATGTTAATCTTCTCTGTATTGTTCCTATTGTAGTAGCTGTACCGCCGAACTGGTATCACAGAGGCAATGTTAATCTTCTCTGTATCCTTCCTATTGTAGTAGTTGTACCACCAAACAATATCACAGGGACCATGATAATCTTCTCAGTATCGTTCCTATTGTAGTAGTTGTACCGCCGAACAGGTATCACAGAGGCAATGTTAATCTTCTCTGTATTGTTCCTATTGTAGTAGCTCTACCGCCGAACTGGTGTCACAGAGGCCATGATAATCCTCTCTGTATCCTTCCTATTGTAGTAGTTTTACCGCCGAACTGGTGTCACTAGGACCATGCTAATATTCTCTGTATCCTTCCTATAGTAGTAGTTTTACCGCCGAACTGGTATCACAAGGACCATGCTATATCATTCCAAATTTTGTCAATATATCGCCAAACAAGCGTGTATAGAGAGAGAATAATTTGGGATTAGGAAACATTTTATTGGCAAGGCAAGTTAACGAAATAAATTTCAAAAAAGAGAAAACAGATGGCGGGATACAATAGCATATATGCATATAGAAATAATGAAGAGTAAGAAGAACATAATGTATATAAGGAAATTTATATTAGAATACATTTTATAATATATATAATTTATAAAAATGATAATAGAATCCGTTTAGGGACGTGTCTCTCTCTTCCGTTAAAATATATAAATATAATTTGTAATATATTTACTTCTAAAAAGCTAAAATTAATACTTAACTTCACAATATTCTCTATATTATCTCTTGAAATATAAATATTGACACCAAACTATAAATTTCAATGTTTATATTTCATAAAATATCAACGAATATATATAATAATAATATAAAAAAAATAAACACAAACTCGCACATAAATTAATTTTTGACCAAATTTTAAAATAATAAAAGTTTCCCCCTATATTTACAGGAGGCCCGAACAAATATTTGAAGTTTTTCTTGAAATTTATCAGAGTTGGTTAGAAAGGGGAATTCATTTTAAACTTTTTAATCTTTTGTTAAATGTATACTTTGAGGTAAAGTTGACAATCTTTTTATTAGTTTTTTAAAACCACGTATGATGGGAAAACGTATATTATTAACTATTATTTCATAACGAAATTTTCATAGCTACTTTCCTTGAGGAATATTGACGTATACATTTTAATGCTATATTGATTAGAATATTTATTTAAATACGAATCCTGTACTTATATATACCTATATATGTATATTTTAAAAATATGGCTTATTTTGGATTGTAATAAGATTATTATATAAAAGATCTTCTGAAACTTCTTAATTGATATACCTTACTGGAAGAGTCTTTAACCTTTAATCGTTTCTATCAAAATTTTTCACTATGAATCTCAGCACTGATTTAATCGAAAGATACAAATTCCTCATCCATAAAAAATCACTTCAGCTAGCCAAATGGCGCTGCCATCTACGTTTTAACCAACTATGCGAACAACTGGATTTCATTCCCCCGTCACTCAGATTGAAGGACCCAGTACGCAACCCTTTCTCAGCGGAACTCATCAAACGCACCCAAAGACAATTACTACGCACCAGAACCAAAGGCTGCTATTCTTTAAAAAAAAAAATAGTGTAGTTATATTTTGCCTGTCGAAGGGCTTTTGCCCGAAAGCTTGTAACGTTTTTTACAATTAAAGAAACTCATCTTCTGAAACTTCTTAATTGATATACCTTACTGGAAGAGTCTTTAACCTTTAAGATTATTTATTAATCCAATATTTCGATGAACCAATCGTCCATCTTTTACGAGGTATTTTGTTATGAAGCACGCAGCAGGTCGCGTTCTTCAGGTGCGCCACGGACGTCTTACAAGCTTCTTGGGCGATAAACCATCTATATATATGACGAATAAGTGGTATAAGATTATATATATATATATATATACAAGGGTCACTCCAAAAGGTTTTATAATCATTTATTTTATCAAAGCTGCAACTTCAAATTTTCAGAGTTTCTCAAAGTATCATTAATGATGGTGTTGATTGATGCCGATCCAATGCCCACACTTTTCCCTTACTGCTGATACGTAATTCTTCAATTTCTTCTTTAGGTGAAAATCTTACCAGCTCAATTATTTTTAGGTCACTGCTGTTGGTGGTCGACCTGAACGAGGTTCATTTTCAAGGTTAGTTTTTTCACATTTAAATTCATTAAACCAATTAAAAACTGATCTAATAAAAATATATTTATCTCCTAAAGCTTTCACCAATATTTCATGGGACTCTTCAGAAGTTAATTTACTTTTATAATCATAAAATATCTTGGCACGTAAACTTCTCTAGTCAACTCTATTGTATCTGATGCAAGGTTTAGAAATTACCGTGTAATGTAAACGAAGTCGCGCCCTCGATAAGTCATTGTTGTTACTATTTTATGAAAATATTTGTGTTAGGTAAAAATGCATGTAGATTTTAATGGTATAATTTATTTTAAAATATTTCAATTATTTAATATTGATTTCAAAAACCTTTGGAGTGACCCTTGTGTATATGCATTTTCTAAAATTAAAAAGAGATATATTGAATCAGAATATAATTTATTCACCAATATTTCAGTTAGATGAACGCCAACACTTTCCAAGGTATTTAACGTATTTATATCAACAACAAACTGAGTGCCTCATAACGAATTCAAAAATATATTTTTTTCTTAAAATCTATATACATATTGTTGCACCAGGCTGCGGTTTGGCAGATTCTTCAGTCTTGATTCTCTCCTCAGACACGTCTTGTATCTTTCCAGAACGTGTCTCAACCATCCTACAAGGTTAAACCAGTCAATAATAAGACAACTATATATTTAGGTAGCACCTAGAATCTCTCTTTATTTATCACATCAAAGTTTAAAGCAGGTGGTGTATTCAATGTATTAAAATACAAATGTTTTAAAGTACATAATATTTTATAGTCATAATCTATTTTATAAATATTTTTTTCGAAAATAGAGCAATCCATAAATAAATCTTTAATTAAAAAGGCATATATTGGATCAAAAAATAATTTATTTTACCAATATTTCATTTGGCTGAACGCCAACCTTTATCAATTTTAAATACATTAAAAATGATATTATAAATATTAAAAAAAAAAATACGCGCATTAATCATGATGCAACAATATTATAGGAATAGGTTTGTAAATGTTATCAAGGAATCAGTGATAAGAATTCAATAACCACCGTTGGTTAGAAGAAAACTCTTTTTCTATTTAACACATGTAAATTATATTGTTTTTCAGCCATACAAAACTATAGCAAGCTAAGACATATATAGTATTATTCCTATTCAAAATATTTTTACTCTGTTTTTTTTCTATTCGTATTTCATAGAGTAATTTAGGTTTTTTATTCAATTAAAGACAAATTAATATAGAGAATAATTAGATTATAATAATTGCAACAGTTTATTTTAGCTGCTACAGGTTGTTCCCTCTCTCCCTACAAAATATATGCTAACTAGCCGAATGACCCGGGCAACGCCCGTGTTTTACCCGATTGAATGTTTTTATTCAAATACTATTTGTTACAATTATAAATTGGCGCCTCAAATAAATGCATATATTAGTTAATAACTATAGCCTATGTGCTTTATCTGTCTATGTACTGATGGCTTCCGTAGGCGTCTCATACTGGGAAAAAGAAAGAGAGGATTCCATTTAGTTATTAACTAATATATGCATTTATTTAAGGAGCGACCCGCTCCAACACAATAGTTACAAAAACGTAAAAGCGAGTGGGGGAGGCATGATGGGGGGGGGGGGCAAAGGTGGCGTGATCGTAGCCAACCAATAGGAGGGCGCCATTCCAAAAAAAAAAAAAAGCAAACGGTGACAGAGTTGATAAATGATTAGGAGATGAAGAATGACGCTCGTAACTGTAAATAGAATATTAAGTGCCGTCTATTGAACGTCTCTGCAAACTAGCGGACTAGGATCGGTTATAAAGGCTCACAACTCCAGTTTAGGAAAACTCAGAAAGCCGATTTGAAGACTATAGTTCCTGGATAATGGCCCTCATTAAAATCGCGGCATTCTGAGTTTGCTGAAATTGGTGTTGTAGCTTTGTCACCGACCTGAATCCGCTTATTGGCAGAGACCGTCAATAAAAGAGACATAGTGTTAGCGTCTATTTCGACGGAATAATTGTACTTTCTATATAAAATCTTCTGGTTGTTCAAAACCTTTATAGAATATAGAGTAAAGATAGAGGCTGCCTGGCCTGCATTCATAGCTCTTCAAATTAAAGACATTTCGGCCAGTAAATCTATTTTATTGACCCGACGTTTCGACAAAATTCTTTTGTCCTCGTCAGGAGCAAACAAAATTAACAAATTTGGCAAGGCGTTAAAAATTATAAATAGAGAATAATTTTTAACGCTTTGCCAAATGTTTTAATTTTGTTCGCTTCTGACGAGGACAAAAGATTTTTGTCAAAACGTCGAGGCAATAAAATAGATTTACTTTGGCCCAATTGTATTCAATTTGAAGAGAATATGGTGCTTTGTTGGCAAACCTTTGATGATAATATTCCTATATGACATAATATTTATATATATACAATGCTAATTATATAGAAATTCACCTGCAAAAAAAGGAATTTCCCAAAACACATATCACACATTTTTATATAAAATAAACTATTAGAGAATAAAATAATAATTAAATTACTATTAAATGTTAACTCAAGCTAACTATTATAATTGTGTATAGTTCAATAATACTGTGGAATCATTTGTTCTTTTTGTTCCAGAAGAAAATAATTGTGCGGTATCTTCTTAAAATTCAGCAGAAAAAGTAATTTAAGATTTTAACCATTTTATTTTAAAATGGGAAGCCTCTATTGTATTTCAAGTATTTTTCCAGTTTCAAATGTTGGATTTTTAAATTGCAATCTGATATAAAAATAAGGAAATTTGATAGATGTAGGGTCATTCCTTTTTTTATTTTTAGAGCTCGAATAAAAAGAATAAATTGCTGTAAATATATACGCACACACATATATGTGAAGATATGAATGATTTACTATATATATTTATATGATTTATAAATTTCATGCTTATATATGTACAATATAGATTCAGAAAAAAGAATATTAAATTAAAAAATATATTAAATAAATAATTCGCTTAGAGTCATCTATCGATATATATATATTTTAAGAAAAAGGCATCTCCTTATCGTCAACTGAAAGTTGCTGATAGCTTGCGCCATCTATCGGAATAAATATCCACTATTCTCGTTGATTTTTAATTATTCCAGAATTGTCCAAATACCCATTTTTGATTAATCAATAAAAGCTAACCACGGACGGGTTTCGGGATGTTGATTAATCAAGAATGGGTATTTGGCCAATTCTGAAATAATTGAAAATCAACGAGAATAGTTGATTTTCATTCCGATAGATGGCGCAAGTCATCAGCAACTTTCAGTTGCACGATAAGGAGATGCCTTTTTCTTAACATATGATTGGAGTTACAGTAAGAAATTTTGATATTCCAATGCCTATCCTTCATTCTGGCTATATGTGCTCAATAATACTATATGAAATTGATATGGAAAGGCCTTTTTCTTAATTTATGCACCTTATCCCAGTAAAATATAACATTTGTACTATTTTTTCATATATATATATAAAGGGATATTTTAATCTGTGATGAATGTTTTTATTAACGCCTTAAAATGAAAATTTTTGCAAATCATTCATATAAAAATGGAAGAATATAAAATATTAGACCAATGACATATTCCTGATGGAAACACGATCGACACTCATTCCTATATTTAAACATTATTATAATTTTCCCCCATTATCATTATATATTTTATATTTAGGAGAGAACGTTCTAATTTACATGTATGGGCAATCTACCGTTATATAAGCAAATAAGGATTGATTTATGCTTAAAATATGAAACTTCCTTTTTGGTTTGTCCGTGAGTGTATCATGGATGTCACTTTCTCTCTCTACAAAAACCCCATTTAATAATGTTCATACCTAATCATAACCTCTCCATATTAATTTCATATATTATTATTGAACACATATAGCCAGAATGAAGGATAGGCATTGGAATATCAAAGTTTCTTACTGTAACTCCAATCATATGTTAAGAAAAAGGCATCTCCTTATCGTGCAACTGAAAGTTGCTGATGGCTTGCGCCATCTATCGGAATAAATATCAACTATTCTCGTCGATTTATCATTATATTTCTTAAAATAAGAGACACTTCGGCTTGAAAAAGGTTTATTATCTCAACGTTTCTACAAAACTCTATTGTCTTCGTCAGAAAATATAGGAAATAAATCATTTGGAAAAGGCGTTAGGAATATTAGAAATATTTATATTGTCTTGTGACAAATTCTTTAATTTTGTTTTTACTCACGAGGACAGAATATTTCTGTCGAAAAGTCGAGAAAATAATTACTTTTCTGGCCGAAGTGTCTTCATTTTAAGAACTATGAATGCCACTCAAGCAACTTTTATCTTCAAGATTATCATCATCATTATATATAAAGATGATCATCATTCAAATTAATTGTCAGACGTTGGGGCAACCGACTGTCTACTTTTGAAAAATGGAAATCTTAAAAATAACTTTGACTTTCGTACATCTATCAAATTTTGAAACATATATTGCTGTATAATATATATTGAACATAATGCAACAATATTTTAGCTTCCAATTTTAAAGTTATTTTGGCATTGAAAAATTAGATACAAAATATTTATCACTGATATATACACTCATGGAGACAAAAAATTTAAGAAAGTTTTACCTTTTAGCATGTATATCAAGATTCAAACAATAACTCAGAAAGATATTTGATATACAATGATTTTTAGTGAAAATACACGAGATAACCATGTGTGAACGAAATTGCCTCTGTCTGTTAAAAAAAAAAGCAGACAACAGGCGATATCATAGACTTTAACCTCCTTAAGTTTTGTTTATAAGTGTATTTTTTGACAGAGTATAATTTTTTTAATATTCGGCAATAATTGAAAAATACGTCACAACAATGATCAGTACCATTGTTGGCAGGAGTAAACGAAGCTAGAGACTACTGGGCCAGATTGAAAATTTCAAGAAAATAACTAGAAGTTGTAAGTTAATTGTTTTATCATCATTATCTTATTTTTCTTTATTTTGAAAATAGAGGTTGTCTTGCCGGCATTCATTGTTCTTGAAATAAAAGACGAAGTATCTCTTATTTTAAATGAAGAAGGGTGAGTTGAATTTTTACTTTTTCGATAAAATTCTTTTGTCCTCTTCTGGAAAAAAATTAAGAATTAACTTTATAGAAAAGCCTTAAAGATATATTTGAGGTATTAGGGAGTTCTCACGCTGTTATTCAATTTTAACACAACATACCGAAAATACAAGTCATAAGTTTTTAATGTCTTTTTATAATTGACCGAAGTTTCCCTTATTTTCCTTTGTATCAGATAATATAAAATAATTCGGAAAAGCTACTTAATAAGAGTGAAAAAGAATCAAACGTAGAGATCGACAAAAGTCAAACTTGGTGCAATAAACTTGAGCGGTTTGAAAAGGACGACAGTGAGTTACTAAATGTCTGACAATAAAATGTGAAGGTTGATAAATTCTAATTATAATATAATGATCATAAAAATATTATACTGAATGTTGCCTGGGCGGCATTCATATTTATATAAATATAGACACTTCGGCCAGTTTATTTTTATTTACTTCTCCTGACGAAAACAAAATATTTTTGTACAAACGTTGAGAAAAATAAAAACACTTTAACTGGCTGAAGTGTCTATTTTTATATATATAAAAAAAAATATTGACACGAGAAAAATTAGGAAAGACAAATTTCAGCATGACACAGCAATTTATTTAAGGCAAGAACAAAAATATATTTTGATAAAATACAAGATAAGTAATAAGGGAAGTTTACAGAGCAGCAAAAATAGGAAAATTGTTAATATGTTATTAAAATAAGAAATATTTTTATAAAATATAATTAAGATAAAACCTTTCATTAAGTTATATATAGGACTCTAATGTTCTTTCCCTCTCTTTCCTTCAGGTAGTGCTTTGAAAAATAAGCACAATCTCTGACATCCCATTTTCTTAATTTTTTTTCAGGGAGTCTCTAAGACCAGCCATTTTGGTTGTTGATGTAAAGCCTGCACCAAACTGATGAAGGCCAATAGCCTGAATAGCCTTGACCTTTCTTGATTTATCAGTATAATGGGCTAGCTAATATATTGGAATAAACCTGAATCAACGTTTAGTTGATATTTATCCCACTAGATGGCGTTCTGCCTATTCAAAATGTTCATTAAGGCGGTCAGGATATGCCTATTTTTCATAAAGCTATATAAATACCTAAATCCTCTTATAGCATATACTATATATATAATACACACACACACAAAGCCTTTATTAAGACATTAGTCTTATACAGATACTCCGTACAAGGTGCAATAACAGGAAAAGATCAGCACAGGAAACCAGTAGTTCCGCAACTATATACAATTATTAGTAATAACACGATGGCCCCTCGGTGTTTCGTCATCATTCTGAGGTGTAAGAACAATAGCTTCCAAGTTCTCTTTTCTCCCTCTTTACACCTACTGCCTTGTAAAAATTATATAGGGCCTGAGCAACTAGTCTGCTTGTTTGGGCACTGGTTAACATCATTTAGATTGACCTAAGTTGGCTGGTGTCTACCATTGAAAAGAATGTCCTTCTCTCCTCACTAATATCTTGGCATTCATAGATATAATGAGATAGTTCAGTTTCCATATTTTCTTTGCAGAGATCACAAATCTTATCACCCTCTTTGAAAATATTTGTATGGTTTTCCTTGTATATATATAATACTTTACATGAGAAAATAACATTACATACAAAATTAGAAATTAAAAACAATAAAAATTAGTTTTCGAAAAATATATTTTGATTGAATTAAATGAAACGACTTTAAATTTCAACAACAACAAGGGGGAAAAAAGAGAAAATTCAAAGAGAGAGGGGATATATAAATTACAATATTATTTAATATCGGAATATATATATAATAACATATGACAATTAAAATATATTAGGGAAAATTACGCTATTGCGAAAATATGTGTATGTGATGAAAATTGAAAAATACAAAATATAAATAACAGTTCAGCAAAATATTAAATATATAACGATAAGCTTTTACTATTCACTTTAAAAACAAGATAAACACTAAACATAAAATAATGATATATAACGAGAACAATAATTTAAGCATATAAATACGAACAATGGAATAAATAAGCAAAAATAACAAACGAATACTTCTACATTAGAGTTAATTTTTACTCTTAACTTTAATCACAAGAATAACAAATCAATAAAAACAAAGTGTATTCCTACCAATATTTTTTTCTAGCCATATTTTATATTCCGGAATACATCCCATAAATAAAATCCTTGGAAGATAGGGATTTAATTCCATAAAAAATCTTTTTGCGGTATAAAAAATGAAGGCCCCTCACAAAAGCCAGACATTTGTCACAAGTCCTCGCTATTCTTCAACAGACGACTCTATCGACCCACACTTATCAAATAAGTCTGCAGACGAACTCAACGCCTTCCCATTGTTTTAACAACAATATCGTTCTTTTTTATGTTGTTTAGTTCGGAAGGAAACCATTGTTGTCTGTCCTTGCATTGCCATCTGCCAATGGTTTCCTATATCTTTTTTTTTTATATTTTTGTTGAGTTTCTGTGAAACTGGTTTCCTTTGTTAAACTAAACTTAACGGCGTTTTAGTGAATGTGGTGTTTACATCATTGTTAAATTTGGACTAATTTACATATTACTTTGTTAGTTAATATGCAAAATTGTTTAGCTTTTATAACAAACATTTTTGAAAATAGTTATTTATATAGAACATAACAAATATATTTTGGTCTATTAAAGATGGAAACATGCGTTTCTTAATTCCAAATCAATAATCTATACGAATATATTTTACATTTTATCAACACATGAATTTAAAAACACAGGTTTATGTTTAATCATTCATGAAATATTCTTTCTCATACCTAAAACTAACTATTTAATATATTCAATTAGAAGAGAAATTGCTATAGAGTATAAAAAAGAATATAAACAGTTAGCAATGAGTTTCTTTATTCGTGCAAAGTACAAGCTTTCGACACTTTATAATCCTTCTACAGACATAGCCTGTAGCTATATATAGGGATTATAAAGATCCTAAAGCTTGTACTTTGCACGAATAGAGAAACTCATTGCTACTGTTTATATTTTATAATCTGGTTAAACCGTTTGGTTTTCGACCACTAGGACCCGGGTTCGATTCCCGCATTGGACACTTTTTTCTGTTAAAAAAATGCTCCAATGGCCCCCCGATTCTTGCAAAAGTCCAACCCCACCAGCGAGTGTAAGTAACCAAACGGGGCTCTGGCACATTTGTAAGTGCAAAGTCGAACTGCTTTCACATGTGTAGACATGTGGTGCGCTTACAGTAAAAAAAAGCAGTCGCTAACTACCCACCATGATTATCATGGCCTGTACCACGTGTACTAGGGATAAGCAAAAAAAAAAAATTATAATATACTCTAGTTTTATTATCAAATCAAATGCAACTTTAATTTAAAAATAGCCGACTAATATAAAACCTATTATATTAATTAAATAACATAATTAATTATTACATCCATGAAATTACAATTTCGAGAGAAATAATAAACTTGAATAAAGATAAAGATGTATATAACGAAAGCTTAGAAATAAAAGAAGGAAATTATTAGAAAGAAGAAGAGATAAAAGGACAGCACAATCGTAATCCAAACTCGCTCTATCTCAGCAGTGGAAGCTTTCTACCAATCGGCTTACCTTCAAACTCCCCGTCCATTATCTTGTACTCAATGTTTAAATAACTTCCTTTTTATCTCTCTTTCCTCTATTCCTCCTTCTTCTTCTTTTTTTGTGCCACATAGATGTAGGCAGGTTTATTATATTTAGTTCTCAAACCTACCGATAGATAGCAGTCGTTTATAAAGTTAGTAAATTAAAATTCGGAACTATTTTAGACGCGTAAGATTCACCTTTATTTAACTTGGAATTTATTTAAAATGGAAGTTAAATAAAGGTGAATTTGCACAATTAATAACTTTATTAAACTCTTATAATTTGCCTTTTTAAAGGAATATTAAAAGATGAATAAGTGTTAAATCAGTTATTTTGATATAACTAGCTGTAAAGATTATAAAATTTAGCTTTCTTCCTTTAACTATTTTTCCTTTCTTCTTTAATTTTCTTGTTGTTCAAAAAAATTCTGAATAAATGGTCTAAATTTGAAATATGGGGGGACATTCCCCTCCCGCGACATGTGTGAGCCAGAAATAGATACTCACAATGGAGGACGCAGCGGCCGAGGTAGGTTTGTATCTGTTATATATGTTCATTTAAATATTTCACTGAAACAACTTAATATTAACACATAAAATCCGGTTTAAAGGAGATCTATGACATAATAAAGAAGGGGTTGAAATGTCGCTGGAATTTTATCTGATGATCCCCGTTCCAGCAGATCTCTTTTTCCAATTTATTTCAATTTAAAGTTTTTTGTGTATGTCTGGTCTACCATTAGGGTTTCAAAACATAATATCCAAACTTATATCAAATGTTAATTCATACTATAGATATATTACTAAATACAACTATTTATAATCATATTATAAAATAAAAAAACCTTTAAAAATCTTTAAAAAAAAAAAAAAAAAGGATAAAATATAAAATCATAAAAAAATATATATATATATACTAACAATCTTATCTACCTTCTTTATAAAACTCTTTTTTGTTTTTTTTTTTTCTTTTCCTTATTATTAGTTTGATTAAAAGTGCATGGTTCTGTCTTTCTCTCTTTTTTCTAACTATTATATACATTATCTCTTCGATTATTCTATATATAGGATTAGAGTATGTCTGAATGACGTGTAAAAGCCGATGTAATAGACGTTACTTTGTTAATTTTTTTTTATTGTTATTAATTATAATTATATAATTAACTTGAGGATGTAATAGAAGTAAAGGATTTTTTTTTTCTCTCTCTATCTACAAATTAATAACATTTTACAAAATTTTATAATTTGTATTTAAATGATCATAATAGTGAAGATAATCTTAATACAAAACTGGACTATAAAATTAAATAACTATTTATTATTATAATTAATTTAGATTTAGCTTGCTAATCTAATCAAATCTAACTGATATAAGTTATCATTATTATCAGTTTGCTCCTTAAGTTTTTAAAATTAGAATCACTGTTATAATTTTGTTATATAGTTTCTACACTATATATATATATATATATATATATATATATATATATATTTGTTTTGAAAATAGAGCAATCCATATTTAATTCATTAGATAAAAAAAGGCATATTTTGAATTTTATAAAATATTTATTTTGCCAATATTTCGGCCGGCTGAACGCCAACCTTTAACGAGGCATTACATTTTTGTATACACAATCTCAGCGCCGCATAGTGTTCAGCCGGCCGAAATATTGGCAAAATAAATATTTTATAAAATCCAAAATATGCCTTTTTAATCTAATATATATATACAAACAACAACAAAACAGCCCTATTAGGGCATCTTGCCCTGTACGGATTCTCCGTGGAGTTACAGACAATATTAACCATAAGATAACAGGTGAAAATATAGTATTTACAGTCAAGGTATGTCAAACAGGGTGACTTTTTATTGTGCCCCTGTTCTTCTCTCTTCCATGAGTGCAATTTTATTCCCAACCGCTTTTTGAAAGTTGAACAGTTCAATTGCCCAACTTTTCTTATCTGAAAGAGTTTTTATTAACTTTATTGAGTTCAAATGAGGTCTAGGAAGACTTTTCAGGATCTTTTTTCTCTCTCCTTCCAGATCCCCGCATTCAGCAATAAAATGGTATATTTCATCAGTTATCTGACTTCCACATAACCCACAGTGCAAATCTTTCATCTAATATATATATATGTTAGATAATAAAAATGCATATATTGAATTGAATAAAATATTTATTTGCCAATATTTCGGCTGGCTGAATGCCAACCTTTATCAAGGCATTTAATTTTGTAAAAACAAACTAAGCGTCGAACAGTTGAAATAATGTAATGCCTTGATAAATGTTGGCGTTCAGCCAACCGAAATATAGGCAAATAAATCTCTTATTCAATCCAATATATACCTTTTTATTATCTAATGATTTAAATATGGATTGCTTCATTTTAAAAACAAATTATATATACAAGTATCAGAGTCATCAATCAATTCTGTCATCGTTTGCTTTTGTGAATGGAATAAATACCCAAATATGGCCATTTCTTATAAGCATCGGTGGTTCAGTGGTAGAATTCTCGCCTGCCACGCGGGCGGCCCGGGTTCGATTCCCGGCCGATGAATTTTTTTTTTACAATTTTTAAAACTCATTTATATTATTATTATTATTAAAATATACAAGTATCAGAGTCATCAATTCTGTCATAGTTTGCTTTTGTGAATGTATGTAAATAATGGATTTTATATTTTTTATTAATTTTTTTTCTGGCCTTTATTTGTTTAAATCTTTTTTTTAAAAATCGTTTAAAATGCAGTCGCAATCATTAGCGAACACATATGATTGCCTAATATTTCCATGTGCTCTTTTATTTTTTTACAGAAAAATATTTACATGCCAGTATTTTCGATTAATTTTTTTTATAAACCTTTTTTTTCTCATTCTTACTGAGAAGATGGGCATCGCAGTCAGGATTATTTACAATCAGTCACTCAACTCAGGCAATTTCAAAGGTTAATGGGGGTTTGGTAGAAAAGCTGCCGTCTATTTAAACTATATTAATTTTGAAACAACTAAATGGATTGCAAAAAAATAATTAAATAAAATACCTAAACACTAATATAATACAATTTTTGCCATTACACACTTTTTTTCCTGTAGTTTATGTGTTTCTACTGTATTGCTATTCTATGGCACTTCTACTATTTATTATTGATGTACTTTCGGGCGAAGCCGGGTCATTCTTCTTGTATATATATATGTGTGTGTGTTTTGAAAGTGGAACAATATATAAATAAATCTTTAATTAAAAAGGCATATATTGGATAAAAAATAAGATTTATTTCACCAATATTTCAGTTGGCTGAACGCCAACATTTATCAAGGTGTAATAACATATTTAATGTGTGTCAACAACAAACTCAGCGCCACATAAACGTCAACAGAATTAAGTTTTAAAGATATTTTGGTATATTCAAAGGGGAGAAAAAAATTGATATATGTATTTATTTTTGAAGGTTGAGCAATCCATAATTAAAATTATATTTAAAAAAGATGCATATATTGGATTTTTTAATGAATTTATTATTCCAATATTTCGAGGGGCAACTGGCCTCTCTTTATCGAGGATGTTTGTGTTTTTCACTAAAGCATGCGAGCACGTGTACACCACTCTCGTTCTACAAGGCCAATGAAAGAATTGTATCTTTGATTTAAACATTACATTCAGTATATATACAGCTAACAATTATATATAATATTACGGATAAATACCATTATTATTATTTTGTCTACACATTGTGCTTGAAATAGGGATTTATATAACATAAAGCAGCTTTAAAAAGCTACAAACCATTATCCCTCCTAGTTGACCACTCCCTAAATAATACCCATATACCAGATTTCAAACAGGCATCAATAATATACAAAAATATTACAGAAAAACATTGTAGACTGTTTTTAGAAAGTTGGGCTTCCGCCGAAGATAAACACAGTATAAACAGAAAAATTGATTTTCCAGAAATTTATAAAGAATTCATATCCTAATTGTTTGTAAATAGCTATGTATATACTTTTAATTTGCTCATTTATTTTCCTTCAAATTTTATCATTAATTTAGAATTAATATGTATGTACACAATTATTTACGGTTGCACTGTTGTATATAAATCCCTATTTCAAGCACAATGTGTAGACAAAATAATAATAATGGTATTTATCCGTAATATTATATATAATTGTTAGCTGTATATATACTGAATGTAATGTTTAAATCAAAGATACAATTCTTTCATTGGCCTTGTAGAACGAGAGTGGTGTACGCGTGCGCGCATGCTTTAGTGCAAAACACAAACATCCTCGATAAAGAGAGGCCAGTTGCCCCTCGAAATATTGGAATAATAAATTCATTAAAAAATCCAATATATGCATCTTTTTAAAATATGTATTTATATTATGGACAAAATAAATTGTGTAAATATAGGTGTGAATATCTTTTTAAAAAATTTAAAAATATTTTCCCATTTTCACTTATATTTTATTTCAAATTTTACAATTTTACATTTAAATATATTTTAATATTTTATTTTAACCAACTTTTCAAACATTTTTTGCGCTTTGTGTTTTCAGTAAAAATTTTAGTTTAACATTTCTTTTATATATATTTTGTTATTTATATACGAAAATTATTTTTACACATAGTACAAATAATTTTAAATATAAAATAGGCTTTATTGTTAATTTTCAAAATATTCACACCTATATTTTACAAAATTTATTTTGTCCATAATAAAAATAAATATATCAAATATTTTCTCCCCATTGAATATAACAAACTATTTTTAAAACTTAATGCTGTTGACGTAATGTGGCGCTGAGTTTGTTGTTGACGCACTTTAAAATGTTATAACACCTTGATAAAGGTTGGCGTTCAGCCAACTGAAATATTGGTAAAATAAATCATATTTTTGATCCAATATATACCTTTTTAATTAAAAATATATATGTGCGTTTTTAAAGTGGAGCAATTCATAAATAAATCTTTAATTAAAATGGCATATATTGGATCAAATTATCATTTATTTTACCAATATTTCAGTTGGATGAATGTCAACATTTAACAAGATATTATAACATATTAATGTGTGTCATTGTGCTGAGTTTGATGTTGACTGTTTGACCAATTAGGTGGCTTTTACAGGGAGGATCTACTGTACATACTTTAATTTAAAACCTACTTAAATCTAGTAAATATAAAGAAAAATATGTTTAAAAATAAAAATTAAATCTTCGCTATTGATTTTGAACTCAACTAAATTCAGTAATTCGAAAATAACCAACATATAACGAAGGAAGGATAAATATTTACTAGTTTTATTTCAAAATCTTCTAAATCTAAGACAAAAAAATACGTTCCACATAAAATGGCAGAACTTAAATCTATATACCATATAGTAGTCTTCAAGCTTAACAAAATCCAGCAGGACTAAGATGAGCCATACTCTAATAGGAGCACAAATCCGTTCTCTAAGGATTCAAGACGTTTAAACAAGCCTGAATCCGAACAACAATATTTCCAAATTATTCCCAGTGGGTGACTTAATCCAATTAGGCAGGCGCGGGAAGCTGAAGTTTGGAAACTTTTTTGAGATCCAATCCTTATTAGGAGTTTTTCTTTTTCAGATGATGGGGGGGCCGGATTAGCCGGCTTCTATATTGAAGACCATTGTTTACAGTCATTTCATTTTCCTTTACCGAACTCATCTATTTCTTCCGTTAGAGTTTTTTTAAATATAATGTGACCATCGGTTCGTTTTTCTATGATTACCTTTAGTTTATGATGCATTAGCGCGCCATCGGTTATGAAAATTCGAAATAATTATAGACCTGTATGATTCTTTAAAAAAATAAATTTTCCGTTGCAGTATTATTTATTTACCAGTTACAAACAAGACACGCTATATCCGATATGGATAATTGCGCGTGAAACTATTTACAATAATTCATATTGTAGTAGAGTAGGTAACAGAATTGTCAAAAAGTAAATAAAATTCCGTTGCAGTAAGGGCAGTAAAAATTGTTTAATTTTTAAACCATTCATACGTGTCTATAATAGTTTCGAATTTTCATATTTTTAGTTTTATTCTCTATAAAAACTCTGCTAACATATCTATCATTTTTGACCTATTTTTGAAATCAGCTTTCTTTTTATTTTTCCTATTAGTCACTAAATCTTAGCATACTCGTTTATTTAGATCTTTTCTCATTTTTATGGAATATATATGTGTTTTATAGATTAAGTATTATTCTATCTTCTATCTTTTCCCTCGAATATCTAGTGCTTATAATTAAATCGGAATTTGTTGTTTAATTAACTCAATTTATACATTTTCTATATATCAACCTAATTTATCCACATTTATAAATATATATATGTTATATAAAGAAAATAGGATTTCTGTGTAAATAAAAGATCTGTTGATTTTTGATCATCTTGAGGATTATGCTATGTTAATGCAGTCGTGGTTAAAAATCTTGAAAGTATAATAATAAAAATAGTTTTGATCAGATATTGCTTTAATTGAACTTATTGAATATATAAAAACCATAATTTTATTAAAAATACTGCCTGGCTTAAGGCGTAAAATTAAAAAATGAATAACTTATTTACATAATGTACAAAAGGTTGAGCCGGCCATCGGGAAACAACAATGAGTTTTTATAGGGAAAGCGTGACCTCTGGCGGTCGATTTAGCAGAGTATTTGTTTCTTTGAAATATAAATTTAAATAAAATAATATTTTTATATAACATATACACTGCTAAATATTCCCCTGACCTCTTTTCAATTAGAATAAGATCGCAAAATAATGAAATTTTAAACTAATAAATTAAATTTAAAAGGTATTTTAGTCAAATCAAGGAGAATAGCCTATCAATAATAATTATAAAATCTCAACTAATGAATTAATTATGAGTTGATAAGAGGCCATGTTTACTCGAGGGAAATCAGAATACCTTTGATGGGCTTTGTGTTTCAGGTTTTGTTTAAAAGTTTGGGGAAAATATATTTTTCGTGGATTTTTCCTCAATCAAATTTTGCTATCGTTAAATATGTTCCTTGCATATTATCAATTTAATTTATCAAAAGTAATTATAATGTATCTTTCTATAAAAATATAAATAATTTACAACTATTTATGAAACGTATGATTCTCTATTTCTTGATAGTATTTCATGTCTCTATAAGCATTTTATAAACATTGAACTGAGAGCGGTTCAAATTGATCTTGTCCTTGTCTGGAGGAGGACCCTCTCAAGATGGAGGAGCCTTCCTTCCTGAGAACAGTTTTTAAAAATATTTTTTAATCACCAAATTGTAAATAATCACATTTATCTTTGTTGAATTTATCTTTGATTTTTGTAATCGGTTCAAAATCACATTATTAGGTACCGCTCAACAAGAGCAACCTAGTTTATGATATTTACAACAATGAATAATATGTTAAGGTTATTCACATATTAAACAAATTTTAACGCGGGATTCAATCCCGGTTCATGACTGTCGGGAATCGAGCGTGTTACCCTCTCATCCACTGACTATTTATTTTGTTGATTTTTGTAACAATTAACTAAGAATGTCAATAAAATATATTTAATTGTCAAATTCTCTAATTAGTGATAATTTGTATTTCTACTGTCTTCAAATATTGATTAAATTTTTTTAAAATCACAGGCGTCATAAATATAGTTCCAGACAGTTTCATACTGAGGTCAAGTCTGGCCATAGATATACGATGAGTGCTGTTATTAGCATTTTCCAAGATTGGCTCCAGGATTCCACCGCCGTGTCAAAGTCAAGATATTTTTCGTGGATTTTTTCTCAATGAAATTTTACTATCGTTGAATATGTTTCTTGCATATTATCAATTTAATTTACCAAGAGTAATTATAATGTATATTTTTCATAGGAATATAAAGAACTTTCAACTATTTATGAAACGTATGATTCTCTATTTAGTGATACTTTGTATTTCTACTTGTCTTAAAATCTTGATTAAGGTTTTTAAAAATCCCTGTCATAAATAGTTCCAGAGAGTTTCATACTGAGGTCAAGTCAGCCATAGATATACGAGTGAGTACTGTGATTAACATTTTTCAAGACTGGCTCCACGATTCGTCCGCCGTGTCAAAGTCAAGGCTTCCCTATTGACGATACGACGCCAAAGCCGCTCTTCACGCCGCAAGAGAAAATATGCCAAGCTACTAAGGACAAAGTTTCAAGACAAAGAGAATCCTTGACAGAAGCACATAAAATCCATGTCAGTATCTACAATATTTGCAAGCTGTGAGTCACAGCTTCCATAGAGACAAGGCTATGGAGCAAAATATTTATTATATGTACATTATTATTGTAATACGCATACGCATTAAATATTTATATATTATTCATAATTTGCTACTCTGGAAACATTCCTCAATGCTTATCTTGTATCTCTTGAATGTTGATATTGATTTTATCCTTAAATAAATTGCTGTTTCATCCTGAAGTTTATCTTTCCTAATTTTCTACGTTACATACACATAGGATTGAAATATGTCAGAACATGAAGAAGGGCTGTTTGTGTGTCTTAGAAAAACGATAATTGCTAAAATGTAACTGTAAGGGTTTAATCAGAATATCTTATAAATTATACATTTATATTAAAACGAATGCTTTATATAGTGTGAACCAATTATCATTGAAAAACAATAAATAGATTTTTATATAGAAATAATAACAATATAAATAAAATTAAAAATTAAAAACACAATTGATGATGATAATTCTTCTATGACAAAGAAAATAAATCAATAATATTCTCTGAATATTACAAAGCAATTTTTCCCCTCTTCTATAACAACAGTTAAACCTCACAATGGATAATAATTAAGTGTTCAAATCTTAAGTTATTTTGTCCAAAATGTTTTTCTAACATGGTGGAAGTAAAAAGAGTTAATATAGAAAGAAAAATCACTGATTGAGGCCGACTTAATCACATCTTAGAAGCCCCATTATCCTTAGCTTCCTGCATGATAAATTATCTTGGTAATTAATTGGTTAATTTTTAATCAATTTTTTAAATTAAACTATTTAGCCTCTTTGATCCTTTACTAACAATCAATAAACTCCATGGATTTATGTAGAGAGTTGTGGGATATAGGTTAGTGAATTTGTTTTACTTGTTAATAAAGTCAATGACTATTACGGTTTTATTTTTAATTCGGTCACTTTTCGTTGTACTATTTTTTTTTATCCTCCAATATAATTAACAGTTAATAAGTTCTATTGAGTTCTATGTAAAGACAAATTGTATTTGCGGTATATTTTAGGTAGTAAAAAAAAACGTTAATAAGGTCATAGATTATTAACGTTTTACCTCTAATTTGGTCAATTTTAATGGAATATTATCTAGCTTTTTTTCAATCTTCTCTACTATACCTGAAAGTAGGTATTCTCTCTGGAGTTCTTTGTCAAGACAAATTGTATGTGTGGTAGTTTAATGAACTTGTCTAAGGCAAAATCCCGTTAATAAATTTCAATGGATATTATTGTTTTTACCTTTAATTCAATGATTTATAATGGACCACTATAGCTTCTATTATCCTCTCCCCTATAGCTAAAAGTTGGTATTATCTTTATAGTTCTGTGTGTAAATACATATTGTTTGTGCGCAGTAGTTTAATCAATTTGTCTATGGCCAAAAACCGTTAATAAGGTCAATGATTATTACCGTTTTTAATCTCTAATTCGGTAAATTTTATTTAAACTATCTATCTCCAATTATTCCCCCCACAATATATAATTAGAAGTTGGTATTCTCTTTATAGTTAAGTATAAATATTTATTGTATGTGAGAGGTAGTCTAGTGAATTTGTTTATGTGGAAAACCCCGTTAATAAGGTCAATGGTTATTACCGTTTTTACCTCTAATCCGGTCAATCTCTGATTGGAACAATCTAGTTTTTATTATATATATATATTCACTACATTATATAACTGGAAATTTGTATTCTCTAAAGGTTTGTATAACGACATATTGTATTCACAATAGGTTTAACGAACTTATTAATTATAAATCTTTGTTAAAAAGGGTTGAATGAATATTAAGGTTTTTATCTTTAATTCGGCCAATTTAATGAAACATGTTCGATTTGATTTATCCTCTCTACTATAATAGTTCCTAGATAGTTCTAGGCAAGAAGCTATGTATAGGAACTTTGTGAATTGAATATGGTAAAATCACGAAAAAATGGTCATCCATTTTTACATTTAACTTTATTTCTATCAATTTGTACTTACACAATTTAATGTGGAAAATTAGTACAAATGCGATATTGTACTGGAATAAGGTTCATAAATCAAGAAAAGAAAAGAAAAAAATCCTTATCCTTGCGCCATCTGTCGGAATAAATATCAACAATCGTTTATTTTTTAAAATCATTCCAGAATTTGCCGAATATTCTTCCTTGATTAATCAAGAAAAGCTAACCACTTACGCGTTTCGAGCTGTTGGCTCTCGTTAGAGTGGTACAAGCTGTACCTCGACTACTAATAAACTGGTCATTCAGGCATCTTGAATAAAATCATGAAACGGGTAGTTAAGGCCAGAAATGCATGAGAACGTGAAACAAAATGTAATATAGTACTGGGATAAGATTCATAAATTAAGAAAAGAAATTTCAGCGTTATTTCAAACATCAGAATTCTGAGAATAATATATACAATATTTATATTTAGATAATAAAAAGGCATATATCGGATTTAAAAAAATATATTTAATTGCCAATATTTCGGTTGGCTGAACGCCAAACCTTTATCAAGGCGTTACATTTTTGTGTAAAAAAACTCAGCACCGCATAGTGTTATATTACTGTGATAACACTATGCGCCGCTGAGTTTTTTATACAAAAATGTAACGCCTTGATAAAGGTTTGGCGTTTAGCCAATCGAAATATTGGCAATTAAATATTTTTTAAAATCCAATATATGCCTTTTTATTATCTAATGATTTAAATATGGATTGTTCTATTTTCAAAATTTATTTATATATTTACCTTTTTTAAACTTATTCCCGGAAATCTGATAAATATAAATAATAGATTTGATCTTATTTTATATATGCATATGCATGATTTTTAAAATACAAACCAACTAGTTTTCAAGAAAAAATATAGGTTAATAGCTACTTCTAAACAGCATCAAAATATATATTTCATAAAAACATACACTATAAATACATATATCTTCGATATAAAACACAATAAATAACAAAAATACAAAATAAAAAAAATATTTATATTTATATCAAACCGTTTTCTCACTATTAAATATTCAAACTTTAAAGTTAGTCGAAACAAAAAATATTTCATTTGAATTTCAAAAGATTTTTCTGAAGCTTATTTGAATGGCAGAAGAATAATTCTATGACCCCCCCTTCCCTTCTTTTTTTGAAGGTTTTCAAATTTTGCTGAATTATACGGGTGGGAATTTTTAGAATTATCCTGGAATTTTCTAGATTCCATCTTCTCCTCACTAAATCTTAGAAAGGTGGGTATCAGCTAGTTTATTTGACTCTAACTATATTTCATACAGACACAACTCTTCAGTATATAATTATATTAAATAAATTAACTACAGTTAAACCTAGATTATATAAAAGGGCGTACCTGGATCTGTAAAGAAAAAAAAAAACAATTTTTTTCTCAAAATATTTCGAAGATATTACTCCCTCTTTATCAATTTATTGCACAATGAACTTGTGCAATAAATTGATAAAGAGGGAGCAATCTCTTCGAAATATTTTTTAAAAAATTGTTTTTTTTTACAGATCCAGGTACGCCTTTTTAGATAAACTTAAGTGATGGATCGCCATTTGACTCATACAGTTAAACCTGTCTATAGCGCCTCCCTCTCTATAGCACCCGATTTTAAATACGTAGAACGATGCGACTTACATTAAAAGTGACCTGTCTATAGCACCTCGTCTCTATAGCACCCTATTTAGGTGAGTCACAAAAAGGGGCGCTATAGACAGGTTTAACTATATATATTAAAACCTTTTAAACTATCTTTACTAACTTTAATGTATTATATCTATATAAGGTTCTCTCTATTTCTTCTCTCACAAGTTAAAAAAGACCAAATATAAATGGTGTATGACAATTTCAGTAACAGTGTTGTTACCATAACCAGACTAAAGTATTGAATGGAATAAGAATATATTGCAGCATTGTTCAATTTTCTTTTGCTTATCCCTAGTACACATGGTACAGACCATGATAATCATGGTGGGTAGAGGTTGACGACTGCTTTTACTGTAAGTGCATCACATGTCAACACATGTGAAAAGCACTTCGACTAGCACCCGATTTTAGTGAGTCCAAAAAGGGGGCGCTATAGACAGGTTTAACTGTATCTATTGAAACCTCTTATACTATCTTAACTAACTTTACTGCATTAAATCTCTATATGAAGTTCTATCTAATAATTATCAACTTTATTAAGTAGTATGATATTAATTTATGCTAACTCTTCTATAAATTAATTTGTCGACAGGCTAAAATAGAGCTATTCTAATGATACTTAATTGAATATATTACTATTTTACCGTTATATTCGTATTATTAAAATATATATTTCTATTATATCATATATTTTATACTCAGATATTCTTTATGATGCACTAGCGCGCCATCTGTTATGAAAATTCGAAACTATTTTAGAAGCGTAAGATTCTTTTTGAAATCAAACAATTTCTACTGCCCTTACTGCAATATGGAAAAATTAATGGGAGGGCCTTGCTCATTAGTGATGAATTCATTAATAAAAAAAGGCATGTATTGGATCAAAATATAATGTATATTACCAATATTTCAGTTGGCTGAACGCCAACCTTTTTCAAGGTATTATAACATATTAATATCAACATATATAGTCACGACCGTCTTTCCTCCTCAAATTCCTCAATTCCTCATGTCACGGATGCGCGCGCATCATCATTATGATCATTATCTTCTATAGAAGCTTCTATCTTTATAATTATGTATATTTACAAAAAGTCAATTCGCTCGCGCCTCTAGCGGTGAAAATGAGGGGTAATACCAGCTGACCTAATGTACATGTAAAGTTTGGAGCGGGACGTTTCACAAGAGTGACATCCACGGCTCCAATTTATAATTGTAACAAATAGTATTTGAATAAAAACATTCAATCGGGTAAAACACGGGCGTTGCCCGGGCCATTCGTCTAGTGTATATATAAGTGTTATAATACCTTGAAAAAGGTTAGCGTTCAGCCAACTGGATTATTGGTAAAATAAATTATATTTTAATCCAATATATACCTTTTTAATTAAATATCTATTTATGGGTTGCTCTATTTTCAAAACAAATATTCATGAGATATTATTATAAATTCAATTTGTTTATCTATCAATAACAAATTTATAATTATTATTTATATTTTACTATAAGAAACACAATACGATAAAATAATTATAACAAATTTTATCATAAGATACTGTTAATATCAATGTCAAAATCCGACCAAAAGATAAGTTCAAAAAATAGCAGAAGACGTCGCGACACTTGGCAACATAGCCGGCAGTTAGGCCTAAATGCACTTTCTATCTTAATTTACCCGTGAAAAAAAAACGAATTTCACTGCACCAACAATTTCATTTTTTATTATTTCAATATATTTTGTAGTAAAATAAAAAATATATTTTTTTTAAACTTAAACCTATTTTTAGAGTTTAAAGGTTTTTTTTAAACCAGTAATTTTAAAATGATTTTTTAAACCATACACTATAGTTATTTAAAATTTTGGTTATATAAAATATTTAAAATAGAATGGAGAAAAATTTTATTTGAAATATTTGAAAAACGCATTATGATTTTTAAAATTATGGAATTACTATATTATATTCTTTAAAAGACCAGTCACCATATAAATTTGGCTTATAAAGGATTTACAATACACCTTTGTTTATCGCTAAAATCCATTACTTCGAAATCTGAACTAACCTGACCTTACCTAACTGAATCTAGACTAAATCAGTTAGAAAATATAAAATGAATTTGAAAATTTTATTTTTTATCAAAAAAATAACATCTGGAAGAGTTAACAGTATCTTATGATAAAATTTGTAATAATTATTTTATCGTTTTTTGTTTCTTATAATAATATATAAATAATTATTATAAATTTGTTATTGATAGATAAACAAATGGAAATTTATAATATCTTATGAATATTTGTTTTGAAAATAGAGCAATCCATAAGTCAGTAAGGGTAATTAATAAGGTGTTTCAGAGAATAATATTTTTCCCTTTAGATATTTTCATTTTCTTATTCTATTAAAAGAGAAAATTGATATAAAGCATATAATATAAAAATATAATGGTTGCAATACGTTTCTTTATTCATGAAAATTGCAAGCTTTTCAGATCTTTACAATCCTTCAACAGGCATTGGTGGAAGGATTGTAAAGATCCGAAAGCTTGCAATTTTCATGAATGAAGAAATGTATTGCAACCGTTTATATTTTATATTCTTATTCCTTTTCTTATTTTTTCTTATATATAAATAATAAATAATAAGGCAAAGATGAGCAAGATGAGTTGAAGAGAGTTTATATTTTACTTTTTGATTTTAATATTCTGAATGTATCAATAAATATTCAAAAATTTTAGTCGCAAGATATACCAACAGAACCAAGCTTATAAATCGGCTTTTACACGTCATACACTTGGTCAAAAGAATAAGATTACTTCGCTGTTAAATATATATTTTGTAAATTGCTCTTTTCAACATTATTTCAACCCCCTTTTTTAATTTATCTAAATATCAATACTATTTTTCTTATTTCTCAGTTGGCTGAACGCCAACCAAAATTATATTTTGATCCAATATATGCCTTTTTAATTGAATATATATTTATGGATTGCTCTATTTTCAAAACGATTTTTCTATATATGCATAAAAATATATTTTAAAGATACAAATATTATGAAATATACAACATATAGAATCGAGTTACAAATTTATCATACATTCGTATAATAAGACAAATCGTAAAACTAAAAGTTGATGATGGCTTTAGTCATTTGTTTATTTATTTCCATATCATTCATCCACCTAATCCCAGTGTAATACCTTATAGTACACACTATATTTCACATAGTTTTGCGATTTCACGTCATTCCTTTATAAATACCTGTTTCATTATTTTTCAGGATGCCCCAAAGACAAGAATATTTGGTCATTGAGGTACAGTTTGCACCAAGCTGATGAGGGCAAAAAATCCGAAACGTGTAAGTGGTTAGCTTTTCTTCATTAATCAAAATAGGGTATTTGGACAATTCTGGATAAATTAAAAATAACGATTAGTTGACATTTATTTTGACTTGATGATGCAAGCCATCAGAAACTT
>CP092864.1:16738627-16856520 GCA_030710605.1 Cordylochernes scorpioides
GGTTGGACTTTTGCATGAATCAGGGGCCATTGGAGCATTTTATTTTATTCAGAAAAAAGTGTTCAATGCGGGAATCGAACCCTGGTCGTAATCGTAGAAAATCAAACGGTTTAACCAGCCTTCCACCGACTCCCATTATTTTGTTATTATAATTATTATATTTTAATCTAAATTCTCACTAAAAATGTGTCTTAAGCATTTTTAAGTGGAAACATATTTTTAAAAAGTTGTTTTATATGATAAATGATTGTTATAAGATATAATTTATCTAGTAAATATAAAAAAGAAATTATATGGAAGAGTTTTGATTCAATCATGAAAAATCTTGTGAATCTGGTGGAACTTGTAATTTATATCTTGAACTTATACCAAATGGCAAGTTCATCGATGCTACACTTTATTTCATCCTACCAAAAATCATTGTTTAAATTTTAAATAGTGACTTATTACATTAGGATCATAAGCAAAATTGAATATTAAAGATGACACTTTTAGTAAATGAAAATCATTTTCCCGAAACTTAATATTATATATATTACACAGACCTTTTGACAGCACACACAACTCAAAATATTTGTTAAAATTTAAATTAAGATCATAAATATATGTTGTAAATATGTGTAGTTAACATATCGATCCTTTTAAATCACTAATATAGGATTAACTTTATAAATTCTATATAATGTGAAAATAACTAATGTGTAATCTTTCCTCAAGTAATTGAAAATAAAAGCTACTTGACGGTAAATAATTATCTTTTTTCTTATCACGACTGCCCCTCAACCCTTTATCTTATCGATCCTTTGTCTTATCAACGCTTTATCTAACAACAACAACAAATTAATTCATAACATATATATAGACCTTAAATATCCATTTCTTGATTTCTCAGGAAGCCTCTGGGACTAAATATTTAGTCGTAGATGTACCTTCTGCACCACGCTGACAAGGGTCAATAGCCCGAAACGCACACGTGGCTGACTTTTCATTATTTATCAAGAAATTGGGTTGGTCAAATAATACGGAACAAGTTAAATAAACATTTAATTTATTTGTATTCTACTAGATGGCGCTAGAAATGCTCATGTGATCACGGTCAGGATATACCTTTTTTATTTTAATATATATATACGTGTATATATAGATTTTCTTATAAAATGCTTAAAACTTCGACACTGAAATCGTATTTTATAAAATTCTATCTAAAAACACTATTTATAAATCGTGATACTCCTATGGAAGGACTGACAGGTCCGAAAGCTAGAGAATAAAAAATTGAGCAAGAAACTTAGCCCTGGAGACTTTTTTTTTTCTTTATAATATTATTTATAAATATTCAAACAGTCTATTTTCAACCAAAGAATTGTTTTCAAAATATTTTGAAATTATTATTTATTTATATATATATCAAAAGATACACAGACTTGTATAAAATTTATATGAATATCAATTTTTGAAAGGAAGGAAGTTATGCATAGATCTTCTTTTAAATAAATAGTATTGAATAAATAGTTATTTACATATTATTATATATATATATTTGCATACACGGGGAATATATCAATATAAACTCTTTATTCATAGATAATATCTGTTTCCAAATACATATTTAAATATCCGCTTTAATATATTTAATATTTTATTTATAATTCTATAATGTCTTGAAAGCTTATGTATTAAGTTTTCTTGAATACCATTTCTAAGATTCCACCCTTCAGTGTAGCATATATAAACAGAATCGTCCAATACAGTATTAAAGCTCTAAGAGGTTGTCTGGTAGATTGAATTGGCGAAACCGCTGGGAGGGTTCACCACTGATGAGCCAAGACTTCCCAATATATCGCAATAAGGACAGTAGAAGTTTGTTTAATGTATAAAAATAGACATTAGTGCCTTATCGTTTTCATTTATTATATTTCATATTTATAGCACCTTTCTGATATTTATAACTTTTACAATACATAGGCTCTATATAAAATGCATATATAAGACATACAAATAACAATTTCCAATGTATATACGTTGGAAAGTCCTTGATATCGTCTGTGTTTTTAAGGAGATAGAGGCAGTTTTGTCCACTTTTGGTTATATCGCATGTCTTCAATAAAGGTCACTGTTTACTAAATATATTTAAGATTTATTACATAATACCGATTTATATGCTATAAGATACAACTCCCTTAAGTTTTGTCTATTAATTTATCTCTTCGAACTTTATAAAAAAAAAAATAATTTACAATTTATTAAAAATATTAATTTCAAATATTCGCTGCATTTCTTTAAAGGTATTCTATATAGAATTTAAGAAATTCGGTATAAGTTAAAACTTATAAAATTTATAAAAATACATCGAGAATTCAAAAATAAAATAGCGTATGTTATCTTTAAAGAACGTGTTTATCAAATGATGGAGCATTTACCTTTTAAATAAATTTTCAAAATGAAAAATAAGTTAAAGGAGGCCCCACAAGCAACAAGCATTTATCTTTATCCTCAATATATATAGAGAATATTATATATAGTTTTAATATAAATAATAATATTATATCCATACAATATATAGCATTAATACCTTACAAATATTATACAAAAAAAAAAAACCTTTATATGAAAGAACATTTTCTTCTAAATATATAACCCTTTCCTTAACGTAAACAAAAAATCTATTACAAAAACGAGCCTTTATGCAATCTGAATAAATCAGGGGGGCCAAATAGAAGGAGTTAAAAATAATAATAATAAAAAAAAGGGTAACCACAACTCTATGTTGCCTAGCAACCCCATTAGAAATCGGGGAAATAAATAAATTTGTGGAAGTAGAGACTTGGCGGATCAAACAACTTGAGGTAAATGTGACCTTTGTTTTGTAATCTTTAATTTATTAGAGGTAAATCATTGAGAGATTGATAAAAACAATAAAACTATATTAATTAATACACAATATATTAGAGATTGTTTAGATATACTTTTATATTTTATCCTATAGTAGTGAAAAGATGTTGATTATTATTTTTGTTATTTATTTTTCGATTTATTTGTAAATATTGTTGATTTCTATTTTTCTAATGTAGGTAATAGTTTGACAAAAATGTTTTGATAATTGATTAGAAAGATATTAAAGTTATGATAAATAAATGATAGGAGGTAGAAGATTAAAACGAAAAGTTTATATTGAATTGTTTATGAAATGAATTGTATATAAACTGATAAAATGTATTTAGGCGCAAGTATCCCAAGCTGGGATATCGCGTCCGATATGTCAAATAAAATATAAATTTATTGAAGCATTGAGGGTGACAAAAATGCAATAGTTTAAATTATACTATATATAAAAAAATATATATTTTTTTAATAATTTTCAGCGATGGTATGCAATTTTGATGATTATATTTTATATTATACTGTATTGATGGTACACTCAAGGACAAATTTTAAGTAAGTTGTACCTTTTAGCATGTATATCGGAATTCAGACAATAACACTGAAAGATATTAGATAGGCAGTGATCTTTATTGAAAACACACGAAATTACCATTCGTGAATAAAATTGCCTCTGTCTCCTTCGAAAATACAGACGACATCAAATACTTTCCACTGTCTTAAGTTTTGTTCATGAGTGTATACTTAAAGGGGTAAATAAATAAATTTAAAAGTTTATACTTAAGAGAAGATTTTAAGAAATTATTGCAAATATACGTTGAGTTAGGTTCTGATATAATCATTATGGTGGAGATTGTAACACAGCCATATATATGTCTACACTAGCCGAATGACCCGGGCAACGCCCGTGTTTTACCCGATTGAATGTTTTGATTCAAATACTAATTGTTACAATTATAAATTGGCGCCATAAATAATTGCATATGTTAGTTAATAACTATAGCCTATGTGCTTTATCTGTCTATCTACTGTTGGCTTCCGTAGGCGTCTCTTACTCGGAAAAAGAAAGAGAGGATTCCATTTGGTTATTATCTAATATATGCATTTATTTAGGGAGCGACCCGCTCCAACACAATAGTTACAAAGACAAAATAGCGAGTGGGGGGGGGGGGGGGGCATGATGGGGGGGGGGGGGGGGGCAAAGGTGGCGTGACCGTAGCCAGCCAATAAGGAGGGCGCCATTCCAAAAAAAAAAAAAAGCAAACGGTGACAGAGATGAAAACTGATGACTGATTGATTAGGAGATGAGGAATGACGCTCGTAACTGTATATAGAATATGTAGTACCAGGCCATGGTG
Source organism: Cordylochernes scorpioides (assembly GCA_030710605.1). Taxonomy (NCBI): domain Eukaryota; kingdom Metazoa; phylum Arthropoda; class Arachnida; order Pseudoscorpiones; family Chernetidae; genus Cordylochernes; species Cordylochernes scorpioides. The sequence continues at coordinate 16,742,866 of CP092864.1, forward strand.
TGTAGAGATTTTCGATTACATTTACGGACAAAACTTGAGGAGTTCGTACCTTTCAGCATGTACTATATCGGGATTCAGATTCAATAATCAGGATAATTCAAGGATAAGATTCAATAACTCTGTGAGATATTTTATACACAGTGACCTTTATTGAAGACACACGAAATGACCAAATGTAAAAAAAGGGCTCCGTCTCCTTGAAAAAAAAAAAAAAAACTCGAGGACAGACGCAATCAAAGACATTTCACTTCCTTAAGTTTTGTTCATGAGGGTACTTGTAATCTAAGTCCACCACATGTAGTAACATGCCAGCTGTGTAGTGGGGAATTAATGCTTGCATTATAATTACACCACATGTTTACATATTATGTACCAGGCCATGGTGGATAAAGAGTTGTGACTACTTGTACTGTAAGTACACCACATGTTTATACATGTACTAGGCCATGGTGGATAAAGAGTTGTGACTACTTGTACTGTAAGTACACCACATGTTTACATATTATGTACCAGGCCATGGTGGATAAAGAGTTGTGACTACTTGTACTGTAAGTACACCACATGTTTATACATGTACTAGGCCATGGTGGATAGAGGGTTGTGACTGCTTGTACTGTAAGTACACCACATGTTTACATATTATGTACCAGGCCATGGTGGATAAAGAGTTGTGACTACTTGTACTGTAAGTACGCCACATGTTTATACATGTACTAGGCCATGGTGGATAGAGGGTTGTGACTGCTTGTACTGTAAGTACACCACATGTTTACATATTATGTACCAGGCCATGGTGGATAAAGAGTTGTGACTACTTGTACTGTAAGTACACCACATGTTTATACATGTACTAGGCCATGGTGGGTAGAGGGTTGTGACTGCTTGTACTGTAAGTACACCACATGTTTATACATGTACTAGGCCATGGTGGATAAAGAGTGGTGACTACTTGTACTGTAAGTACACCACATGTTTATACATGTACTAGGCCATGGTGGGTAGAGTGTTGTGACTGCTTGTACTGTAAGTACGCCACATGTTTATACATGTACTAGGCCATGGTGGATAGAGGGTTGTGACTGCTTGTACTGTAAGTACACCACATGTTTATACATGTACTAGGCCATGGTGGATAGAGGGTTGTGACTGCTTGTACTGTAAGTACACCACATGTTTATACATGTACTAGGCCATGGTGGATAAAGAGTTGTGACTACTTGTACTGTAAGTACACCACATGTTTATACATGTACTAGGCCATGGTGGATAAAGAGTTGTGACTACTTGTACTGTAAGTACACCACATGTTTATACATGTACTAGGCCATGGTGGGTAGAGTGTTGTGACTACTTGTACTGTAAGTACACCACATGTTTTTACATGTACTAGGCCATGGTGGATAGAGGGTTGTGACTGCTTGTACTGTAAGTACACCACATGTTTATACATGTAGTACCAAACCATGGTGTGAGTATTGGTAATTACTGGATATTTTACAATTAGGCCACATATAGTCCTAAGAAATGGTGTTAAAATATTATGACTACTTGTACTGTAAATACACCACATGTCTACAATAGAAATGTAAAAATGTGAACGCAATTTCACCCTATACTTTCAAAATAATAGACCCAAGTTTTGTTTCCTTCATGCTGAACTGAAATCGGAATTAAGCAGAAATGGAGAATACAATAATTCTAGATTATAAATTGATTGAATTTATTTTAAGACTTCATTTTGACCTTTTAATAAACGTTTATTTTTCTTTGATGTCACTGACGCTCTTTTCAAAAAGTTTTGACAATATTTCACCAATAATCTTTCCATTTTTTTTTTTAAATGGCGACAGTGGGTCGCCCAAACGTCAATGGACAATACACATTTATAAAAGGTTTATGAAGGCTTATAACTTGAATATTAAAGTAGAAATAGTTTCAAGTTTATATTTATATATGTCGAGAGAAAACTCTCTCTATATTGTAATTTTGTGAATATTCAATATGATAGAGCCATACAGAAGTTATTCAGAAAATCGCCAATACTCTAATGCTAACTGTGAGGAGTTCCCAATAATATTATACACACAATAGATATAAAGATCAACTATATATGTAAATAACTCAATCTATTCTCTTCGGAAACCATTTCCAATGAAAACCAAGTTTGACAACATTCAAATCGGATAAAGTTCTAGGACAAAAAGTTATATTGATTGTTGTTGAAAAGGTTTTTACTTCCGTTGGATTTTTGAATTTTTAAAAAGTTTTTTAAAGTTTTTTTTTTCGCTTGAAATTCTACGATTCTTTTATTGAACTATTGATGTTTTTTAAGAACTCTGAAATCTTCGTTGTAGGTAGGACTGGAATACGGATTTCCAATGTTTTTTTTTCTTTTAATTTCATCTGTATACATATTTAATATCATTATATTGCCACGTTTTTATTTTTTAAAACGCTAATTTTAGTTTAGTAAAACTTTATTTTTAAAGTTTATTATTTTAAACGTGAAATGTTTGTTAATGAAATAGACATTTTGCCTAAACTCATTTATTGCTGCTTTCTTTTACAAGCCATTTGTTTATGTGTATTTTTACATATCGTTTTTATTGAGTTTTTTACTAATTTAGTATGTACATCATTGACTTTTGATGAATGAGAAAAAGAAATTGAAAATAAACACATGAAAAATTAAAGTAACATTTTAAAGGAATTTATGTACAATTGAAAATTGTTTCTGTAACGTCTCATATTCCCCTTCTTGAAGCATTTATTCTCGGGTAATAAATGGTCGAAGTTGAGATATGTGAACGCGTCTTGCTTGCTTTTGGTCTTTCAGAGAGATATCGTAGGTTACATCAGATATCTTTTTTTGAATGACAAATGGTCCTTCATATTTTGGTGATGTCTTGATGAGACGAGGGTCGTTGAAGGCAATTTTTCTTATGACTAAGTCTCCTTCTTTAAAGACATACTTGGGGTGATGGCTATCGTGTTTAATCTTCCACCTACTTCTAATTTGTTCTGTCCGCAGGCTAGCTTTCTTCCTGGCTTCTTCAATTGTAATTGGAGTTTGGTCGGCAAATTCGGGTACATTACCGATTCCATACATTAAGAAAAGCGGTGAAAAACCAGTCACGTCATGTGGTGTGGAATTATAATTTTTGACAACTTGCGGTAACAATGTGCTCCATTTACATCTAGGTTTCTCTAGAACAGCTATTCTCAGTTTTGTCATTATCGTATCATTTAATTTCTCACAAATGCCATTGCACTGAGGATGATAAGGCGAAGTATATGTGTGTTTAATTCCTTGTAAAGAAAGAAATTTGTTGAACTCTTTTGATATAAAATTTTTGCCATTATCTGTTAAGATAGTATTGATCGAATTAACAGATTTGATTATCTTATCAAGACATTGAGTGACAGCTTGAGCAGTGTTTGTTATTGTGGGATATGCCCATAGATAACGAGTTGCGTGATCAACAAAAACTTGAATGAATTTATGCTTTGTGTTAGCTGCTGCTGTTCCCAGTACAATAGTGTCACAACCGATCATTTGTAATGGTTGGATATTTGACGTTGGAGTGATCATTTCTCCTAAAGTTGGTTCATGTCTGACCTTCACTAGTTGACAAGATTTACAAGATCGAACATAATTCTTGATATCAGTTGTTATTCCTTTCCACCAATAACATTGAGTTATAAGTTTGCATGTTTTGGTTATTGATGGGTGACTCAATGAATCGTGATATTCTTCCAATATTTTTTTGGTAAGCGAGTTTGGGATAACTGCTTTAAAAACTCCTTTTTGTTTGATCATTACCACACCGTCGTGAGTGTGGGAATTTTTCAAGAAACTCAAATCTGAATTTTGTTGGTGTTCTTGAAGTTCTTGAGTTGCAATGTTAACAACTGGGAGTCTTGATAAGGCGTCAACATGAGTTTGTTGCTTTCCAGAACGATGAACGATGTTACATGATTTCGAGGATAAACTAAGAATCCATCTAAAATACTTAGGTTTCGGTTTCTTCATGGTGAAAAGCCATTGGAGCGCCGCATGATCAGTGATGATTTCAAATGGTTGGTTTTCTATGTATACATGAAAGTGATCAGTTGCTTGTATTACGGCTAGGCATTCCATCTCATAAGCAGAATAATTCTCTTGGTGTGGTTGCAGTGTTTTGGAGTAATAAGCAATTACATGTTCCTCATTGTCTGGACCAATTTGTGTTAGGATTGCTCCAATTCCATATTTGGAGGCATCTGTATAAACTTTAGAGGGGTAGTCCGGGTTGTAAATAGCAAGGACAGGTTTTGTAGATAGTGCCATTTTAAGTTTAGCGAACGACTCCTCTACTTCCTCATTCCAGATGAAGGGCTGATTCTTCCGAGTGAGTCGAACCAAGGGGAATGAAATTTTAGAAAAGTCCTTCACAAATTTTCTGTAATAATTTGCCAATCCCATGAACTGACGAACTTTCTTTACAGTATCAGGTCTTGGAAAGTCTTGAATAGATTTTACTTTTCCTGGATCAGGTTTTAATTGATTGTGACTGATGATATGTCCGAGGTATTTTACTTCAGTTCTTCCAAAAATACATTTCGACAATTTTAATTTCATGTTGTACTGTCTTAATTTGTCAAAAACTTTACTAAGAAGCTCTATGTGCTCTTGCCATGTTTTCGTGTACACCAATATGTCATCTTGGAAAGAGCAAGTTCCTTTCCATAATAATTCACCTAGAATATGTTGGATTATCCTTTGGAACGTTGAAGCAGCATTTTTTAAACCAAATGGCATCACTAAAAACTCATAATGACCATCGTTTGTGACGAATGCAGTTTTTTGAATAGATTGCGGGTCCATTTCGATCTGCCAATAACCCCATGCAACATCAAGGGTAGAGAAGAATCTGGATCCATGCAATCGATCAAACATGTCCTGTATGTGAGGTAGGGGTTGCCTGTCATCCAGTGTGATCTCATTGAGACGTCTGTAATCAATGCACATCCTTTTATTTCCATCCTTCTTGGGAACCATAACAACAGGAAATGCCCAAGGAGAATCTGAAGTTCTTATTAACTTGTGTTCGAGAAGTTCTTTAACTTGTTCAGCTATCTCTTCATACTCTTTTAGAGGACGACGATAGGGTCTAAGAGAAATTGGTTGTTCACTTTTCGTGATGATCTTATGTTGTATAGCTACTTTTCCCAAATCAATAGCATGCTGAGAAAATACATTCCTATTGTGTTCAAGTAATTCTTTTAATTCATGTTCTCTTATCTCTTCTAGATGATTTACAAGAATTGGATTTTGTAATCCATCAAATTTGGTGTAAATTGTTTTGTCTTTGACATCTATTAAAAGATTAAAAAGAGATGCAACATCTAATCCGATCAAGAGTGGATATTTAAAGTTCTTCATTACATGGAGAGTTACAGGTTTAATTAGTTTATCTATTCTTACCTTGGTCTGAAGGCTTCCACATGTCCTGGTAACACCATCCGCTTGGCTGATGTGAATGTCTGAATTTGGTTGAAGTTGAAGACGGGTTCGCTTGAACAATCGCCAATTGATTATTGATACTGTTGCTCCAGTATCCACAAATGCTTGCGCAGGAATTCCATTTACTTCAACACTTATGTTGATAAGCTTGAAAGCTCCTTGTGTAGGGGTATTTGTCAAAGTACTTACATTCAACAATTCCGGGGCTCCGCATACTTGTTTCACTGAAGTGTTTTGATTAGGCCTATCCTTTTTATAATTAGGATCATAATCCTCACAATCTGTGACCCAATGTTTAATTTTTATTCCCTTTTTCGAACATATTGGACACCAGAATGGGCAAACATTTTTTCTATTATCATTATTTTTTGTCGCGAGATGTATTTTGTTTTTAGGCTTAAACTGAATTGAAGCCCTATTTTGTTCAATTGAAGCTGCGATATGGAACCATTTCGTGGTGTCAGTTGGCTGTGCAGCCACAATTAAATCTTTCCAATCATTTGGAAGTCCGTCTGTTAATAAATTAATTTTTTCCTCCTTCGTTAGATGGGTTTGATTTAACAGGCGAATTTTATCTTGAAAATAATTTTCTATTGATTCTTCTCGTTTTAATCTTCGATGTGATGCTGAGACAATTGGATTTGCGTTGTATGAACCAAATCTTTGAATCAACTTTTCCTTTACAACTTCCCATCTTTTTATTGCAGGATTTGAAATAATCTCGTCTGCATACCATTCAAGTGCTGAATCTGTCAAGTAGTACATAAGATTTTTAATTTTTTCATCTTCTTTTAAAGAATTATTTTCAAAATCATATAATTTGATCCATGACTCAGGCCTAATTGCCGACTTTGAGCCGTTGAACTTTTGCAACCGGTTGTTTGGATTTTCCGCCATTTTTTTTTCCGTATCCTTTTCGACTGCGCCAAATGCCACGTTTTTATTTTTTAAAACGCTAATTTTAGTTTAGTAAAACTTTATTTTTAAAGTTTATTATTTTAAACGTGAAATGTTTGTTAATGAAATAGACATTTTGCCTAAACTCATTTATTGCTGCTTTCTTTTACAAGCCATTTGTTTATGTGTATTTTTACATATCGTTTTTATTGAGTTTTTTACTAATTTAGTATGTACATCATTGACTTTTGATGAATGAGAAAAAGAAATTGAAAATAAACACATGAAAAATTAAAGTAACATTTTAAAGGAATTTATGTACAATTGAAAATTGTTTCTGTAACGTCTCAATATATATTTTTTTCTGTGTGCTACTCTCTGTTTATGAAGTTTTTTCTTATCGAACTTTGAATAATTCGAAAATTAAAATAATATATAGACGGCTAAGCCTCACTTGAGATATCCACTTTCAAGATACCACTGCTTTTCTCAAAACAGATTGCTTATAGAAAGACAAAATCTCAAATATGTATATAAGCAGCATCTCTTTTTTCAATATGTTGATATAAATAAACGTTCTTCCCTGATATATTTTTCTCCCTTTGCAATATCATAAATATTTAAAATATGTAAATAATAATTTGTATATAAAAATAGTATATATCATCAATTTATTATCGTGATACTCCTGTTGAAGGACTGAAAGTTCGAAAGCTTGAAAATAAAAGTTGAAAAAGAAACTTAACCCTAGAAGCTTTATTTATTTTATAATATGTTGATATATAAAGCACAAAATCTTGTATACGTCTTAAAAGATCCATATACTGGTAAACCTGTCTATAGCGCCCCCTCTAAATAGCACCTTCCTCTCTATAGCACCCGATATTAAACATTAAAATTTGAACATTTTACATTAAAAGTGACCTGTCCATAGCACCCCCTTTCTATAGTACCCTATTTACAGACAGGTTTAACTGTATGTGATATATTATATAAATTTTGATAAATATATATATTACATTTAAAAAAAAAGATGGGATTTCTGTTTGAATTTAGATCATCTTGGTGATTATGCTATGGTGGTGCAGTCGTGGCTAGAATCTTGAAAAGTAAAATAATGAAAATAGTTTTGATATGAGAGATTGCTTTAATTGAGTTTTAGGATAAACATAATTCGGTAAAAGTACCGCCTGGCTCAAGGCGTAAGAATAAAAAAATGAAATTATTATTTACATAATTACAAAGTTTTGGGTCGGCCAATCGGGGAAGAACAACAATGAGTATTTATAGAGAAAGCGCGACCTCTGGCGGTCGATTTAAACAGAGTATTTATATCTATGAAATAATATTTTTTTTTTAAATGAAATAATACTTTTATATAACATTTTAAATAAAATATTTTAATATAACATATATATATATATATTTATGGTATTTTTATTTGTTTGATTAATTCGAAATCTCTAAATAATCAATATTTATTTATATATATTACACTGTTTTTCTTTTGATTATATTTACTTTGTTTAAAATGTATATATTAAATGGTTTATCACCCAAGAAGCTTGTAAGACGTCTGTGGCTCACCTGAAGCAGGCGACCTACTGCGTGCTTCATAACAAAAACCCTCGTAAAAGATGGACGATTGGTCCATCGAAATATCGGATTAATAAATAATCTTATTACAATCCAAAATAAGCCTTATTTTAAAAAAATATATATATATTTTATATCACAGTAAGGTAAGTAGAAGTTTGTATTGTGCATAAAATAACTTTCGTGCTTGAATCCTTCCATTTTATATATGCCATAATGTTGGATAAAAATGGTATTTATATAACAAAGTTTTTGAACTGTTTTCTTTTGCACCAAATATAACTCCACTACTGAGCATAACAAAATGTGGACTTGAGGTTTGGTAGGTAAAAATTTGAAAGTTTTCCCAATGTTTTTATCTGGTATGCATACAGCTCAAAAACACTATCAAACATGAATATCTCTCGTAAAATTGAAAACAGAAAATCCAAAAAGTATTTTTAATAGTGAGAAACTCTCCTTGTTAGCAAACAAGGCTTAATTTTTTAATCATTTGTGAAGGCTTAAAATAATTTTTATCGTTAATTACTTTTCATGCTGTAGAAATTATTTGAAATTAAACATGTTATTGATAAACTTATTTACATAAGAATTATATATTAGAGCGTCCTCATTGGAGAAGTAAACTATTTAAAATGTGTTAGCGCGACATCTGTTATCAAATTTCGAAACCATTATAGACGCGTATGATTCTTTTCAAAAATAAACAATTTCTAATGTCCGTACTGCAATGGAATAATTTTTCCATACGCGTCTATAATAGTCTTGTATTTATAATGTGTCTTATTTATCATAAAAATGTTATTTGAAAGATAAAGACACAGCGCTATAAATAATTTATTATTGTTTGAGTTCATATTAGGATTTATTCTATATATCTCTTCATGATAAGTTGGTATGATTTGTATTGAGGAAATGTCATTGAATTTATATAAAAATATATTTTTAATTAAAAAGGAATATATTGGATCAATATATCATTTATTTCACCAATATTTCAGTTGACTGAAAGCCAACCTTTATCAAGGTATTATAACATATTAATGTGTGTCAACAACAAACTCAGCGCCACATAACGTCAGTTTGTTGTTGACACACATTAATATGTTATAATACCTTGATAAAGGTTGGCGTTCAGGCAACTGAAATATTGGTAAAATAAATGATAATTTGATCCAATATATGCCTTTTTAATAGAAGTTTTATTTATGGATTGCTCTATTTTCAAATATATATATATTACATCAATACATTTTTAGAAGATTCTGAAGTGTTAGCCTTTTTTAGATTTGAAAACAACCTAGAATATATATATAAAGATATTTTTAAAAAACATTTTCAACATTCTATATATATTTTTTAAATCACGGAAAACAGAACAAGCAGACGACAAAGAAATATTTCTAAGAAAATATTTTTTAAAAAGATAAACCCAAAATTTACTCGGATCGTCTCAAAGGTATAATAGGAGTTCATATATATAAAAAAAGGAATTTATTGATGAAAACTTTACGAACAATTCCAGGAAAAATCTTGGAGGAACAAGTTAAACAACAAGTCAAACCAGTTAAATCTTCCCCAAGGAATTCTAACAATCAAACAGCGGAACAAGTATTAAGGGACTTTTTAAAAATGTCATGTGATGGTCGAACTTATGACCGTGTCCATTTACTCCTTTTCCCCACGGGAGCTCGTGGAATGGCCACTGTTCACAGCAATGATGTGGCGGCGCTACGGTCAATATAATTGATTGGCACAAGATATTGTGGATTATCTTCTGCTCTTAAATGAACAAAAATCGGTAAATTTTATTTTATTTTTTAAAATGGTGAATATATATTTTATATATTGTTTTATTCATATATATAATTATTCTCTTAATCCTAATATTCATTAAAATTTTCAATAGGCACAAGAAGAATATTATTAGAATTTTCATTGTTCTGTTTGTAAATACAAGTTTTGCATTACCAGAAATTTTGGGGATAGAAGACCATAACTATTCCGTATTATTCCGTCCAATTATTCCGTAAAACAAAACTCGCATTACCAGAAATTTCATCTATTTTTGAAGATTATATAAAAGGGCGTACCTGGATCTGTAAAGAAAAAAAAACACATTTTTTCTTAAAATATTTCGAGAGATTGCTCCCTCTTTATTAATTTATTGCACAGATTTGCATAAATTGATAAAGAGGGAGAAATCTCTCGAAATATTTTGAGAAAAAACTTGTTTTTTTTTTCTTTATAAATTCAGGTACGCCCTTTTATATAATCTTAATTAATGGATCGCCTTTTGACTCAAACTATTTTTGAAGCGTTTGATTATTTTTGAAATAAAATAATTTTCTACTACTCCCTTACTGTAATCATAAAGTAATACGAGGGCCTGACTCATCAGTAGTAAACCCTCCAAGCTGTTTCTTCATTTCATTTAAGAGTGTCACCACTGATGAGCCACATCCTCCAATTTATTTAACATTGCAGTAAGGGCAGTAGAAAATAGTTTTATCTAAAAAATCATACACACTTCAAAAATAGTATAAATTTATTAAACCAAATTGCGGGCTAATCCATTATGAACAAATATTTCATTGTTAGATATTGTGGGGAAAATAAATAATATATTAAATTCATATTAGTGGTAATACTCAAAGTGAACTTTATATCAAGGAAAAATCACAAAAGTTTCATTGGATTAGGTAATTAGAAACCCCGCATAGATGATGTATATATATATGTTATATAAAAATTATTTAAATTAAAAATTATAATTTCTGGAGCAAATTATTCTTTTTAAGTCGACCGCCAGGTGTCGCGGCCTTCCCTATATAAAACTCGTTGTTGTTTCCCGTTGGCCGGCTCAAATATTTTGTAATTATGTAAATAATATTTTGTATTCCTTATTCTACTAGACTTAAGTCAGGGAGTACTTTATCAAATTCTGTTTTTTATATACACAGTATTATATTCCTTAGTTAAGTCCACAGTTAAGTATATTCCTTAAGCTCAATTAAAGCTAATTCTGATCTAAACTATTTTTATTATCTTTACCATGACTGCAATGTAAAAAAAAAAAACATATTCAAGGATCAAGCAAATGATCAATAATTCTCTATAACAATCAGCAGATGATAATTCTATAATTAATATTTTAAAAGACAGCAGAAAATACTTTTATATAATATATATATAAAGGTCACTCCAAAGGTTTTTTCAATAACTTATTTTTATTAAAGCTGCAAATTTGAAAAAATAGGCATAAACGTCGCAATGAAGAGCTATTATATAGCATTTTAAAGACATATCTATGTAAATATAGAGAATTGTTAGAAATGGTCATTCTGAATCACCGAAGTGGTTAAATATATCGATTGTATATATATATATATATATATATATTAAAAATGGCATATTCTGACCAGGAGCACATGTGCTTTACAGAAGGCAGAGCGCCATCTGGTGGTCAGGATATGCCATTTTTAATATTGATTTCACCACCTGATCTTTTTATCTTTTATTTTTTTATTTTGTTTTTCAATATATATATATATGTTGTATTGAAATCGATATATAATATATATATATATATATATGGTAATTTAAACCAACAACCCTATATTGTGTAATACCTTTAACAAGATTGTCATGTTGTATAATAGAAAAACATCTGTTAATGATTATACGCATGATTGACATGTCTCATTGCATCACCATATGTAATGTACTTTGTACAAACTGAGGATAAATAAATAAAACTATGCAATAGATTAAGAGCTGAGTTAAAGCAAGATTGAGAAGTTCAAAAACGTCTAAAATCGAGAGAGAAATCCAACAACCCTAAAGAGGAATTTGGCAAGTCGTTGTCATCAAGGTCTTGCTCTTAGCTCGACTCCTATCTGTTCATGGAACTTTCCTACTACAACTGTGTCTCTTCGTTTTTTGTGTGTGGACATTCCCAAGCTTCCCACTCTGCCTCGACCACGACTGCCTGTGCTCTGTGAAAACTGTTAAAGGTCCTACAAAGTGCAGAGAGACACTGGAAAACTCTCCACGCCCTGACTGTCCCTCTTGGTTACTACAGGTTTGACCCTCGGTTACCACATATATATATATAATGAAAGAATTTAAGCACAAAAGTTTATTTTATATATATGATACAAACCTCTACATTTTAAAGTAATGAAGATAAACCCAGACATGACTAGATCCTACAGGAACTGCAATAACTGTTACAACACCCAACTCACTCCGGACCATATATACAGTTGCCCAGCCATCCTTGCAGCCCTCTATATGGTAGACATCAATCCAGAAGAGGACATCCATACGGAAAAGACACCTCAGTTGACCTGTATTGTGATCAGGATGCACAGACCGCTCTGATCTGCTCCATGGAAAAGACACCACCACCAAAGATTTCTACTGTCCTTAATGCGATGAAAAGATATTGGTTGGGCTTGGCTCATCAGTGGTGAACCCTCCCAATTATTCTTCATCGCAATAAGGACAGTAGAAGTATGTATTGTATATAAACGAAACTTACATGCTTAAATCCGTTCATTATATTGTCGCGGAGATAAATAAAGCAAAGACAAATTTGGGAATAATTAATTTATTATAAAGGGTATTTACCTTTTATTTCTCCAATAAAATTATATACAAGAGGTATTTATAGGGAGGGAGAGTCAGATAATATAACAACTTATCCCAAGGTAAAAAAAAAATAATAATGAGCGTCGTCAGCTACCGAGGCGTCCCGTTTTCCTTATTTGCCGATCAGATTCCTAGAACCTCTCACACCTGTGGTCCCCCCCGGGGTTCAGGGATGATTGACAGGTGTTCCATGGAGCTTGTGACCGGAGTTTTAGAGCTACTTGACAATATATAAATGGCGCTTTATTGCTTTATGTTAATATTGATTGTAAAAAAAGATGGTTGAGTCTATAAAAAAAGGAATGTAGACTTACTGTAGACTCGTAGTTCTTCTTCAGCTTTGATGGTGCTGAAATACGGGAATTCAGTAGATACCTCGCAGCCGTAAGTACCTATACAACACGTTAGAATGATGATATCAAGGTTTAGAATGATGATAATACCTTCTGTAGAGATCTGAGCATGGGTAAGATAAACGTGACTTCCATTTGAACGTTCAATCTGAAACACATATTAACGTTCAGAATATTAAATATTTACAAAGAGGTAGTGAGGAAAGTTTTAGAATAGATCTGTAAATAAATCCTTTTTCAAACAAAGGCTCACGTGCACATGGGGAAAGGGAGGAAAAAATTACTGTATTATTTTGTTGTTGTATGGCGAATTCATACAGGGCAATGGGCCCTAATAAAAGCCTTTTTGTTGTTGTTGTCTTGAATATTTACATAATGGCTGCTTTTGGGCTTATAGATGTAAAGTCGTAGCTCTAATGAAACTATCATGAAAGAGGTTGATTACTAGTATACCTTTGAAAATTAGAAATATTGAATTATTCGCACCTATATTCAATGTATATTTGATGAAATAGTTTGAAATTATTTATAGATCTCTTATTGTTTATAATATTGCAAATATTTTCAACTTTTATTTAACTAAAATATTTAATCTCTCATATTCGAACCTACTCGGAAAATATAAATATTTTGACGGTTTGAATTTGCTTCGCATAAACGGGTACAGAATCTAGCAGAAAACAAAATCACCTCTGAAGAAAGTGTGTTACTGAAACCTTGGTAAAATACTAGAAAGTATCTTTATTTTCAAGAACTATGAATGCCGGCCAGTCAGCCTCTATCTTTACGATAATACTAGAAAGGTTTAAAATTTGTTGATTCAGCTGTTTAGTATTCTTACAGGTCTAAGACGACAAAGAAAAAATCCAATACGTTGATCCTAGTGGTCCCAAGATACCACAGACTCCCCCGTCCGAAGAGACGACAGGATTGTGAAGCCAAGGACAAGTAAGCAAGTAGACCACTGTCTGTACAGAAAGATGGAACAGGGAAGAGAGGAGGATTCAAAGGAGCTCGTCGAGTCCGATCCAGACTATGAAAGTGGCGAAAACACCACTTTTCCCAAGATAAAAGAAAGCACTATCAGTAGGACGCAGGAAGTTTCCCCCGGCCAGAAAGACGCCACGCCCCCGCCAGCGGCATCAGATGTCCTGGGGAGTTTAACGAGGGTGCTACATCAGCTGTTCGCGGCGACCGGACTATCGCGAGAAGTGGAACTACCGCGCTACGATGGTTCCTACGAGGCGCAGAGCTTCATTACCAACTACGACGCCCAAGCAGATCGGGCCCAACTACAATACCGAAGGACTGAGAAAGCCACCAAACCTCCTGCAAGCACCCCTCCGAGTTACCAACACGCGAGCGTATGTTACCTGCTCCCCCGACCATCTCTAAACCACGAGCCCAGCGCAAACAATGAACTCTGACTGTCCCTAGGATCCTCCAACCACGGCACAAGACCAGGCCTGTCCCGACCCACATGACAGCACAACAGTAGGTTCCTCCTCACATAACTTTCGTTGAACAATTTCTCGTTCGAGCTGAACTGTCCAATAATGTAAACCTACTTCTACTACATGATACAGGAGCATCTATCGATATAATTAGTCGGAATACTTTTAAAATAATAGAAACCAGTTTGCAAAATAGAATATCTACCCACATAACTAGTAACGCCATAGCTAACAATGTTTTCACCATAGGTTATATCTTTTTAAATGTAAAAATAGGTAATATAACGCAGAACCTAAAATTCCATATCATCGATACACCCTTATCTTTTGGCATTTTATCGCTTAATTCCATAAAAAGATTTCTACTAAATATAAACTGTTCTCAGCTACTCCTGTATCAAGATAATGTACCCCTACCAACTACATTGTACCAATTCACCTCGTGCAAGCAACACGTGTCCCATGGACAGGTTAATACAACTGTCCCATTTACTAAATTTTCCCCTCCTGGAACGGGTTGCTCACACGTGGTGAACTCCAACACTCTTATTTGGTCTCATTGTAATGTTACTAATCCTATTTTCAACGCCCCTATGTCCTTTTCTTTCATAGCTTTGGACAGAAGTAACCTAAGTCACAGCCTTCCAAAACTATTCCAATCGTTAAATTCCAACATAGCTACACTCCCTCGTACCTTTTACATGCATATTTAATCATCGACAAATCTCTCTCAACAAAATAAACAACACCCTCTCACATCACTTTCTCCAATTGGCAACAATTTTTAGTGCGCGACTTAACACCCAAATCCAATTTCGAGCCACACAAGCTCCATAACGTCGCCCCACTAAACACTAAAAAAAATTCACATTAAACGTGCCATATCGACTAACAATATAAAAATTCTCGATATATGTTCGTACAACCAGCACCCATGTCTTTAGTAAAAATGTTATTCATGGTGAAACAGGTTATATTTTGTACAAAACAAAGACTTCACGTGACACCTTTTCATTCACAATTTTTAACTTCGTGTCACAGCGCCATACCAAAAAACTCTTTTACTTTTCAGGCCCTAGACGCCTTCACGCCTGTGACACATCTCACCTCAAAGCGTGTCCACGTCGAAAGTCGCACTTTCACTCAATCCTAATCTGATATCACTGAATAACATTTCTACTAAGTCCGCAACAACCTCGAAACACAACAACCATTCTATTTTATATCAATAGATACCATATCCGGATATTCGAAATACAAACACAAATCGAACAAATGCTTGAACACGGGATAATTACAACATAGTCCCATAACGCTTGTCACCAAACGTGACAAATAAAAACGCTTTTGTGTTTAAAATTATAGAAATAATATCTCCGAACGTAGTCCGAATTAACAGACCCAATCGATCCCTAAATAAAGAAGATGATACAGTTCATGTGAACAAAATTAAATACTATACAGAAAATATCTTATTCCTCGCGCCCCAGCCTCTAATTCAAACACCTCGTGTAACACCTGATGTACACTTAGTAGAATTTAACCATTTATATCCCACGATATTTGACGCTCAGAAATCCCGTCTTATACCCCCGACTTGCTCATCCCGTTTTCTTCATCTTACTGCAGAGATCTTCCAATAATAGTAAGTAAGGATCACATTAAGCAGAATGACAAACCCAATGTCACTAATCCACTAACCGCGTTACCGAAGGTGGAAGACAGCCACCAAGAAAGCTATCCCCGCAAAGGGCCCCTGGCCTAATAAAACATCCGTCGTGACCCCCCGGAACTCGCTAATAATAAATTCGAGGGGAGATGGAAAAACAAACAGCCGACATTTTCTTGTTACGACCCATCGCTACTGCCCGGTGTCACTCTAATGAATGTTCACAAGCTATTAAATCAAAAATTAGTGCGTGCCTCTTACTATATACCGTTCTGATCCCTAACCAATTAATCTACGCCGATGTCCTGTTTAGCTACAAATAACTTGCCTAACACGTTATTTTACATTTACTAACAAATCAGTCCACTAACAAAATAACTAATTAATTCAATAACTAATCCCGCCTACTGAACTCCAATGAATTAAAATAACTATTTTTTCATTAATAAAACAAAACCAAGTCACCAGGTCTAGATTCTATCGCCCTCGATTAACTTGTCCACTTAACATCGACACTTAGATCCAAAGACAACATTTTACCTACAAAAATCACACACACCCACATATGTTAAAAAAAACAACAACAACCCTTGATCGGTTAGAATAGATCCCTGTGTTTCCTGCACACACAATGTAAATGCCGCTTTAGGAAGAATCACGTTTTCACCTAAACGTGGCGCAAGGAACAAAAAATCGAAAACATTAGGACTCAGTGAGTTTTACAGTTGGAAACAATGTGACCCACGAGCCGCGTCAAACATAAAACAAATTCGATAAGTTAGATCAACTCATGCCAACAAGACCAAAGATATCGCATCCGAGGATAATTTAAAGCTCTCTCCACCCATCCTAACAAATAGGAACATACATTGGGCCTACTACTTTACCTTCTTTCCCGATATATAATTTCTATGTATAATCTTACTTGCTCTTCTTTCTCCATGAACATTTTGTTTATTTTTCATTTTAATATCCTTTATATAATCATTATCTAACTCTTATAATTTTTTTTACGTCAACCAATCAGTTTAGATTATTGTCATTTTATTTTATTTTGCTTTACCAAAGCTTATTTACTTTTGCTTTATTACTTTATTTTATAATCAACTTTATATTTTATTTTTCATATCTAATAATCTCAAGTTTATATTTCATGTTTATATCACTAATTTGCACATTTGTCATTTTATATTTTCTCTCACTTTATAAATGAGATGTTATTTACATTGTTTCATCTTCCACTACCATGTTCAATGCTATCGAATATAGTATTGCTCTTTTTTATTTAATATTTTCACTTTCTATTACCCCTTATATACTGCTATAGTGTGTTAATATTTGTATTATGTCATCACTATTTTAATTTTTTTAAAGACTACTTTGCATTTAACTTCGCAATTCTATTTTCGATTTTTCAAATCCTTCAACGCTATATGCAAAGCCTTAATTTCGCAATTTCGTATCTCAATGATATATTCTTTTATAATCAAACTAAAAATAATGATATAAAAACAGGGCAATCTTCAATAACCTCTTAATCAACAACTTTAAAGGTTACTTCTTAATAAATACCAACATTCCTTTTACGCAGGGACTTTTAAAACCCCATTCGCAGGCTAGACTTGACCTACTTTGATTTCGTAATTAACAATATTGACACACCGTCCCCCAGATTTACCTATCCCAACTTCTGGCTTGGACACGTGCAAATTGTATTTTTAAAATATATTTCAGGGCACTCCATGCCACACGCTGGCAAATCTTTTATTTTACTTTTTTTCTCGCTAAGCCCCTGACGAATTCAATTAACACTTTGATTTCTGGTCACTGATCTTCGTCCTCATTTATCTTGCATGCGTACGTCTTAACGTCTAATTCATAAAACCCATAACAATCACTCTTATCTTACTATTCGATTGTGGTACTGTAACTTTATTCGGTCCTTAAATTTACATGTGAAACATGGCCTTGGTTTTCCGCGCCGTGCACATTAACGTTTGGGACTTTAGTCAAGGTGACATTGCCTCAACATAATAACAACTAACCCCTCAACCCTTTCTAAAGCCCATCACGAAGAGATCATGATTGACCCATCCAATCATTTATATTTTATCTATCATCATTATATGTTTTCTATTAAATCCTTTATTCCTATTTTTATTTTTACTTGTATGATTAGTATTAGTTGTTTATACTTTATTATCTCTTATGGATATACAGAAATCAACCCCATGTTATATACCAACTCATTTCAATTAATTTTTAAAAAATACTTCCTTAATAACAGTCCTTAATATTCCGCTCTCTTAAATCCCTCCATATGAACCCTCTCACATCCTGGGCCATCTGTGATGATTTAAGACCATGGAATTGTTGTAAATAATCCAGATATCTACTACCACATGTTCCACCACGTGACTGTATATAACTTGTTATTTACTGCAAATATAAAGCATCACATAATATCATTCTGTACCGCGTAAGACTCTAATAAAGTATATCAACTGTACAGATAGAAGAAATGGAGAATAACAGGAGAAAATTAAGGTTAAAACTAATCAGGCTTAGGTGAGAATAGGAGAGCAGTCCTAGCGAGCCCAGTCCAATTTTTACGAGGTCGTGGCCCTCCTGGATAATGTAACTTTCCCCCCTGTTTACGCCATAAAAGAGCAGTGACCTGTATGGAGCCAGCGCAGCTATAAAAGGAGGCCCCAAGCCTCAGGTAGCCAGTCATCAGTTAGTCTTCGTTTCAGTCCCAGTCCGCAGGCTGCTCCGATAGAGGTAAACCCTTTCCTGCCAGAATTCTCCTCGTCCCATTCCTTCTTGACGTTCAGACGCTTCTTAGTGGAATCTCTGTTTGTTTATTTCACCTTTGGCCCAGCTGTGTCGCCTTCCACCACGACTGCACGGTAGAGTTGACATCGAGGTTCGTCTAGCATCAGGTAACACTGGTCCCAGAGGTCCCAAGATATCACATAAATGAATGATCACCTGTAAATAACTAACTTATCTTTTCTAAGCAATTATGTAGGGAATATGTCCCCAATAAAAGGCCTATTGAAATTTGAAACTATTATAGACAGGTATGATTCTTTTAAAAATTCAACAATTTCTACTGCCCTTTCTGCAATGGAAAAATTAATGGGAGGGCCTGGCTCATCATTTTTTTTTTCATTGCAGTAAGGGCAGTAGATATTGTTTAATATTTTAAAATAATCATATGGGTCTATAATAGTTTTAATTTTTCATAACAGATGGCGTACTAATACATCATAAAATAAAAGGTTTGTTGTTGTATTCTTACAGAAAAACGTTGCTATATCGGAGATAGAAATGAAGCTCAGACAGTATTTGTTTTATTATGATTGCATTAGCGCGCCATCTGTTATCAAAATTGGAAACTATTATAGACGCATATGATTCTTTTTAAAAATAAACAATTTCTACTGCCCTTACTGCAATGGAAAAATTAATGGGAAGGCCTGACTCATCTGTGATGAACCCTCCGCCAGTTTAATCTACCATACCGCTGTTATATTGCATTTTTCGATCTTACTTTTATAGTGATACTGATGATAAACTCTTGGAATGGTAATTTCAGCAGAATTGTATACAATTATGAATATATAAAATGCTTCGAGCAATCGCTCTTCCGCAAACATCATTTTGTATCTTTTATTATAACAATTATATTATGATACATTAGCGCGCCATCTGTTATCAAAATTGGAAACTATTATAGACGCGTATGATTCCTTTTAAAAATAAATAATTTCTACTGCCCTTACTGCAATGGAAAAATTAATGGGAAGGCCTGGCTCATCAGTATTCTTTTTAGTATCATATGATCATTACAAGACACACACACTTTCATATAAAAGAATAAAATTCTCATTAAATCCCCCACCTCCCTGAAGATAATGTAAAAAAGTTCCGCTACGGTGGATGAATTAAAAGGAAGAGAGACCAAATTTCTCGGTTTGTAAACTTAATTTCTCAGTGATTAAACTCCGGAGACAAAATGGCGCTTAGAGGGAGACCATTTATTGGCAAGATTAATGGCACAGAGTCATGAGGATTTGAATCTGACACCCCTGCCCAGCTGCGTCCCACCTAGGCATTTATATACTGTCTTCTGCTTCGTTATCTGGTTAGTATAGTTAGTGGATATACTGGGGTTAGTATAGTTAGTGAATAAACTGGTTAGTATAGTTAGTGGGTAGAAAGGATATAAGAATTATCCTCCTCACTATCATTACGTATTTATTTATCTATGTAATTGGCGAAATACGTAACGCAAGAATTTATAATTGAAACGACCTTAGAGAAACTAGAAATTCAATATAAGAGAAAATGTTATAAGCACAAAAATATTTTTTTTTCCTTTTTACATAATACAGTAGAATTTCCCAATTTATACCATATCCTAAAAAATGAACAAAATGGTTGAACCTTTCAGCATGTATATTGGGATTGAGACAATAACTCTGAAAGATATTTGATACACAGTGAACATTTTTGAAGACACACGAGATAAACAGGGGTGAAAAGAATTTCCCCTGTCTTCTTAAAATATGACAAATTCAAACACTTTCCACAGTAAACCCGTTCTCTCTTGGATGTGATTTATTAAGAGAAACTGTTTGGTTTTAAAAACTTCTCATGACCTATCCTGATATAAAAAAAGTCTCTGATAAGAAAACATCCAGGAGAGGCCAGATTTAACCATGATATTAGCGCGTTATTGTATTGTGTTTCATATAAGATAGTGCAGAAGAAAGTATATACACATTCATTAGACATGTATAAATGTACGAATGCCAGACAAAAATGTGTTCATCCTCCTGTGAAAAGGCAAAGACAAAGGAACCTACATTCATCTCACACACAATGTAAAAACATAAATGAAACTAAATCAATCAGTTCAAGAGTTTAAACAAAGGAATCTACACATAGTAGTTTAAGAATGTAGAAAAAAAGAACCCATAAGGAAATGTTTAAGAGTGTAAACAATAGAATCTACATATAGAATTTTAAGAGTACGAACAAAGGAACCTACATCCAGCGGGACCCCGGCCATGGGATAGGCGTGCCCCGGCGGGCGGTCCCGAGGCAGAAACCGGTAGAACTCCACCTGATCCTTGGACCACTTGGCGCTGTAGAGCTCCTCGTCCGGGTCCAGCACGAACTGACACGCTAGGATTACCGGCGCCCCCAGCGGCACGGCTCCCGGCACGGTGACCTGCAGGAACTTGAGCGACTCCACCGCCTCTGTTGACACACAACGTTGTTTCCGTGAGTTCTTTTTGGGTTCTAGACTTGTCTGAGCTGACCGCGCAGTAGTAAACCCCAATCGTACTGTATCTTTAGTTCTCTAGATCTATGGTTAATAATTTCTCAAATATTAGGAATCATTACAGCGTCTTTATAAAGAAAAGCTCGCTATATCCTGGTCAGTTTATCAGGTTTCAGTGTATTTGGGAAATCTCGACACCGGCACAACGCAAAACTGCTGATAACCGATATCAAATACACATTCTATGATAATTATGATAAGGATTTGTGACTGCTTATAACATAGATACACTGCATATATACACAGGTAGAGTTACGACCTTAAATTTGAGATTTAATTTTCTTTTATTTTTCACTCTCATATATAAATCTACTCGCGACAAGAGATATATACCTACATGATACAATTTCGACTGGATTCTCCAGAGTGAAATATTGGTCAATTCATATTATTTTAACCATGTTTTTATTGAAAATCGTATTTAATTGTAGTAAGTAATCAGGAGAGTAATTACCTGTTATGTAAGTGGTGATAGTGAATTGAAATTGGACTTATATATGGACAGATACATCTCCGTTCTTGACTCAATCATTTCTCGACGTTTTTTTGACTTAAGCACGGCTCATGTATTCTCTTTTAAAAATTACACTCATAGACAAAACTTAAGGTGGTTGTACCTTTTAGAATGTATATCGGGATTCAGACAATAACTCTGAAAGATATTACAGTGACCTTTATTGAAGACACACGAGATAACCAAGTGTGAAGAAAAGTGCCTCTGTCTCCTTCAAAAAGAAAATAGATAGCCAGCGACACGGAACAATTAACACTTGTACATGAGTGTACTCTTAATCAGCATATGAAATTTACAATGGAATAATAGTAGTATTATGCTTAATGCAAAGTTTGGTACGGATTGAATGAGTCTTAAGGAATTCATTAGGAAACAGAAAGTGACAATATAGGTTGGTATATCTCATAGTAGAGAGATATTTAGATAACAAATCAGAAAGATGATATAGAAAGCGTCATCCTTTTTTAACTATGAAATATCTTTAATAAATTAAATTGTCATAAATAGTGGGGCACATTGAAAATGACCAGCTTATATATCAGGAATATAGAAAATATAATATGGAAATCGTCATATATTTATCTATAAATATCTTTAATAAATGAAAGTGAAAAAATAGGGCCTCACATTGACAATGAACAGTTATAAGATTGTCCCAAAAGTTCGTGTCTTTCTTAAAACGTTATTTTTCTTATTACTTGGCGAATAATATTATTACGGTTGAATACATAATAATATACATAATACAATAACTTTATACATAATAAAAAGACATTATACATAACAGTTAATAATATTATGGCGAATAATATTAGTAATTCAATTTTGTGCAAATGTTTACGAACTTTTAGGACAACCTTGTAACATCAGAAATATACAATGTCAGTAAAGGAAGGTGCCATTGTTGCAATTAATGGCAGAGAATCGATGAGCCAAGAAGAGTCTCCCAGAGGAATACCTCCCCTATCAATAAAGCTATAAATTTGTAATGAGGCAGTTAACTCCGTATCATATCCTGATAACGTCTTTTATTTATGATTGAGAATGCTTCAAATTTCTGATCGCGATGGTATCGTCGGTTGAAATTTCATAACTAGCAGACTTGATATCTAATTCTAAAATTTGAATATATTATTTATTATAATTTAAAATCTGAAAAATAAAAGAAAAATATTATAAAAGGGCCGGGGGTTTATATTAAAAACAAGGAAGGCATTCTTGACTAAGGGCACATCTTCTTTTTAGATGGCGCTCTGCCATAAATGCCAAATGCCAATCCTCACATGTGCTCCTTATCAGGATATGCCTTCTTTGTTTTTAATATTTTAAAATACTGAATTGTTATATTTTGAATATCTATACATTCTTCTCAAGTGTGTGGTAAACTGAAAAACAAAATACAAGCAAATGTACTTTAGATTTTTTGCAAGTGTAAAATACAATGTGCGTTTCTTTCATGCGTAGATGCTTACAGTAAAATCATCAATTCCCAACTTATAATGTATGTGTCTTGTTAAATATCAATATATACTTAGAATAATCAACAATGGAATTGTAGCAAGTACCTATACATCCTAGTGCATAAATACACTAATAGACAAAACTTAAGGAAGTTGTACCTTTCAGTATGTATATCTGGATTCAGATAATAACTCTGAAATATATTTAATACAAAGTGACCTTTACTGAAGACTCACGAGATAACCAAATGTTAATAAACGGACGAAATTAAGTATGTAAAGAATAAAAATAAAATATTATTTTCAGGTTCTAATTTAAAATTATATTGATAATATTTATTTTTCCTATATGTGGGGGTTTGAATTAAGTATATTCCGCTATATACAAGTATGGAAGGTGCTTGAATGAAATATTCTACTTTGCATATGTTCATATAAAAATAGGTATTATAGAATTTATCAAACAAATGCTACGGGTTTCTGAAGATGAGTTACTTTATCTATATTAAACATAATCTCAAGCTTTCGGGTATCTCTGTCATCCCACAGGAGTACATAGAAACATATAAACGCCGTTAAGATGCTAACTGATTTATACATACATTTAAATCTTTAATTAAAAAGGCATATATTAGATCAAAATATAATTTTTTTAAACCAATATTTCAGTTGGCTGAACGCCAACCTTTATAAAGGTATTATAACATATTTAATGTGTGTCAACAACAAACTCAGCGCCACATAACGTCAACAGAATAAAGTTTTAAAAATAGTTTGTTATATTCAATGGAGAGAAAAAAATTAATATATTATTAAAATAAATGATATTTTGATCCAATATATGCCTTTATAATTAAAGATTTATTTATAGATTGCTCTATTTTCAATACATTTAAATATTAGGATAGATTTTGCATATTGTTTGATATTGTGAAATATTTAAATATATTTTAGAATTTATATTTAATTACAAAATTCGTGTGCATATTGATATAGGAATGGAAAGGAATTTTTCCGGAAGGATATTGATCTGAAAAATCACTACCTTTACCGTTAAAATAGATACAAATATTTATAGGTTATAATTTATATATATGTTTTCCTTTTTTGCTTATCCCCAGGTACACGTGGTACAGGGCATGATAATCATGGTGGGTAGAAGTAGGCGGCTGCTTTTACTGTAAGTGCACCACATGTCTACACATGTGAAAAGCAGATTTATATATGTGAATCTTTATAATATGACATATAGAGATTTGTAATACATGGCAGATAGGCATAACAATAATTCCTAACGCATTTTTCTGCCATATTCTTCTATAACTTCTATTGCGCTATAGTTCTGGTAGAGAGAGAAGAAATCCCGTTAATTCTCTTTGGAGAATTAATAATAAAGTAACGTATATAAATATAGTGAAGGATTCTTACTTAGTATCACTAGAAGAATATTGCATTATATATATTGTAGAAAGACGTTTAATAAGTTTTACCGCAAATGTTTCTTTTTACAGAAAGAAAAATCGTAATTTTAATTATTTTAAGTATAAATAACGACTATTCCTATCTTTAGGGATGAAGTATGAAAGGATAAAATGTGAATAGTAAAAATAAGTATCCAGGGATGGGATTTTTCCGTTCATCATTACTCTTCACAATTCATCCTTTCATATTTTATCCTTAAGGATAGGAATAGTCGTTATTTCTCCTTAAAATAATTGAAATTACGATTTTTCGTTCTGTAAAAAGAAACGGTAAAACTTGTTAAACATCGTTCTATAATCATAACCGCATTGTATTGTAATATATATATTGTACTGATTGTGTAATCAATTGTTGGGCTGATGTAATGACTGCAACTGATTCTCCCTGAAGTCAGGATCTTGATGGTGACCGATATAAAAAAATGAAACTTTTTACCTAATGCTCTTTTGTTGAGTTTGTTGTGTTGTTTATGTATTGTTGTGTATATTGTGTATTGTTGAGTGTAATGTGAGTTGTTTATGTGTTGTTATGTGTATTGCATGTTGTGTTTATTTGCTGTTGTGTTTATTGTGTGTTGTTTATGTTTTATTGTGTGTTGTGTTGTTGTGTTTGTTATGTTGCGTTTTGTGTCGTGTTTGTTGTTGTGTTTGTGTTCTGATGGAGTTTCATATTTTAACGTATATACAAGCTTATTAATGGGTACGGATATGTTAAATGATCTTATAACATCTTGGCAGTAAAATGTATTCTATGAAAATAGAATATGTTGTGTATTTACAGTATAAATCGTCTCAATTTTCTCTCCCTCCGTGGTCTATATAAACTACATGGAAGAAATATGTGAACTTACAGTAAATTTCTTCAGAACCATTCATCCAATATATATGACATGGTACTAAATATGTAGAAACATTTAGAGTACTTACAATGGAAGAAGTTACAACCTATATATATATATTCAATATGGCCTAAACTGCATGTTTAGAGAGAGACATGGAGTGTACTTACAGTACAAGTAGTGACAACCCTCTACCCACAATGGCCTGGTACTACATTTATAGACATGTGGGGTACTTACCATACAAGAATTATCAGCCCTGTCTGCCTACAATAATCTGGTACTACATGTGTAGACATGTGGTGTACTTATAATACAAATAATCACAACTCTCTACCCACCATGGCCTGGTAGTACATGTGTAGACATGTCATACTCATCAAACAAGAATTAACAACCCTCTACCCACAATGGCCTGGTACTACATTTGTAGACATGTGGGGTACTTACCATACAAGCATTATCAGCCCTGTCTGCCTACAATAATCTGGTACTACATGTGTAGACATCTGGTATACTTATAATACAATTAATCACAACCCTCTACCCACCATGGCCTGCTACTACATGTGTAGACATGTCATACTCATCAAACAAGCATTAACAACCCTCACCTATAATGAACAGGTACTACATGTATAGACATGTGGTATACTTATAGTACAAGAAACTACAATCCTCTATCTACCATGTCATGGTGCTAAATGGTGTTCAATGATATATTATTAAACCAACTGAAACCATTGGAAAAGAACTGTAGTCAAATCCTTCAACCTACCATAGTCTGGTACTACATATGTAGACACTACAAGTGTATACTTACAATGAAAACAAGCATAATCCTTTATTTTCAATATGATATTAAATTCTATACTATATTACCTATCACAAAATCAATACAAGGATCAATACAATCCAAAATATGTGAATAAAAAGGAAGCTAACAATTTCCCATTCATTTCTAATTAACCAATTCAAACGGAAAGATGAAAAGGTTAAGATAGTTTAGCTATACACGAAATTAAAACCTAATCCAACGTAATTGGACATTAACCCATGCCTCGCTAACTCTCCTTGCTAACTCACGTCGCCCTAGGCTTTCAATTTACGATTGGTAATTTTTCAATTTAAAACTTTTTCCATTAGGGTAACACCTAGGTGTTGATGAAAACACTGATATCCAATATGTCGAATACATATTTAACTATTTTGAAAAGTTTAGGGATGAATATTTTCTAATTAAATGGCGTAATAGTGGAGCTAGTCAATGGTCAGGTTTGGTTTAATCCTCTATAAACCTAATTTACATATATAAATATTCTTGTATAACATATATCCTTCTGGAGACTTAACAACCCACTGAAGATGCTGAGAACTATTTCAGAAAATAAAAATATAGCAATAGAACTCTATAATTTCTACAGAACAATTGTAAATAGATTCATACGCAAAAGAGGTAGTGAGGAAGGTTTTAGAACAGATGTGTGATTAAATCCCTTTTCAAACAAAGTCTCGCGTGCACAAGGGGAAAGGGAGAGGAATTGCTGTATTGTTTTGTTGTTGTGTGGCGAATCCATACAGGGCAATGGGCCCTAATAAAAGCCTTTTTGTTGTTGTTGTTGTATAACATATATACATATCCTTGTATAACATATATACATATCCTTGTATAACATATATACATATCCTTGTATAACATATATACATATCCTTGTATAACATATATACATATCCTTGTATAACATATATACATATCCTTGTATACCATATATACATACCCTTGTATAACATATTTATTGTTTGCAGAGGAGCATTGCTCGATGTAAATATTTATATGTAATTCTACTGTTATGAAAATTCGAAACTATTATAGACGCATATGATTATTTTACAAATTAAACAAGTTCTACTGCCCTTACTGCAATGGAAAAATTAATGGGAGGTGCTGTCTCGCTAATCAGATGGCGCGTTAATGCATCATAATATAATTCTACTGTCCTAAAAGCTTATGTCCATAGTTTGCTTAAATACCATAACCTGGATTACATCCTTCAGTGTCGCATAATTAGCAGAATTGTCCAATACTTATTAGAGCTCTAAGAATGGGTCTGGTAGATTAAATTGGCAAAACCGCTAAGAGGGTTATTCACTGATGAACCAAGCCCTCCCAATATTTTTTCATCTCAGTAAGAACAATATATAATTTGAGTTTATATGTAAAAGAAATATTCGTGCTTAACACTTGTATAAAGATTATAAAAATCTTCTTTTGACTTGCCCTCTGACTAATCAAATTGTATGTAGATACTTTGAAACATCACCAAATTCTCTTTGTGTATATACTCTATCTTATGAGAACTTTGTTAAGTTTAGAATTATTTGTACAATAATTTACAAAACACTACTAATCCATCGTGTAAATAATTAATCATATAAATGTAAATAATATTAGCACAGCACAATAGTCCTTTGGACTTCGTGCTTTTGTAACAATAAATAAATAAATAAATAAAAATAATTTCTGAGAATATTTTACAAATTTGGGATTCTCAAAATTTATATACAAACTTATTAATATAAAAAAATATTAATGAGGCATGGCGATTTTAACGCAGAATTATACATAATTGGTAGATTTGATTATTCACTATGCCTATGTAACCAAAAAAATGACCCCAGAGCATATTATAATCTGATTAATTTCTTGATTAATCAAGAATGGGTATTTGGCCAATTCTGGAATATTTAAAAATCAACGAATAGTTGATATTTATTCCGATAGATGGCGCAAGCCATCAGCAACTTTTAGTTGCACGATAAAGAGATGCCTTTTTCTTAATTTTAATAAGGTACCCACTTGTTTCAGACCAGAAAGAACAATGTCAAATGAAGAGTTTCGGTATAAGTCAAATATAGTTTACAGTAAAGAAGAATTTATAAAATTTAACAAGTTCTTCAGAATCGAAACTACCGAAAACTTAAACTAAACTATTGAATTGAAAATTCTAGCTTTAATTTGTATACTTTGATAGTTGTAAATACAAGGTTTTCCCAAATGTTCGTAAACACTTGCCAAAAATTGAAGAGAAAATACCAATATTATTCGCCGTTATGTATAATGTTTATTTATTTATTTATTCCCTCTCAAATTTACAGTGTACCATTCGAGCATAAAGCTCACGAGTCACTTTGTCGTGGATGTTAGGCATCAAGAATTTCTAAAAAATGGCCTTCAGAACGACTGGAAGGTCACAGTTCAGGTAGAGTGAAGTCCAGGTCTTTTATGTATAATGTCTTTGTACTATTTATAAAGTGATTGTATTATGTATTATTATTATGTATTCGCCGCGTAATAATATTATTCGCCAAGTAATAATAAAAAACATTTTAAGAAAAACCCGAACTTTTGAGACAACCTTATAATCAATATTTCCATCATTAAATTAATAGTTAATTATAGAAATATATTAAATATTATCGATTGCTGACTATTAACACATTGATTAAAAACTATTAGAATATGATCTAATGAGTAAATAATCAATACTCTATTTTTTCTTATATAAATATTTGTGGAAGCAATGGGTGCTTCTCCCGCCAAAATAAACGTCATAATCTGACGCCATCTATTGACCGTCGCCGCAACTAGCGGCCTCGGGTCGGTAACAAAGCCACAACACCAACTTTGGCAATAATTATCAGTTTGCCAAAGTTGGTGTTGTGGCTTTGTCACCGACCCGAGGCCGCTAGTTGCGGCGACGGTCAATAGATGGCGTCAGATTCTGACGTTTATTTTGACGGGAGAAGCGCCCTATGCTTCCATGGATTAATTTCCAATCTCTTCAATATATAAGAAACGTCTCGATTAGATATTTTGACAACAGGTATTTAAGATAGTTTGTATATTGTCACCGAAAAATCTACACAGGATTTAGAGTGTGGTTTTTAATATTATAAATAAATAAAAATCAAAATTATGTTTCTATAATTATATGTAGATCCTCTTTTGCAAAAAAAAAAAAGAGTTTGATAAAATATTATTAAAGAAATAATTCCCATTGAAATATAATGAAAATTACAACTTGAATCTCAACATCTTGATTAGTTAATTTTGGAGAGTGAACAATAAACATTGAAATTAGATATTTGGAGGATATTAATTTGTTATTATTTATTTATTATTCATTATTATGATATATTAGCGCGCCATCTGTTATGAAAATTCAGAACTATTATAGACGCGTATGATCATAGCCCTCTATAAGAGTTCCGAATTCTTTATTATGTTCGAAACACGTTCTATAAAGACGTAGGACATATGTGAGAAGAGAATTGAGGCTGGCGAACCTGCTAGACCACAATCTGAGACAACAATATTTCTATCCCAGTAAGGACAGTTGGAAGAGTTAGATTCGGAGAAGAAAAACTAAATAATTTATTGGCGCTCTTGTATTTGATTTATTTTTTCTATAAATATTATTTATTGTATTTCTCTTCATCGCAGAAAGGACAATATAATAAGTTTTATTTGACAAAGTAGCAACCTTTATATAAATTCTTTCTTTACTTTTATATAAAAACTCATGGACAAAACATAAGAAATTGGAAAGTCTTTTATGTTGTCCGTTGTCTTTTTAAAAGGAGACAGCAGCTATTCCGTTCACACTTGGTTATCTCGTGTGTCTTCAATAAAGGTCACTGTGTATCAAATATCTTTCAGAGTTATTGTGCCAATCCCGATATACATGTTAAAAGGTACAACTTCCTTAAGTTTTGTCCATGAGTGTATCCAGATACCTATAAATATCATTCCCTAATATAGAAAACACATCATATTATAAAATATATACTTAGTATTAATTTTACAGGTTTCATTTTGAGGTTCCATATTTGAATAATTTGATTACCATTAGATATAATGAAACCTAATTAATATTTAATATATAACCCGAAATATACATATCATATATGCAAGATATGTGTGCATACAAATATACTATTCAATTATTGAACCAAATATGTAAATATGTATGTTGATGTAAATATATTCTCATTTTGATATATATATATATATATATACTTATATAATATTTGAAATTATATAAATATATGTTATTTTTAAATATTATTTTATTTAAAATTATATTTCATAGATTCAAATACTCTGTTAAATTGACCGCCAGAGGTCATGCTTCCCCTATAAAAACTCATTGTTGTTGTTTCCCGATGGCCGGCTCAAACCTTTTGTACATTATGTAAATAAGTTTTCTATTTTTTTATTCAAACGCCTCAAGTCAGGCATACATTTCTCAAATTATGTTTTCTATATTCCTTTAGCTCATTTAAAGCTATTTTTGATAACCAATTTCATTTAATTATTGCCACAACTTCAGTGCCACATGCTCATGGATTCCGGGATCAAGCAAATGACCAATAATTCCTCTACAAGCAATTAATCTTATATAACAGCAGCAATCTAATTTGTTTTTATAACATATATTTACTTGGTAACTCCACGATGCTACATGATTCAGCGTAAGTTGTTCGCTTAAGACAAGGTTGATGTAACACCTTAGCGGACGTACCAATTCATACACCACCCAAAGCTATTACCCTAAGGCTATCAATATCCAATCAATATCTCCAATTTCCAATTAATTTGAATAACACTCTTTCCCAACCAATTTTATGGCTTTTTCTAACGGCTATTATTCTGAAGCCTAATTAAGGCAGGTTATTAATGTTCTAATTTAACCACCCCACTAAACTACACAGTAAACTGAGGTCTACTGTGATCTACAATGGCCGTTACAGAATATCTACCAACATCTACTTCTCTATTTATTATCTTAATTATCTCTCTTCTCAATAGAATCATTTTCTGGATGACACTAACTTATCGTAAATTTTTAGAATTTTAATGAGTTCTTTTTTTTTTTTGAGGATAAGTTGCCAAATTTATGTTATGAAATATTTTATAAAAATGTACCTCGCGACCATATCTCTGTCAAATATTTCATATATTTCTCAATTATTCTTTATTCTATATTAAACCAAATGATTAAGATCACATTCTCTTCAAGAAAGTTCTAAAGTATTTCATATTAGTAGGTTTTATGCCTGTTATAAGGGGGTCGGTGGAAGGATGGTCTAAACGCTACGACCTGGGTTCAATTCCCGCATTGGGCACTTTTTTCTGATAAAAAAAATGCTCCAATGGCCCCCGATTCTTGAAAAGGTCCAACCCCACCAGCGAGTGCAAGTAATCAAACGGGGCTCTGGCACATTTGTAAGTGCAAAGACGAACTGCTTTTCACATGTGTAGACATGTGGTGCACTTACAGTAAAAGCAGTCACCTACTTCTACCCACCATGATTATCATGGCCTGTACCACGTGTACTAGGGATAAGCAAAAAAAAAAATGCCTGTTATGTATCGTGAATAATTATTAATTTTGTGTTCTGTGTTAAGATATTGCTTTGCCTGAATTTCTTGAATCTCTGGTTTTGGTTTAGGTTACATGTTCAGGTTTTCATCATCCCCTGACTGATCTTCTTAAAACTTCGGGGATGCTTTTGTTCTTTACCCTGGTTTTTATCCTTAGACTGAACCTCTTGAATCCCCGTGGTTACTTCAAATTCTATGTCCTAGTTTTCATCCTAAGACTGAACTTCCTGAATCTCCGTGGTTACTTCAAGTTCCATGCCCTGGTTTTCATCCTTAGACTGAACTTCTTGAATCTCTGGGATTGCTTTAGGTTCTATGTCTTTGTTTTCATCCTTAGACTGAACTTATTGAATCTCCGGGGTTGGTTTAGGTTCTATGTCTTTGTTTTTATTCTTAGACTGAACTTATTGAATCTCCGGGGTTGGTTTAGGTTCTATGTCTTTGTTTTCATCATCCTTAAACTGAATATTTCAGTCTACTGCAAGATAAACATGTTCTATGAGCGAGAAAAGTTCAAATATAAAACTTAAAGAAATAATAGTTAATGATTAATATAACGACTAATTATATCCTTATGGATGAAGTATGAAAGGATGAATTGTGAAGAGTAATGATGACCGGAATAATAAAAGTGTCCAGGGATGGGAATCGAACCCTCAGTGTTCCGCTTATCCGGGCAGATGCTATGTCCACTAGGCTACCCTGGAAATATCTTTCGTTTGCAAATATTATACATGACATCTGCCCGGTAAGGGGAACATTGTGGGTTCGATTCCCATCCGTGGACACTTTTATTTTTCCGGTCATCCATTCATATCACAATCCATCCTCTCACTACTTCATCCCTAAGGATAGAAATAGTCGTTATTTCTCTTTTAAATAAATTACGATTTTTCTTCCAAAAGAAATTTTTGGTAAAACTTGTCAAACGTCGTTTTAAAACCATAAGCCGCATTATATTGTATTTTAAAATAAGAGTTTAGTTTATATTTTGTTTCTGATAGATGGCAGTGGGTCATCATTAACATTCAGTTACACACGATAAGAAAATATTCTTTTTTTGAATCTAACACTATGATCCACTTCTATACTTTTTACTCTTTTAAACTAGACTTCAATGAATATGATTAAATACTACAACGCCTTTAATTGTTTATATCCTACGTTTCAATGACCCGCTCTCACCCTTTTAAATGAAAACAAAACTTTAAATCAAGAAAAAAGACATTTCTCGATCGTGAAACCTTACTAATAATTACTCAATCAAAAAAGGGTATTTGGCCAATTCAGGAATATGTAAAATTTAACAATTAGTTTGTATTTATTCCGACAGATGGCGCAAGCCATCATTAACTTTTAGTTACAAGATCGGGAAAGGCCTTTTTCCTAATTTATTCAACTAATCCCAGTACAATTTCACTTTTCCACTATTTTATTCACAAAACTTACATTGTAGAACGACATTTGAAAATATCCCGCATGTGTTTCTTTTGAACGAAAAATCGAAATCTATTTTAAGGAGAAATAACGATTATTTCTAACCTTAGGGTTGAAGTATGAAAGTACTTAAATTCCTTAAAATAAATTCCGATTTTTCGTTCAAAAGAAACACAAGGGAGATATTTTCAAATGTCGTTCTACAATCATAGGCCGCATTATATTGTATAAAACTTACATTGTTTATGAAATTTTCAAACTCTTACAGATGTGTATAATTCTCTTAAAAATTAAACAATTTCTACTGTCCTTACTGCAATGGAAAATTAAAGGGAAGGTCTGGCTCATCATTGGTGAACCTTCTCTTTAATTTTCCATTTCATTAAGGGCAGTAGAAATTGTCTAATTTTTAAAAGAATATACGCGTCTATAATAGTTTAAAAATATCATTACAGATGGTGCGCTAAAGAACCTTAATATAATTACATTGTTTATATAAGAAAATTTTTGAAGATATTTTTGTAGAAACCAGCGCGTCGATATTTCAAATACGTTTAACTGGAAAACTTTGGTTTTTAAAACAAACTCTTATAATACATTATAAAGCTATAGTCTATTTAATATAGAACTAATATTTACAATAGAGAATAAAACTACAAAGTAATATGCCAAATTCAACCAATAATCTAAAACTCAAGTAATAATAAACAACAAGTAATATGCAAATAATAATCAACTCAATAAAATTAATGCCAATGTGCAAAATTCCAACCAAAACATATGTTTTTATATTAAAAATAAAAAAT
Source organism: Cordylochernes scorpioides (assembly GCA_030710605.1). Classification (NCBI taxonomy): domain Eukaryota; kingdom Metazoa; phylum Arthropoda; class Arachnida; order Pseudoscorpiones; family Chernetidae; genus Cordylochernes; species Cordylochernes scorpioides. The sequence continues at coordinate 16,777,338 of CP092864.1, forward strand.
CCTGACCAGGAGCAAATGTGCTTTACAGAAGGCAGAGCGCCATCTGGTGGAACAGAAATCAACTAACCATTGATTTAGCCTGTTTCCTCATATTTGGCCAACCCAATTTTTTGATAAATCAAGAAAAGCCATTCACGAACGCGTTTCGCGCTTTTTGGCGCTCGTCAGTGTGGAGTAGGCTGTACCACTATTTTTTTTCTATCATTTTTTCCTATATATATATACAAATATGATAGTTATCTAACGGTGTGATGTATTTGTACTCCCGTAGAAGGGCTACGAAAGCTAGAGTTGGCAATAAAAAGAAATAAGAAACTCATTTATAGAGACTTATTGACTGGTTTAATATATAATCTATTCATAGATTACAATTACAATTATTTTATTTCCAAAGCGCTATATCCCGCATGGGATACTTGCGCTAAACAAGGAGAAAAGTTTATTTACATAAGTTATAAAATTATTAAACACATGAAAACATTAGATATTCAGATTTTGTAGAAAGTTTAGAATGTATTTACAAAATGAATTAAACTTTAAATATGATTTTTTAACGGAAATCAAATCGTTAAGTTCACAAACAACTAGTTCATTCGTCATTTTATAATCTTGAAATTCTAGGCAATCGATCAGTAGATGTCTTGAGGTTTGTTCCTCAATACCACAAAAGCAACTTGAATACTCCACTGCCTTTATTCTATTTAAAAAACTTTTGAAATTTCCGTGGTTTGTAACAAATTGTGTATTATAAAAAATTGGACGAAAGTATTTAGAGATTTCTTGGGGAAAAAAGCTTAAGAACGTATTATTTGCTTCGTTTTGATACTCTAATAATTTAAAATATTTATTCTAAGATATCACATTTATGTTTTATATTTTGAATGCTTTAATCGTTTTAAGAAAAGTTTGTAAGAATAATTTCCACATCGATAAATTCTTAAAATTCTTTGTTCTTCACGGAAATGGTTTTTTACATTCATCAACATAAATTAATGTGTAAATCTTGAGCGTCTTATATCATTAATGTAACTCACAATGAGTCTCCAGTTATAAATCACGTTACAAAGGATGGTAACAAAATTTACGTCTTCGTATTCACAAATTATGAAGTTTTTAGAGCTTTCTTCAAATTTGGCTCGTAGACAAAATTATTTATATATATAAACGCATATATTGAATGACAATTTATAAATAAAATAATTTTTAAACTAATATATTCTCTCTCTGCGGTTTTATATGAAGATTTAACTATGGATTGTTCAATTTTTAAAACCAAATTTGGTTTAGCAATCCCTTTTTGAAAGTTGGGATTTTCCATCAATGACATAAAATATTTGATTGTATTATTATTTTTATTATTTTTTTAAATGTATTATTATCAATAATTGTTTTTGACCAATGAAAAATTTGTTTTCATGTGATCTACAATAATTTGTAAATTAAATTCACTGTACAATAAATTGAGAAAGAGGGAACAATCTCTCGAAATATTTTGAGAAAAAAAATGTTTTTTTTTTCTTTACAGATCCAGATACGCCCTTTTATATAATATATGTAACATGTTTAATACGTATTGTACATCTTGATAAGCTTTATAAAAAAATTGCTTATGTGTGAACAATAGTTACCCAGAAAATATTTGAAAAAAAGTAAAAATAAAAATCAGGTAAATATTTTCTTTTAATTTAAATTTGCAAGTTTTCGAGCAAATATACTGTTCTTTAACGGTCTGATACTCTATGTACAATCTCTAAATGGTATTTATACAAAATAATTGAAAACCTTTTGTATAAATATTATTTAGAGATTGTACATAGAGTATCAGCCCGTTAAAGAACAGTATATTTGCTCGAAAACTTGCAAATTTAAATTAAAAGAAACCTTTTACCTGATTTTTATTTTTACTTTTTCAAATAGCTTATATATTTTGTATGATAATAAGTTTATTTAAAAAATATATAAAACGCCAAAATTTTAAAAATAAAAATAATATATTCACTCCTAATATTTGAATTTGAAATGGAGTTTTGAAAGATGTCAATACTTATATATTTTAAGAAATTTATATTTTCACAAATATCCAACTTTCTCTTAAAAGGTTTTGAAATGTTTATAAATTTTGAATTTTTTCGAAATTTTATAAGTTTTAAATAACATTTAAACTCAAAGTTACTTTCAAGAGCAGTTAATGGAGAGATGAGATAAAAAAGGGTATTTTAAATCTTAAGTAGTATTTGTCTTATGGACTGCCAAAGTTATTCTCAATTTACCTGAAATGACGTGTATGTATTTATAGGTAGGTTTTCCGAATTTTTAAAGTTGGTGATGCCTATTGTAACAATATTTGTAGAATATTTCTGTTTCTAATTCAATTATAGTGTTTCTTAACTTATAGACAAGGTAATAACACCAAATTCAAGAAAATAAATCATTCAGTACTTTTGTCTGATAATGGTAAAACGCTCTTACCGAAAGGTCATCTACTATTATTTTTTTATTTGGTCTTATTACCTTGTGTTTATAATTTATAATACAACGTGTGTGTGCTTTATCATTTTTCGTTTCTTATTACTACTTTTAACTTGGAAACCTCGTGTTAATATGTTATCATGGTATAAAGAAGCAGGCGTGCCAGAGCATGGAGCTGGACGATCTTGGTGAATCCTAAAATAAATTCGGCCCTGCTTCGCAGAGCCAGTGTTGATATAGACTCCTGTGGTCCTTGTATCCCTCCTCCAGTCACCTAGCCAAAGGAATGATGCATTCTCCATGCATCGAGCTCTAGGTGAGACAAGGAGCTCTACTGTTTACAATTCAGGGAAAATTAGAAGAGAAACCTGGAATCTTCAGATAAGTATTTAAACTATTCTTCCATTCCGTCACGCCAACTACAATCATGGACAAAACTAAAGATTCTACCTTTTAGCATGTATATCAGGATTTAGACAATAACTCTGAAAGATTTTACAGTGACTATATTGAAGACACGCGAGATAACCAAGTGTGAACAATATTACTTCTTTCTCCTTAAAAAAAGCTGATAATTATAGCTGGTTATAACCAGAGACACCAAACAATTTCCACCTTCTTCAGGTTTTGCCATGAGTGCATTATTTATTTCGTTTCTATAAAGGAAACAGTCAAGAAATGTATAAGCAGTAAAATACATAAAAAGTAAACAAGTTGTATCAAATATAAACAAGAGATATACTAAAGTATATAAAATTTAGTTTTGACACATATGTTTATTTTTTAAATAAAACAATTTCTACTGCCCTTACTGCAATGATAAAATAATGAAAGAGCCTGGCTTATCATTAGTGAACCTTCTCTGCGGTTTCGCTATTTTTCACTACATTCATGTTAAAAATACAGTTAAACCTGTCTATAGCGCCCCCTCTTGGGACTCACCAAAATAGAGTGCTATAGAGAGGGAGTAATTATGGGTACTATAGACAGGTCACTTTTAATGTAAATCGCATCGTACTACGTATTTAAAATCGGGCGCTATAAAGAGGAAGGCGTTATTTAGAGAGGGCGCTATAGACAGGTTTAACTGTAGTTTGAATTTCTTATATCTGATAGTGCGCTAATGCATCACGTTAATATACAAAAGTGACTAGACGTTCAAGTAAGACAGAGAAAGGAAAGATATCAGGTTTTATACTTTCAAACGTAGTATACAAATAGAAGTAACTAAGGTCAAGGTAAGATTTGTTTACAAGGATCAAAGTTAAAATTTTACACAAATTAAATTTCTGGCAATGCGTTTCTTTTAAATATCACCAAATATTATCTCTACAGACCTTACTGCAATGATATGAGTTATTGAATGAGAGGGCTTGGCTCATCAGTAGTGAACCCTCTCATCGGTTTCGCCAAATTAATCTCCAGACCGCTCTACTATTGTATTGGATTGGTTTTGTTATATACCCTGCATTTTCTATGGAAGGCAGCTAAATGGTGTTTAGTGAACTATGGACATAAGCTTATAGGTCTGTAGAGGTGCATACATATAATTTCAATACTATTATCTTCACAAATATAAATCCACAAAATCAGAAGGGTTATCCATTTTTACTGAAATTACATTTTATTATAAGGTTATCCCAAAAGTTCGTCTTTTTCTTAAAACGTTGTTTTTCTTATTACTTGGAGAATAATATTAAAACGGCGAATACATAATAATGCACATAATACAAAGACATATACATAATTTATAAGTTTCAAATGTCATTTTACAATCATAAGCCGTATTATATTGAATTATAAATTACCTCATATAATATTTACGAACGGAAAAATATGTCCAGGGTAGCCTAGTGGACATGGCATCTGCCCGGTAAGCGGAACGCTGTGGGTTCGATTCCCATCCCTGGACACTTTTATTTTTCCATTTATCATTACTATTCACAATTCATCCTTTCATACCTCATCCTTAAGGTTAGAAATAATCGTTATTTCTCCTTAAAAATAAATTTCGATTTTTCGTTTAAAAGAAACACTTGCGGGATAATTTTCAAATTGCGTTTTACAAAGACATATACATAATGGCGAATAATATTGGTATATCATTTTTTTTGCAAGTGTTTACGAAATTTTGGGACAACCTTTTATAAATAACTATATATATTTTTGTAACTAAATACTCTTCAAAGGAATAACTATATTCAGATGGCTTATCTACACTAATCATGTATAACTATCCAATAGCCCATAGTACTTTTTATAGCTTTGATAAGTTAGTAGAAAGGCTAACACATTCTTAAAAGATCGATTGTGTATATAATAAAAATATAAAAATATTATTAATATTTATAATATGATGCACTAGCGCGCCATCTTTGTTTAATATCAAAAAGAATCTTACGCCTTTAAAATAATTTTGAATTTTGATTATTAATATTATTGAGAGTTTCATATGAAACGTTTAACTCTATTTAATCTCATATACAATCTGATATACAATATATTTGCATGGAACTATATACACCTATTTGCAGGTTGTTCTTATGACTATCATATATTAGAATGGTGAGGTATGGAGACCATCAGAAAAGGTCCTCAGAGAGATTACCTAATGGCTTATACTCGAGATTAAATAGCAGACGACACTATCATCATTATGGCTCGGCAGTAAATATTCTGTCTGCTAACAATGGTGTGGCATAAACTAGGAGGATTGGAATGTTATATTTTATAAATATATGTGTGAAACCTTAATTAATAAATAGTAATGAATAATGTTTTTACATAATTTTATGTATGCATCTTTGTTGATAATACTTGAACCACAATATAGCACATGTGCTCCTTGTTAGGATATGACTACTTTTTTTTAAATATCAACATCTGACCTATTATTTTTTTTCTATTGTTTTTTCATGTGTTAAGCGTGTTTACGCAAGTTTAGCCGTAAATACACATTTATTGGTTTCTCAAGAAATCTCTGCGACCAAAATCCAAGTTGACGAGCGCCAACAGCGCGAAACGCGTTCGTGGATCTTGATTTATCAATAAATTGGGTTAGCCAAATATCAGGGAATAGGTCAAATCTATGTTTAGTTGATTTCTGTTCCACTAGATGGCGCTCTGCTATCTAAAAAGCAAATGTTCTCCTGTTCAGGATATGGCTTCTTTGTTTTAAATATAGTATACGTTATCAAAATTCGAAACTATTATAGACAGGTATGATTCTTTTTAAAATAAATCAATATCTACTGCCCTTACTGCAATGGAAAAATTAATGAGAGGGTCTGAGTCATCAGTGGTGAACCCTCCCAGCGGTTTCGCAAATTCAACCTACAATACCGCTTTTATATTGCATTTTTGGAACTTCCTTTTATAGTGATACTGAGGCTAGACTCTTGGAATGTTTATAATAGTTTCGAATTTTGATAACAGATGGCCCGCTAATGCATCGTAATAGTATGCGTTGAAAAAAAATGGATTGATATAATTTGCATTGTATGTGTCTTTCAAGCTATGTATACAAACTTTTATATTTACTCGCTAGGTATATGTGATGAAGTTGTAATGAGTTGACAGAAGTTGAGTTAATCAGTCTTGGAAGGGATTGGGGGACTCTCGCTAATTGTTCAGAAATCTCACAGAGGAAAACATCATCATCGTGAGGCGGGTGATAAAGAGAGATAACCGGCCATATGGTCGCTACAGATGTCACCTCACGGTCCTGAGTGACAGAATGTATGACAACTATGTTGTCTAACTGTGTGGTGATACTGTTCTCAGGTCATCTCTTGTTGGTCTAGATTTATGACGAGGATCGCTCCAATTGTCCGAAGATCATTTCAAGACAGAATTATAAATGGGATGTTTAACCTGAATCCCTCCCTCTCTCTGCCTCAGAACAAATTCGCCTCATTCTCTTTTTAAAAGAAAATACGACTGGCGACAGCAAATACCTTCAACTTTCTTAAATTTAGTACATAAATGTATATTCACTGTTTATATCTCACCTTTCATTTTTCTAAAATAAATATTAAAGAGAGAGAGAGAGAGAGAGAGAGATGTGAACAATAACAAATTAAAAATTATATAGAATAATGATATCGAATATATATATTTCTTGTAATAAGGCAGCCTCAATATTTACGAATATATATATGTTATGGATATATATTTTGAAAGATAAAAAATTGTGTGTGTGAAGGTGCATTCGTGATAATAGAAAAGTAGAAAAAATAATAATTTAATATCAAGTAGTTTTTTTTTATTCCCAATTACTTGTGTGTGTGAAAAATAATTACACAACTAATATTTTTTCCAGTTATAAAAATCAATCTTATATTAGTGAAATGATTTCACGTATAATATAATATTCATTTTAAATTAAAATTCCAAAATAAATAATGAATTTAGAAAATAATAATGAATTCTATTGAATAATGAATAAAGACAAGTTTATTAGATTATAAAGTTTAAAGAGTTATGGTCATTGTTTATCAGACCAAAGTGTAACACAGCTTTGCTAAATTAATTAATATAACATGGTATGAAACAGAAACCTTTGTTTGTCACAAGACAATGTCGAAAAGTGTTGTTAAAATAAATTTATCTAATAAAATATATTATAAAATCATAATAAATATTTCAGAATCAATATGTTGACGTTAAAGAAAATTCTTTTTTAAATTTAGTCGTCTGCTTAGAAAATGGTGTCGGCTGCTCAAAAAGGATGATGATAAATAAAGACTTCGATTAAGCCTAAATCATTTTAATTTAGATAATTAGAAAATTTAGTTTACGTTTTTTTTTTCTTTGAGACCTATTTATCTATTCAGAAGAGTTTTCGGCTCTCTCGTCTGCTTTTATATTTTTTCATTAAGGATTTTTCAGAGTTAATTTAGGTTTCGTTTTGTTTTCCCGCCCGGATCATTAATCTTTAGATTTGACCCTATTTCTCTCAAAAGACAATTTTTAAGTCTTTTTAAACGCAGCAATTTTTTATTCCTTATTTTTTGGGGGGGTTAAGAAAATTGAAAAATAGCCTTAAATTCTTTTTGAGTTTGAAAAAAATTAACTTTTAAAATCAATTACTTATATATTTAATTGGTTTATTAAATAAAATACGTAAAATATGTGTATATAGATAATTGGGATAATTTATTTATATTTGAGTTAGAGAGAATCCTTTATTTTTTATAATTTATATTTATGGGTTAATAAATTGTGTGCGTGAAAAATGTTAATAGATATTTATTTATTATTGTAAATAGCTTTACTGATATCCATAAAAACGTATTATGAATATTTTTTGTAGTTTGAAAATAGCGTTATTAATTTATAAAATGTATTGATGAGAAAGCACTTTTTCCACATAAAATTAGAAGAAAATTGAAAATGAAAAATATATAGAGTTAAACCTGTCTATAGCGCCCCCCTCTTGGGACTCATCAAAATAGGGTTCTATAGAGAGGGGGTGCTATAGACAGGTCACTTTTAATGTAAAATGTTTGCATTTTAATATTTAGAATCGGGCGCTATAGAGAGGAAGGCGCTATTTAGAGGAAGCGCTATAGACAGGTTTAACTGTATCTAAAAAGTATTTTACCTAAAACCTTACCTTATATTTTGTATAAATAACGCAAATCTATCGCTTCCTGTTCAATTCCAAATATCGTTTATTATAAATCAGCTAAACCCCCTACTATGACTAGATATTATACAGCAGTACTAGAAAAGGAAAAAAGGATTAGGTTGGACATAAGAAAATTGATCTATATTTTAGCCATAGATTTTGCCTAGTCACTCTACCAGCTAAACACCTCTTTGGCAGATTTTGAAGATTTCATTTGATTCTTTGTAGATCTCTCTCATGAAGAAAGATCCACCTTGGACTGAAGAGGCCTATTAACCCGACACCATGGTTTCCTGATGGACGCTTCTCAGTTTGTTAAAGTTGGTGTTGTGGCTTTGTCACCTACTTAGTTGACGGAGACTGTCAATAGATGATGTTTAGTTTAGCGTCTATTTTGACGGATAGGAGGCTATCTTTTTTATATAGAAGTATATTAAAAATAAAGCATATCCTGACCACATTTGCTTTTTAGATGATAGAGCGCTGTCTATTGGAGCAAAAATAAATTAAGCGTTTATTTAACTTGCTCCGTGATATTTAGCCAACTCCAATTTCTTGATAAATCAAGAAAAGCCATCCACGAACACGTTTCGCGCTGTTGGCGCTCGTATAAAGTAGGCTTTATTTTTAATATCAACACCTGACCCACTTATTATTTTTCTATTGTTTTATCATATGAGTATATATAAACTAATAATTATTAATTAACAATAATAAAGCTTTATAGCTTCATGTGATCCTCTTTAACGCGTCCAAAACTAAATAAATCAGCTGGTGGTGGCGGTGTCTTGTCCATTGAGCATATCAGATCGGTCCATGCACCCTGATCACAATACCGGCCAACAAATGTACCTTGTTCGTATGGATATCCTCTTTTGGATTGATGTCTGTCATATAGAGGGCTGTAAGGATGGCCGGGTATATATGGTCTGGAGTGAGTTGGGTGTTGTGACAGTAGTTGCAGTTCCTGTAGGAACAAATAAATCAGATAAAACAAAGAAATGAATACATTATAGGGGGTCGGTGGAAGGCTGGTTAAACCGTTTGGTTTTCGACCACTAGGACCCGGGTTCGATTCCCGCATTGGACACTTTTTTTCTGTTAAAAAAAATGCTCCAATGGCCCCCGATTCTTGCAAAAGTCCAACCCCACCAGCGAGTGCAAGTAACCAAACGGGGCTCTGGCATTTGTTAGTGCAAAGTCGAACTGCTTTTCACATGTGTAGACATGTGGTGCGCTTACAGTAAAAAGCAGTCGCTAACTACCCACCATGATTATCATGGCCTGTACCACGTGTACTAGGGATAAGCAAAAAAAAAATACATTATATATTGACGAATTGGAAAGTCGAACTTTCTCCCTGAGTTGGAGGATTCTGTAGAGATCTGTCAGAGATAAAGGTAGGAATGATATAATACTAGAGCAATGGCCTAAAGAGGTAAACACAGATGTAACGAAATATTTACAAAATAAATAACCCTATACATGTTTTGATATAAATAAATTTATTTATTCGTTTGTTACTACCACATATTACTGAATATAAAGTTGAAGCATTACTTCCTTATAATATTCATAAAGCCATATGTTATACATATATATGTCTATATGTCATTGTATATATGTCTATACATATGTATATAAGATTAATAAATACAAACTTGAAATAATAATTCTTCAAAACATATATATATATTGCGTATGATATTGTTTTTTACAGCACAATACAACAATGTTGGCAAGTTTCTCTAGAGTGGAATGTCGAGGTGACGAATCCACTCCAGGGCCTCCTCTGTGCACCGGTGGATATCCCCAAGTGTTCCCTGGAAGAATCTTCGAGGACAGTCCCTTAGGATATGGTGCATTGTTTGTATTTGTTTCAAAACATACATTTGATATTATGAAAATAATATAAATATATATGTTTTGAAAAATAGAGCAATCTATAAATAAATCTTTAATTAAAAAGGCATATATTGGATCAAAATATCATTTATTTCACCAATATTTCAGTTGGCTGAACGCCAACCTTTATCAAGGTATTATAATATTTTAATGTGTGTTAACAACAATGTGGCGCTGAGTTTGTTGTTGACACACATTAAATATGTTAAAACACCTTGATAAAGGTTGGCGTTCAGCAAACTGAAATATTGGTAAAATAAATGATATTTTGACCCAATAAATGCCTTTTTAATTAAATATATATATATGCATTTTTTTGGTATACAACATGTATACAAATGGAATTATGAAGGAATTTTGTAAACTATAAACGAGGTGATTTCGTCTAAAATATAGTAAATTAATTATATAACAATAATTATGTTCCGAAACATACTTTAGAATTGGCCTTGTTAGGTTATTCAGTGATTGAATATATCATCATCACAAGTTAATGTTTTGGTTCATGTAGGATATGTAAAATAACATATTACAACAGAGGCCAGTCAATAAAGTTACGTCTTCATGATAGGTTAGTGCTTCGTTGTTTTGTACAAGACACTAACAAATCGAACAGGCCTTATTGAATATTTAGGAATATACGGCGGATTTATCAGTAAAGGAATAATCGTTTCATCTATTTGAAAATCCTTCCTTATGTTTGATTTAAATACAAATTAAATCTTTAATGGTTAATAGACGTAAAATATATAAATCCACTTTATCTTTTATCTCTGTGTATTCGATAGTAAATATTGATAATATGTAAATAGAAATTCGTGATGAAATATAGGCCTTTAAAAATAGTTTGTATCTAAAAATCATACCTGAATACTTTCTAAATTATATATAATTTGTTCACAATATTTACAAACTACAAAAACATTTTAAAACTTATTTTAAAATATTCAAATTACCCTAAATAAAAGCTTAAATACTCGAAAATGTTCTTTTTCAAAATTTCTGAATGGATAATTTATGTATGTTTAATTTTTTCTTTTCATTTTTTTCTTCTGAAGCTCGCGTGATTCAACCTCAGTTTTTATGGCTCTATAGTTTTGTAAACTAAACTTTTTTTTGCAAACTTCAAACTTTTTTAATGGCGAGAAAATAACCTCTATTTCGTTTGGTATCATCTTTCAGTGGCAGGCGATTTTCAAGAAGGTTGCATTAATGTGTTCTTTTGGTTAATTTATCTTTTGCTTTTATATAAAAAATGATGGCATTTTTTTCTAGTTTCAAAAAATCGCTGATGCTAATAAAAATTCTATTAAAAATAATGTTATATTAAAATCTTGTGCACACCATTCATCTTTAAGTGGCATCTCATAAATTATTTATTATTCGTCTGTTTTTAATTTGCCTTATCATTTTTTATGACGTAGATTAATAGTTTATTACCTTATTAATATTCTTTTTCATATTCGTGTTATTTTTTATTTTTAATATATTATAAGCACATTCATATATATTATTTATTATATATAAAAATCTTCACTTACTATTTTAAAATGCATTTACTTATAAATATATGATATATTTAGGTTAAAATATCATACTTCCAGGGACAAGTTCTTTTCGAAAAATTTATTTCACAAATATCTAGCTTTTGGAAAGCCTGATAATTTAATTTTGATATAGATATATGGAATTATTTTATTGAAATAATATTCTTAATAATAAAATATAATGAAATTGAGATATAGATTTATAAAAAAATCATGAAACCTTTCATAATAAGTTTTTTTATTATAAAACACCGCTAGATTTCGAGCCAAAGCTCTCCAACAAGAAAATGTATAACTGAGACAATGCTAAATATATTCAAAACAAAATTTGGAATGGTTCAAAGTCAAAATTGACTCACCTATAGAGTGGCGCAAGGAAATTAATAAAAACTATGATGGTATTTTTGTTGAATCGTTTTTGAAGACAACTCTCAGATTTATAAAATTAATTTATTAAACTTTAAATCATTTTTAGATATAGAGAGAGAAACGAGTTAATTACCTCGTATTTAAGGCAACAAAAGAATCATCTAATTTACATACATCGTTCTAACCAGATTCAACTTATCCCAAAAAGAAGACAAAGCAAAAAATAAACAAATTAATAATCGAGGGTAAGTTCCTATTTTTTTACAAGCTTTCGCACTCAAAGAATATTCAACTTCTTGCTTCATTTTTAAAATATTTTTACAAGAAAATTCATTATATTGATATGAAAAATGACACAAAATCACATAGTTAAAATCATACAGCTTTGATTTACTCCACGTTATCTACACAATTAATAACTGCAGTCTTAAAAATATTGAAACTGATTTATTAATCGTTCATATAATATATCGGGTCAAAATTACAATTATAATACTGAAAAAAAAATATCAAAAATAAAAATGGCATCTCCTGACCAGGAGTACATGTGCATTACAGAAGGCAGAGAGCCGTTGAGGGGTTTTTGTCCCTAACGTGCTCAATTGCACCGCCAAGGAATCCGTACAGATTTTTTCTGTTTCCACGCGAGAGTTCATTGGGGAGTGCTTTGATAGAGATGTCAGAGCGGTATAGAACTGCGACCACTATTTTATCAATTGAAGACTTAAATAGAGATTCAGGAAGAATTAACCTTTTCCATTTGGGTCATCACCTTGTGAACCGCCTTGTAGATAGACGGGACGGTGCTGTGGGGAGCTTTGTTGACATCAAAAACTCCCATGATACGCAACATGCAAAAAAAAAACAGGGAAGTATATAGGGTTGACCAAATATCACGGAGCGAGTTAAATAAACGTTTAGTTTATTTTTGCTCCACTAGATGGCGCTCTGCCATCTAAAAATCACATGTGCTCGTGGTCAGGATATACGTTCTTTATTTTTAATATCAATACCTGACCCACTTATTTTTTTATTTTTTTCTATTGTTTTTCCATATATTATATAGATGGAAAATTTTCCGGGAGGAAATTAATCCATAGAAGCAATGGGCGCTTTGACGGGAGAAGCGCCCATTGCTTCTATATGTATATGAGGTGTGTTCAAAAAGTATCGCGACTTTTGAGTTTTTTCAAAAATTATTTATTTATTCATGAATACCTATTTTGTCCCCTTCAAAGTAATCCCCATGAGATATTATACACTTGTGCCAACGGTTTTTCCAATCTTCGAAGCACTTCAAAAAATCATTTTTAAAAATCTTTTTCAGCTCCTCCTTCGATGCCGTCTTTATCTCGTCAAGCGTAGCGTAACGTCGTCCTTTCATGGGCCTCTTCAGTTTAGGGAACAAGAAAAAGTCACAGGGGGCCAGATCTGGGGAATACGGTGGCTGCGGCATCATTAGTGTGTTGGTTTTGGCCAAAAAGTCGCGCACAAGCAACGATGTGTGAGCAGGGGCGTTATCGTGGTGCAAAAGCCAATTTTTGTTCTTCCACAAATCCGGGCGTTTCTGGCGGATTGCTTCGCGCAAATTGCGCATAACTTGCAGGTAATATTCCTTATTGACCGTTCTACCCTGTGGCAAGAACTCATGATGCACCACGCCCCTGCAATCGAAGAAAACTGTCAGCAAAACTTTCACATTCGACCGAACTTGGCGCGCTTTTTTCGGTCTTGGTTCGTGCGGCAGCTTCCATTGAGATGATTGAGCTTTGGTTTCCACGTCATAACCATAAACCCACGCTTCGTCACCAGTTATGACCCTCTGGAGCAAATTTGGGTCGTCGCGGACAGAGTCCAACATCTCATTAGCAATGTTCATGCGATGCTGTTTTTGGTCGCAATTTAGCAATTTTGGTACGAATTTCGCGGCGACCCGTCTCATGCCCAAATCATTGATAAAAATCGAATGGCACGAGCCAATCGATATGTTTAGGTCCTCAGCAACTTCTCTAACGGTGATTCGACGATTGGCCAATATCATTTTCTCCACTTCATTAATTTTTTCGTCTGTTGTTGAAGTGCTCGGGCGTCCGGCACGCTCTTGGTCGTTCACATCTTCTCGGCCTTCTGAGAACATTTTGTACCACCGATAAACGTTGCTTCGGTCCAAGGTAGGTTCTCCGTATGCCACAGTCAACATTCGGAATGCAACCGCGCACTTAATTTCGTTTTTCACATAAAATTTGATACAGGTTCTCTGATCCATTTTTTTAATAGGTAAAAATCGAAGACGATCCAAAACACCTGCAAGCAAAGCAGCTGTCAACAATTAAGTGAACATTCAAAATGGCCGAGCTTGTCGGCATAAGTGAGAGACCTGAGTACCAACATAAAGCCACAAAAAGATCGAAATTCGAATATACGTAACCCGCGAAAATTCAAAAGTCGCGATACTCTTTGAACACACCTCGTATATGTTGTTTAAAATCGAGCAATCCATTTTTGATAGATTAAAATATGGGCATATATTTGATCCAAAATAATGTCCCCATTTTAATATATATATATATGTAATATAATTATAAATTGATGAAATAGATTTTTTTCTGGTTTTGTGGATACAAGGATAATATGCCAATGGTAATTAGTCGTGATATCTTGAAAAATGTTGGAATCTGAATACCAAACAATTCAAAAAAATTGACCATCTCGATATTCATTATCCTTCTCAAATTCATCATTTGGAATTCACATTCTCACTTCAACAACTTTCCATACCTGGAAGATGTGCATTTTGGAAAGTTTGGGGCGTAAATATCGGGACTCCAATAACTGGAAAAATTTAAAATTAGCTACGTCTTCTTTTTCTTGTAGGCTGAAGATGTCTTTTGTTGGAAATCATGCTTCCTTCCATTTGCGGCCATATGTCCATTTAAAGTTCACAACGGCTTCCAGAACGCTAAAATGTGAAGTCAACAATATCGCAGTAGGCTTCTCATCCAACTTGCAGTCATGGGCCAGAGTGGTATAGCGTTCTAGCCTGAAGATAAAAGAAATCCACCTACATAGGAAAATGGTTAACTCGGTTTAAGGTGGTGCACCCTGGAAGTTGAGATGGTACTAAAGGGTAGTCACTGGTCAATCCGTCAGAATGACAACTGAACTACATTGACTTCTTACTACTCTGTCTTCAGACCACAGAAGAACTCAACTAATAGGCTTATAATGACGTCAGAGAGGCCGGCCATTTTGGCTGTCCGTATCCAATCAAAGAATGACATGGCAAATATATTTACATCCTAACTTAGATTCCTGGACAATGTTAACGACCTTTTATATAACCTTCCTAGGTGCCTCCCTTCCTTTTCCGTGTATCATTTTATCATCGCCATTTTAAGTTAGGCTTTGTGCTTGATATTTCAATCTTGTTTTTACAACACTATATTATCATGCATTAGCGCGCCATCTGTTAAGGTAATTCGAAACTATTATAGACGCGTATGATTATTTTAAAATATTGTAGAATATTTTTTTAATTTTTAAAATAATTATACGCGTCTATATTAGTTTCGTTTTTCACAACACTATATGTACAACATATAAAATACGAAAGATATATGTTTTTATTTGATTTATGCTCTGCCGAAGCTTCCATTTTATCTGATTTATTCTTTATATAAATGAAATAGATTGATGTATGAATTCCCCAAAAGAGCGTTGTTTCAGCTATTATACTCATCCTATTTATCCCTGCCAAGAAATGCCTCTCATTTATTATCAGATGCTTATTTCACAAAAATAAACTTTTTAAAAATAAAAATTCAATATTTCATTGATCACATAAACCTTTACAAATTAAATTAAGAATAATAAAACACGATGATATATATTTATTCAAAATATAAAATTTTAATGCCATTTCTATTTGCACAAAAATATTCACTAAGAAAAATATTATTTACTTAAATAAAAAAAATGGGTTTTCATTATTTATTTAACATAATTATTTATATAGTTGAGACTATAGTAAGGCGCCTAGTTTATATAAAATATTAATAAATTGATAAAAAAATAAGGATATATATTTCCTAGAAATTACGTCATCCACAACCAATCACATCGCAGAACCATCAGCTAATGGGATGGCTCGTCTAGCAGACGATATCGTAGCAGGGTTGCCGGATTAAATTTCAAAAGGTTTACTCTCCAAACAAGAAAGATAATAATAGAGATTGATATTAACCCTAAAAGAATACATTAAAATGTCTCCAAAAGATATTCCTTTCTATTCTTTATATCAACTTTATATATATTTGAATATAGAATAAATATTTTTAAATGGTGCGTAAACATTCTTTTGTTATTTTGTAGATATTTTATTGATATATAAAATAGATTATTAAAAAATGAATAACCCAAATAATACTTCACTTTTAATGAATTGGTGAAAAGATTTATTTAATTTATTTTATAATATGAGAATTTATAAATATATATCCAATATTTTCATTATATAATTACTTGTATATAAAAGCAAATGTTTCAGATAATTTATTTCAATGTGTGTTTGGTTGTGTTTTATCCTTATATCAATATGTTATATAAACTCTAATTTATCAAAACATTCTATATAGTGACTATTTTCTTGTATCATTTTAAATGAATTAATAAAATTAATTTATTTATTTTCTTTCTTCGCTATTATTGCTATCAATTTCTATGTCGTTTGCCTTTTATTAATATTGTGTTTTTAAAATTATTTTTATTCCAAGCGCCTAAATATATATTTGATGACAATGTGGTTTTTTGTATCAAATTCTTTTATTTTTATGAATATATATATTATAAACAAGAAGATTTTCTGCTGATTTTAGAATATTTTGAAATATACAAAATTATTAGCTGTTGCTTGATTTTGAAATCCATGAGTATATTACGACATGGTTTTGCAGTCGTGTGGTAATAATTAAATAATATTAGTAATAAAAATAATGAAGATTAGAAATAGCTTTAATTGAGCGCTTGGGATATATAAAAAACATAATTTGATAAAAGCAATGCCTGGCTTGAGGCGTAAGAATCTAAAAAATGAAAAACTTATTTACATAATGTACATAAGGTTTGAGCAGGCCATCGGGAAATAACAACAATGAATTTTTATAGTGGAAACGTGACCTCTGGCGGTCGATTTAGCAGAGTATTTGAATCTATGAAATATAATTTTAGATAGAATAATATATCAATATAACATATATTAAACGAATAAAGATGATATTTCGGATAATTTCATCAATCTTCACTATTACAGAGAAAATATATATATACATTAATAGTATACACTATTAGTTAGAGTTGAAATTTCTTGAAATTGGTGTGTTGTTTTGAAGGTTCTATTGGGGCAAATTGAATATATAAAATAATGTATGCTAAATGAAACCAATAATATAATTTCACAGTAATATATTTTGAAATTTGAACAGATATCCCTCAGACCTCTGTAATATGGCAATGCAATTTGTGAATTTAAACTATATATTTAATGCAGCTAAATTGATATCTCCATCTTTTTGAAACAGATCGCTGTGTCAGGCATCTCATCCAGGAGGTATTCACCATCATCTAGCGGTCCCCTGACCTGCAGGGCTGGATCTTCGGGCATGACATGGAGGACGACGCTCAGGCCATCCTGACGTCTTTCAAGAGTTACCACATAGTTTCTATCTCGATATTGAACTGAGAGAGGCTCGGGTAGATCCTGTCTCCTGGTAATAGATGGAATCCCAGGATACAAAGGTAAACGCGACGTGGTTCTTCATTTAAAAGGTTGCGAGCTTTCGGACAAGGACGTCTTTCTCAACAGGCCATTATATACAATGAATAGACTATAGAATATAGATAATAAAAATAATTTTATTGACATCTTGTCATTACATGCAAAGTGCACAGTCTGCACTATTTAAAAAAAGATAATTATATATAAATGCATCATACTATGTACAAAAACATGGCGCCTCTGCCAGCGCTGCAGAGTTTGGTGGAGAATCGTCAGTGGGTTTCCAGCGACACCACGTATTTCGTTATCTACGAAGAATACAGGGCAAACAGCACTGCAGGACCAGTAGCGGTGGGCCAACGATAGGTCGATGGAACTATATTCTCTACTATAGAATATATATATTGAGAGAGATTGAATCTGCATATTTATATACTAGCCGAATGACCCGGGCAACGCCCGTGTTTTACCCAATTGAATGTTTTGATTCAAATACTATTTGTTACAATTATAAATTGACGCCTTAAATAAATGCATATATTAGTTAATAACTATAGCCTATGTGCTTTATCTGTCTATTTACTGTTGGCTTCCCTAGGCGTCTCTTACTGGGAAAAAGAAAGAGAGGATTCCATTTATTTATTAACTAATATATGCATTTATTTAAGGAGCGACCCGCCCCAACACAATAGTTACAAAAACCAAAAAGCGAGTGGGGGGGGGGGGGGGCAAAGTCAAAAACAAAGTGTCTCGCGTAGTGGCGGCGCCATCGTAGCCACGTGATCGTAGCCAACCAATAGGAGAGCGCCATTCCAAAAAAAAGCAAACGGTGACAGAGATGATGACGCTCGTAACTGTATATAGAATAATTTACAAGATTAACGATTATTATTTAAATTTCAGTTTAAAAATTTGGTCTCTTCCAAAAAGATCTCTCCTTGTCTGGAGGAAGATTCTCTCAAGATAGAAGAGCCTTCTTCACTGAGAACAGCTCTAAATATCACTTTCCTAATCTTTTTTTCTCTTTTATAGTCTAGGTAAACATTGAATAATTGTCAATACAAAATTTAGAATTGTCAATATAAGAAACTAATATATCCGATTGAATATCTTCTGCATAAATAGATCTATTTAAAGTTAGAATATAAGACAGTTTTATTCCAATATATATTCCTTTTGGAATACAATATATTACCTTGTCTCTCTGAACTCTCAGTGAATGAGTACACAAAGAATAACCGAAATCAAAGTAAACATCAAACCAAATATCCGGTTGAAATTCCTATGCAGAAATAAATGGTACATATTTAAAGTTAGAATATAAGAGACAGTTTTATTTCAATATATATTCCTTTGTAATACAATATATTACCTTGAAATAGAGGCTGCCTGGCTGGCATTCATAGTTCTTCAAATAAAAATACTCGGTCAGTAAATCTTTGTATAATATTATAAAAAATAAACTGGCCGAAATATTTTTAATTTCAAGAAATATATTACTTCGTTCCTCTGAACTCCTATTGAATGAATAAACAAGATCAACCGAAATTAAAGAAATAATTTGGGTTTAAATCAAAATAAGAATTTAGTTTTGATCAAAATAGTGATATGATTATATAAAGAACATGATATATTTATGGTTGGTACTTTTTAAATTTATAATTGAATCGAATAAATTCGAATGAAGTATATGTTCTATGAAATTTTGGAGTGATTCTCTTTCATTTTTAGAAATATCCAAGTTTTTTGCGACTGCTGTGATAGAGATGCACGGGGACATTTGAAGCTATTCATTGGACACGATAACAACAAAAACCAAGTCTTTTATCTTATTAGTTCTTGTATTCTATTTGAATTTATGCTTTCAATAATTATTATAAAACCGAAAATACCTCGAAGACTCTTTTTCTACCCAAAATACTAAAGATAGCTACAAAACTATTCAATGATCGAGGAACACATGAAATTTAACCAATATGCATATAAGCATCTTATTTAAAAAATAAATGAATTATTGAAAGGATGTGGCTAAAAGCGTGTCAAATGATTGATAATGAACATTTAGCGGAAAATGTTTCACATTTTAATTGGTGTAAGAGATCTGTGTATTAATATGTTGAAGAATATAATATTGAAGAAAGCTGTCAGAATTGCAATCAGAGGAAATATTCGTTCAGAAATTTAATGGTTCCTGGCCTTCATTAACAAAAGATAAACCACAGACCGTATCTCCAGAAGAGGCAATTTGTCCCGAAATTTATCTGTTAAAGGATTTGTTGGGCGACAATTTATCTATAGAGGGTTTCTTTTCTTCTTTATCTTCTAATTTCTGGAGGGGAAATCTGCGGATTGCTTGACGGGTCGTTCTATCGACCATCTTGGTAGAAATCTTCGTCCCATTCCTTAAGAATATGTTCAGTATTCCTTTCTCTTGTTTTATGGTGGCATCAGGTCTACCTAAGATGTTGGCTTAGGATTGGGTTGTATAAGATACATTCAGGTATATTATGGATGTTCAATTGCTATTTGGTTGTTAAAGATACATTCAGGTCTATTATGGATGTTCAATTGCTATTGGGTTGTTAAAGATACATTCAGGTTTATTATGGATGTTCAATTGCTATTTGGTTGTTAAAGATACATTCAAGTTTATTATGGATGTTCAATTCCTATTAGGTTGTTAAAGATACATTCAAGTTTATTATGGATGTTCAATTGCTATTGGGTTGTTAAAGATACATTCAGGTCTATTATGGATGTTCAATTGCTATTGGGTTGTTAAAGATACATTCAGGTCTATTATGGATGTTCAATTGCTATTTGGTTGTTAAAGAAACATTCAGGTTTATTATGGATGTTCAATTGATATTTGGTTGTTAAAGATACATTCAGGTCTATTATGGATGTTCAATTACTATTGGGTTGTTAAAGATACATTCAAGTTTATTATGGATGTTCAATTGCTATTTGGTTGTATAAGATACATCATATTCATTCAGATATCAAACACAAATATTGTTCATACGCATGTAATATCGACGAATATACCCAGAATAGAATCCTGTATTGAGAATTGAACATTTTTATTGACAAAAATGTCGCGATTTCTTAATCACTATTAGGTGTAGTGAAAACCTCTTTTTCACTTATCCAATATTTAAAACAAATCTAATTAACTATAATTAAAAAGGCATATATTGGATCAAAATATCATTTATTTTACCAATATTTCAGTTGGCTGAATGCAAACATTTATCAAGGTATTATAACATATTTAATGTGTGTCAACAACAAACTCATCGCCATATAACGTGAACAGAATTAAGTTTTAAAAATATTTTTGCTTATATTCAATGGGGAGAAATATTGGTAAGATAAATGCTATTATAGATCCAATATATGCCTTTTTATTGAAGATTTATTTATGGATTGCTCTATTTAAAAATAATAAACTATAAAACATACATATCTATTCTATATCTTTTACTTCCTCTTAATTAATCGAGTGTTAAGCTCACACCTTGTGATGGATGTTAGGTATCTCTGAATTTTAAAAAAATATCATTTTTAAAACTGATTGGAAGGCATGTCTATATCTATTTAAATCTATATTGCTTTTTTATCGAAATGTTGAATTGATATATTGTGTACGGGTACATATTGCATACATACTTTACGTGAAACTGATAATTCACCTATTACCATGGGATATATATATATTACAATGCACTAGCGCGCCATCTTTTATCAAATTACGAAACTATTTTAGACGCGTAATATTATTTTTAAAATAAAACAATTTCTACTGCCCTTACTGTAATGGAAAAATTAAAGGGAGGGCCTGGCTCATCAGTGGTGAACCCTCCCAGCGGTTTCGCCAGTTTAATCTACCATACTGCTGTTATATTGCATTTTTGGAACTTCCTTTTATAGTGATACTGATGCTTGACTTTTCGTAAGGGTATTTTATATATATGTTTTATATAACATAGAGGTGCCCTATTCTTAATCTATTAGATTTAATCGGTGGTTTATATCTTTAGAATAATTATATTTTCAGTTATCGTGCAACTGATGCACCATCAGCAACTTTCAGTTGCACGATAAGGAGATGCCTTTTTCATTATTTATGCACTTTATCCCAGTACAATATCACATTTGTACTATTTTACACATTGTGTCGCGGTCTCACGCAATTCTGGCCTTAAATACTCGTTTCATGATTTTTCAGGATGCCTGAAAGACTAGTTCTTTGGTCGTTGAGGTACAGCTTGCACCACGTTGATGAGGACCAACAGCCCGAAACGCGTCCGTGGTTAGCTTTTCTTGATTATTCAAGAATATGTATTTGGCCAATTCTGGAATAATTAAAAATCAACGAGAATAGTTGAAAATAATTCCGATAGATTGCGCAAGCCATCAGTAACTTTTAGTTGCACGATAAGGAGATGCCTTTTTCATAATATAATCCAGTTTATTTTTCTATTACCAGTTGCAAACAAGGCACGCTATATTCGATCTGGATAATTGCGCGTGAAACTATTTACAATAATTCATATTGTAGTAGAGTAGGTAACAGAATTATCAAAGAGAAAATAAACAATTAAGAAAAAGAGCATTGAATAAAAATATACATTAAACAAACAAGAAACAACCTAAGCAGATAGAAGAAATCGCAAGGTAGTATAATCCAGTTAGTATATCAGATTTAAAGTGTCTCGATTGATTCCTGATTTCTGATACCGTGCAATGGCTACGTCTAGGCATAGCGGCGAGGACCGTTTGGACAAGGAAAAACTTAAGAAGAAAGTGGGCGCGCGTGACGGCAGTTGGCAGTGTGTTCCAGTCGAATTCAACGTCTACTTTCTGTTTTACGCTGTTTGTGTGGCCCTGTAAAGCAAAAACGTGGGAATATATCGATATAATATTTGTATCAATCCCTCATGTTCATTTTACCATCCTAACGCAGCAGTGGAGTAATCAGAATAAATTTCAACTAAACGCTTACATATGCTGTTTCCATGATATTTTGATAATCCATTTTCATGATAACTTAAGAAAAGCCAACTACAAACGTGTTTCAAGCTATTGGCCCTCGACAGCATGGTGTAGCTCTTACTCAACGAGCTAAAATTTGGTCACAGAGGCTTCCTGAGAAATCAAGAAATGAGCATACCAATACGCAAATTTGACCATAAATACCCATGTCTTGATTCCCCAGGAAACCTCTGGGACCTAAATTTGGTCGTAGAGATACAGTCTGCACCACGCTGACGAGGGCCAACAGCTCGAAATGCATACGTGGTTAATTTTTCCTTATTTATCAATAAATTGTTTTGGTGAAAAATCTTTGGAGCAAGTTAAATAAACGTTTAGTTGATTTTTATACCACTAGATGGCGCTCTGTATTCTAGAATGCTTATGTGAGCGGTCAGGAAATGACAATTTTGTTTTAAATAAATGCACCTGACTTTTTTAAAAATATATTTTTTTCTATTTTAACATGAAGATTTATATAATAATATAATTATATATAACGAAGTTTGGGGGGCAATTAGTTCGCAAATGTTTCTTTTGAACGAAAAATCGAAATTTATTTTAAGGAGAAATAACGATTATTTCTAACCTTAGGGATGAAGTATGATAGGATGAATTGTGAAGAGTAATGATGAACGGAATACTGTCGGTTCGTTTCCTATCCCTGGACACTTTATTTTTCCGTTTATCATTACTCTTCACAATTCATCCTATCATACTTCATCCCTAAGGTTAGAAGTAATCGTTATTTCTCCTTAAAATAAATTTCGATTTTCCGTTCAAAAGAATTATTTGCGGTATAATTGTTAAAATTCGTTATATATTTTTATAAGCCGCATTATATTGTATTATAATTATATATATTAATGAATTTTTTAAATTATAAATATTTCCATCACCTCTATTGATTTAAAACTATTAAAAAGGTAGCAATACTTATAGAGCGTCATATAAAATACATGTACTACTGAAAAAACGAAAGAAAAAATTAAAAGATAAGAAGATCAGGTGTTGAAATCAATATTAAAAAATGGCATATCCTGACCAGGAGCACATGTGCTTTACAGAAGGCAGAACGCCATCTGGTGGAACAGAAATCAACTAGACCTTGATTTAGCCTGTTCCCTGATATTTTGCCAACCCAATTTCTAGATAAATTAAGAAAAGCATGTACTACTGTAATACTATATATATAGTGAGCTAATACAACAAAATATAAAATCATGGAACAATATGTCGTTCTAAACGACTCTATGTGAAATATGTCTTTTATTCCTTTAAAATAGCCTAATGCGTTGTTAAATTGAAAGGGCATCTAGTTTCCTTTTTATTATTTAAAAAGAATGAATCTTTTGAAATTTAATCTCAAAGGATTTCTCCACTATCCATAGGCATCGTCTGCAAAAAGATTCCATTAGCTGATGGCCTCGAAATCTGATTGGTTAAGAAATATCGTATGTTATGTAAATAAAATAAATTTAAAGAGATTATATTAAACGGTTTATTTTTTAACTTGATATACACAATATCATTCTATATATGTGTGTACCATTTTGTTAGACAATAAATAAAGTATAATTTACAATTCTTTTTTGTATTTTTGTCTCTTAAATATATATAAATAAGAATGATATATTTTTAAATTTATATTAGTGGGTTTGGATATTTTTGGTCACATAGGTTTTACAAAACCTGGCCTATTGTAATATAATTTTGAAGACATTTTCTTTTCGTTGGACTGAAATTATTTATTGAGAAGTTTTGAATGTGTAGCGTAATTCTAAGCTTTCTTTATCCTTATATGTTTAATAGAAATTACACTTTAATGAATTTTCAAAGGAAAATTGCTTCAAATTGTACATTTTCTTTATATATTATAAGTTCAATGAATTTAAATTATTCTAATAGTTAATCAGAATATGATTTTAGTTGGTATATTCAACTAAATTTATTAGTAAATATCTGAGTAATTGGCTCGTTTCAACCTAATTAAGTCATCTAAAGGTAAGGTATAGGAAACTATTCAGTCAAATCTAACAGTTCATATAGAAGAGGAAATTTTAGATTTCAAACCTAAAGGAAGATCGGATTCTTCATAGCACTTAACTGGCAACTTATCTAATAAGATAACTTTTAGTAAAAACCTTAATTCCAGCAGCAGATATAAAATATTAAAACCATAGTATAATCATGGAAATTTGACTTAATTGAGGGACGTTATGAGAATCATAAATAGCTACGAGGGTCATCCAATAAATCAGTTTCCCTATTTATTTTAACAAATAAACAACATTATTTACAATTATGCAGTTATTTTATTTTCATTATACAACTCATAGACTACTTCTCTACATAATCACCATTTCTGTCCAAACATTTTTGGTACCGTTGTAGCAACATTTTGATACCACTGTTGTACCAAGCCGTGTCCTGTCTTCGTAGCCAGTGTTTCGCCTCCTCCTGCACTTCGTCATCATTCGCAAAGTGCTTGCCTCCAAGGTGCAATTTGAGTGCTGGAAAAATATAGAAGTCGCTTGGGGCAAGATCCGGAGAATAAGGTGGATGTGTGAAAATTTCCCATTTGAAGTTTTCCAGCAACGTTTGGGTCGTAGCTATAGACTATGAGATGGCCATGAGTACCTAGCTATAGACTATAAAGATTATGAAAGTTACGAAGGTATAAATAGTTAAAGATTCAATTATTTTTATTTCCAGTAAAGAAATGTATTATCAAATTTAATACCTTTTGTAGATATATTTTGAATTATATAGCAACAAATATCTTTTGAGTAACTAATAATTTATATTATGTTGATTGTAAATATTGCCAGACATTTCTTTCTTTTATACACAGTTCTCTTTTCTACCTTTTCTCCTTGTTAATTTCATTTGATTATTCTTCATACAGCCTAATATTATTGTAAATATATATGTATAGACAAATGTAAAGACATACATGTATGACAGCGTAAGTGTCCCTAGTAGGACATAGCGCTTTAAATTGAAATAAATAAAAAGATGGCCATTAAAATACCTAGATAATTACTATAATGATAATGAACGTTTACTAAGGTATAAATAATTTAATATTTCAAATAAAAAATTGCTATTTTCCAAATTGAAAGTAAATTTCTATATTGCTGAAAGGTACGCCTGTAAATAGTGTTTTCCAACACCACAAATATACTGATTTTGAAAGGTTTTGTTTCTTTGTATTAATAATTATTTATCTTTTATTATAGCTATAATATGAGAGAGATACAATAATAATACTATTTTAAATTATTAATTTGGAAAATATAAAAGCTTTTTTTATTATTTAGATATTTTGACAACAATATTTGAGATATTTTTAGATCATTTTACCACCTTCTTCACGTGCAGCCAGTTTTGTCATATTACATTCACCTATTCAATGAAAATATATATATTTTTTGGATTTCAAAAGTAAATAATGTACACAATACATAAACAAAATTTAAAGGATTATATAGATTTACAGCCTTTTGAAAAGTTAACCCCCTATTTCATATTCAAATTGGAATATTTTCTATGAATATTTATATATTATAATTTTGATGCAAACAAGTTAGAGCTTATTTATCTGAAAATATAATGAAGTACTATTTTACATAATGTCCGAATGCTCAAACATAATGCTTGTGCCCCGGAAGTTAGAGACTGAGAAATTTGAAAAGAAAATGTGGTGGTTAATAAACAATAATCCACATAAACATTTCTTGCAAAATTAAGTTTTGTTTTATTGTTATCACTAAAGTTATACCTTGTTATTGTTATTATATTCAGACAACAACAAAAAAAGAATGAATTCAATTAAACAGAAAAAAAAATATAAATTAGATAATAAAAATTTTGCATATTTGCAACAAAAAAATATGAATTTTAAAAAGCAAATAAAATTTACATAAAATAAAAATACAAAACAATAATTTTACATGTCCCCTACAAAACTTTTGCCTAGAAGTCTGATGCTTTAACATTAATAATTACGACAAAGCTATTGAACAATTTTAAGAATTAAAAATAATATTGTCGAAATTTCTCTATACTGATGAACCTATACGATCATTAACGTTTATTTTCAAGATTAGCAGCTTTTATTATGTATAAACATGTAGGATACTTACAGTATAGGAATTTCTAAAGTTCTATCAACCATGTTTCTCAGGGTCTATACAATGGATACTTGAGATCATAAAAAAAAATGCTTATCTAATTATCTATGGTATTAAACCTAGATACAATGGATCTAAGGGGGCTATCCATAATTGGCAATTTTACTAATAAAATTAGAACGATTTTTTATCCAACCCAATTAAGAAGAATAAAGAATGAGATACCTTTTCAACAAGCAAACATCCTTAGCCATTAATATTTAAAATGCATTTTTCAAGGAGAATCTAATTTTTCTTAGAAGCTCCCATAAAAATAAGACTATTTTTTAAATTAGGCGTTGAAAAATAAATTGTTTATGGGTTTCTTTACTCATAAATAAATCTGCCTCAAAATTAGCATTCCATTCCGCACGCCAGAACGCCAACTGAATCATAGAGCCCCTTTTTTTCTATTTAAAAAAAAATTTTCAACACCTTTCTTTTTTAACCTAATGATATCTTTTCGTTTTCTTCTTAATATTTCTTTTATATTCTTCACAATTTTTTTAACATTGTAGACTAATTGGTTGAAAAATGAATATTTTATTTGACTTTTTGTACGGTTTAATCAACTTTTGGTATTATATTAATATATATTGTTCGTATTATAAAATAAATAAAGTTTCCAGGGTTAAGTTTCTTGTTCAAATTTTTATTTTTGAGATTTCGGACTTGTCAGTCCTTCAACAGGAGTATCACGATAATAATTTGATGATTTATACTATTTTTATATACAATTATTTTTTACATATTTTAAATATTAATGATATTGAAAGGGGGAGAAATATTATTTGTATATTTATATTTCGAAAGTTAATTTTCAATATATATATATAAACGCACAACGAATCCAAAGTTTTGCGGAGGAGCCTCTTTTATTATACTTTTGCAAGCTTTCGAACCTTTCGGTTCTTCCACAGGCGTGGCTAGTATGACTACACTAACAGGGTATAAGCGCGCTTGAGCCATTATATACAACATATTAATTTACATGCGGGTGATATTTCAAACGTAATAAAATAGAAATAGGAATTATGACTATAAAAATAATATAAAAATAAAACTATGTAAATGAACTTATAGATTTTTAAAATTTAGATGAAATTATGGCAAAAACTGTTAAATACGATAAAAGTTAAGTAAAATAATGATATTCACTGTATGTAAGCCGTGTGACACTTTAAAATTTCGTAACATTTAAAACCAGTAAAATTTTAAAACATCTCAACGCAGAAAAACCAAGCTGGGGTCCACTCCATCCGACCACACACCCGAGTATATCACGGTATAACTATTGAGATATGATATGATATATTTCCGGTAGATCTATTTTTCTATTTATGCTGTTTGTTTGTGTTGATATCATGGATTCCAGTACCAATCTGTGCTGCTTATTGTTTATGTGCTGATATAGGATTTTAGGATGATCTAAGTTGAAGTTATGGCCAGTGTTTGAAATATGTTGGTATATAAGTGATTTCGGGTCTCTATTGTTTATATTTCGTTTGTGTTCGGTGATTCTGATATACGCGGTTCTGCCAGTCTCTCCCACATAGGAGGCTGGGCAATCCTGGCAAGAAACCGCGTATACTGCTCCGGTGGAGTGGATTAGATTGTTGGGTGCGTCTGCTTTGGTGATAGGATTCCTGAGGAGGGCAGCAAGATTGGGAGGGCTGTTAAAAAAATATTCTTGCCAGGATTGCCCAGCCTCCTATGTGGGAGAGACTGGCAGAACCGCGTATATCAGAATCACCGAACACAAACGAAATATAAACAATAGAGACCCGAAATCACTTATATACCAACATATTTCAAACACTGGCCATAACTTCAACTTAGATCATCCTAAAATCCTATATCAGCACATAAACAATAAACAGCACAGATTGGTACTGGAATCCATCATATCAACACAAACAAACAGCATAAATAGAAAAATAGATCTACCGGAAATATATCATATCATATCTCAATAGTTATACCGTGATATACTCGGGTGTGTGGTCGGGTGGAGTGGACCCCAGCTTGGTTTTTCTGTGTTGAGATGTTTTAAAATTTTACTGGTTTTAAATGTTACGAAATTTTAAAGTGTCACACGGCTTACATACAGTGAATATCATTATTTTACTTAACTTTAATCGTATTTAACAGTTTTTGCCATAATTTCATCTAAATTTTAAAAATCTATAAGTTCATTTACATAGTTTTATTTTTATATTATTTTTATAGTCATAATTCCTATTTCTATTTTATTACGTTTGAAATATCACTCCGCATGTAAATTTATATGTTGTATATAATGGCTCAAGCGCGCTTATACCCTGTTAGTGTAGTCATACTAGCCACGCCTGTGAAAGAACCGAAAGGTTCGAAAGCTTGCAAAAGTATAATAAAAGAGGCTCCTCCGCAAAACTTTGGATTCGTTGTGCGTTTATACTATTTATACGGAGTTTACCTGTAGAATATATATATATAGTATAAAATTTATTAGGCTGATTTTAGAATACACGAGTTAATAATTGCTATGATATTGTTTTGGATACATGAGTACTTTGTTAATATAAGGAGTATTCCATAATAATGCTGTAGTGGAAAAAAATTATAATGAAAATATTTTAAATAAGAATTAGATTTTCAAAACTTTTCAAAAACAGTTCAGCCAACTCTGAAATATTTCTGAAAATCAAAGATACTTCGGCCAGTATAAATCTTTTTATTATCTCGACGTTTTGACAAAAATCTTTTGTCCTCGATGTAGCAAACAAAAATTAAAACATTTGGTAAGGCGTTAAAAATTGTCCTTATATACTAATTTCTAACGCCTTGCCAAATGTTTTAATTTTTGTTCCTGACGAAGACAAAAGATTTTTGTCGAAACGTCAAGGTAATAGAAAGATTCACTGGCCGAATTATCTCAATTTTTAGAACTATGAATGCCGGCCAGGTAGCCTCTATTTTTACCTTAACTGAAATATTTGTAAAATAAATGATATTTTGATCCATTATATGCTTTTTTAATTAAATATTTATTTATGGATTGCTCTATTTTCAAATCAAAAATACGTAAATATATGATGCCTTTTGACTTTTCTTATTTGATATTTATAAAAAACAAAAATACACTAAATATATATATATAAATATTAAATATCAGATATTTAAACTCTATCTTTTAAATATTGAATATAATATTAAATAGAATATATTCAGATCTCAGTTCAAATTATTTATATTCTATTTGAATTTAAATATTTATAGAATTTTAATGATTTCAGATAAATTATTATATTCAATAAGATATCAATTCAACCATTCCAATATATATTTTCAATCGTTTTATTAATATATTTTTAGTAATTTATATTTCATATAAACATTATAGAATATTTTCTCAAAATATTTTGTATTCTAATGAAAATGTCGGAAGTAGTAATTCTAATAATTATAATATGTATTAATTTGTAGTAATTGATTTGAACAATGTTATCTGTGTTAATTTGTGTGTTGGCGTTAAGTAATTTTAAAGTAAGCGAATCGTGTGTACCTATATTCAATAGCCTCTGTGGTCTTTTACAGAATTTACCTTACCATGTTGTTTTACCTTTAAAGAATAGAATGACTTTGAATTTTATAGAAGTTTTAAGTTTATTTATTCATATTTCAACACAGAAAAATAGGAGATTCTGATAACTACGAACAAACTCCACAATGACTCGAACCATGGCTATATATGGAATTGTATAAACTCACCATTGTTTGTATTAATCAGTTCATATACCAATCATTCTGTATCAAGGCGTGAAGATACAGGCTGACACCAAGCATTTTCTATGATATCATTCTCTTCTGATGTCACAAGCCACAGATATATAGACAAAGTAACATGTGATATAATTAAATTAAGTATATCAGTATGCTCGAATAGCTACAAGCATCAGTATAGAGTTAAAGAAAATATCAATTTGGGTTATCACATACATACATATGTAGGGGACATGTAAAATTTATTGTTTTGTATTTCTATTTTATGTAAATTTTATTTGCTTTTTAAAAATTCATATTTGTTTGTTGCAAATATGCAAAATTTTTATTATCTAATTTATATATTTTTTTTTCTATTTAATTGAATTCATTCTCTTTTTTTTTTGTTTTCTGAATATAATAACAATAACAAGGTATAACCTTAGTGATTACAATAAAACAAAAACTTGATTTTGCACGAAATGTTTATGTGGATTATTGTTAATTAACCACCACACATATATACCCACAGCTTTATTAAGACCACTGTCCTTGAACCGATTCACCGTAGAAAGGAAGCATAGATGGAGCTCCTATACTCCAGGCAGCACAGAACCCAACAACAGCCTCTAGGTCCGACGCATGTCCAGTGGACACACCGTACATACATCAAGGTTAGCGTATCACTGAAAAAACTAGTGTTAAATCAGCCATGTTCTAGTCTTCCCTTTCCTCATAGTTATATTTTTTTATAAATGGTAACCCCCCATAATAGAAAACAATAATATGAAAAAGGAAGATTGAAAATCAACAATATATCGTGTTTGGGGAATTAAAGATGGATTAATGAGAAACTACTATATTTTGATAGTTAGAAGAATTAGTAATATTAAATTAGTAATAGTTGATTATTTTAGTATATATTAATTGAAATTCAAGCAATTATTATTCTCAAAAATTCTAAACTACACTAAAAGCAAACATTTTTATAACAACATTAAATACATGAAACATTAATTAAATTATTAAAATGAATTATTATTATTTTAAAAAGGTTCAAACTTATCAAGTTTTATATATTCTTCATCTATATATATAAAATTCAATGTTTGTATGTCCGGTATACAAATTCGCAGTAGTTCACTAATTCAAACCAATATTTTCATACATAGGTAAAAAAATACGGGGAAGACGATAGGCTATTTTAAAAAATATATAAATCAATTATTAAAACTATATATTCAAATTATTCTACTTAGCTCACGAACAGCGCCCTCTATCAAAGATTAGATTAAATTATGCTGATGCAAACAAATAGATAATGCTAATAACAAACAATTATTTAAAAAAATCTCATCTAAATACACTGGTGTCCAAAAATAAGAAACTTAACCAATATTGAAATTTCTCAAAAGCTAATTTATTAACAAATATAAAATTTAGTATACAAATAGTTTAAACTATGGAGAATTTGACTAGCTATATGAAAATAAAAAAATATATTTGAAATTATGAAATATACAAATTATTACCAACATACCCAAAGCTAAGGTTCCAGATCTTAAAGAAATAAGATATCAATAGGGAGTATGATCACCTCTAACAGCTATCAAGGTCTCACAGCAAGCCCTCATACTGTTTACCAGGCTTTGGAGGAGGTCCAGGGGTAGTAAACCCCACTCCTCCAATAGAGCAGTTCTTAGCTCAACGAGGGTTCTGGGAGAGGGGTGACGAGCTCCAATACGCCTCCCTAGAGCATCCCACACATGCTCTATTGGATTCAGGTCCGGAGATCTGGCTGGCCAATACATCCTTCGAATATTCTCACTCTGGAGATATTCATTGACTAGCCTAGCCCTATGCGGACGAGCATTATCGTCCATAAAAATTGGATTGTGACCAATTTGATCTCTATAAGGTCTTAGATAGGGCTCAAGGATCTCGTCCCTGTACCCTTGGGCAGTTAAAGTGCCCCCAGAAAAAATGTGGAGGGGTGTGCGTCTGCTAGAACTGATGCCAGCCCAGACTAAGAGACTGCCTCTTCTAAAACTGTCTATTTCCCTGATGTTACTGGGATGATAGCGGGTTCCAGGCTCCCTCCAGATGAAAACTCGTCGAGAATATGTGTTTAAACTAAATCTTGGCCCACTGATCATGAGTCCAGGCGTGATGTTCCAAACACCAATTCAAGCGGGCTCTCCTATGTGCAGAGGTTAAAGGGATACAGACCATTGGTCGTCTTGCATAAAGAGCACCTTCGTGAAGGCTTCGGTAAACAGTTTGTCTTGAAATTCTCGTTCCTTGCACTTGAGAGTTCATTAGAGAGTTGAATAGCTGTCATCTCCCTATGGCGCTTGGCAGTTACGACCAGATAACGGTCTTCAGAGGTAGCTGTTTTTCTTTTTCTACCAGAACCTTCTTTCTTTTGATGGTTCTTGTCTCAATGAACTGTTTCCATATTTTGCTGACCACAGATTTATTCACATTTAGCCATTTTGCTACTTCAACTTGTGATTGCCCTGCCTCTATTCTTCCAACAGCTTTCCATTTTAAATCATCTGCTAAAATATTTCGTAAACTCATAATTAAATAGGGATTAAATTAAATTATAATTGGACAATTCTTAGATGGGGTAAACGACACGCCAAATAGCACACTTATAAAGACAAGCAAAATTTTGCATATTTTCAATCTTACCGAATCGAATGGTTGCGATAAATAAATTCTACGACTTAAAATACCTAATTAAATTACTTTTTAGCTCTTAGCGTTGTATATTTTAAAACATATTAGAAACAAAAGTTTCTTATTTTTTGGACACCAGTGTATATATCACTCGGGTAGATATGCACACGGGTCAATCCCGGGGCGAAGCGCGGGCTA
Source organism: Cordylochernes scorpioides (assembly GCA_030710605.1). Lineage (NCBI taxonomy): Eukaryota > Metazoa > Arthropoda > Arachnida > Pseudoscorpiones > Chernetidae > Cordylochernes > Cordylochernes scorpioides. Next base: position 16,810,869 of record CP092864.1, read on the forward strand.
CCCGTCTAGTATTAAAATATTTATATTAACATAAAAATATATTTAATTAAAAAGGCAAATATTGGATCAAAAAATAATTTATTTTACCAATATTTCAGCTGGCTGAACGCCAACCTTTATCAAGGTGTTATAACATTTTAAAATGTAAATGGGTCAATTTAGAGAGGATTTATTATAAAAAATCAAAATCGTAAAAATATTTTGAGAAAAATACTATATTGATATTTCAATTTACATAACAAAAATTATTTCAGAAATCTCTACGATATATATTTAAAATATTTCTTTATAAATTCATTCATCTTTTGATAAGTTTTTCAACTAACCTGGGAAAGTTTTCTTTGGAAAAGTTACTTTGAATGCAACTTTTATGTAAAAAAATTGCATTACTCTGGAGAGTTGTAATATCATTTGGTATTATTAACCGTAAATATATATTTACATATATATTTTACTTGATATTTAGTATAAACATATTTAAAGTAAACATATATTTGAAATACATTATTCTAAGTTATATAATAAAAATATTTGTTTTTCTCCTGAATATTTAAATAATATTTTAGGAAGATTTATTTTTTAGAACGTATTTGATATTTCAAAATATAATAAATAATGATTTTCATATTTATATGGATTATTAAACTATCTTCATATCATTTTTATAATACGTATAAAAGAATAATATTTTAATAAATATATTTGAGAATTTTATGGACTTGAAAATAAAACATATACAACAAACACATCATATTTTGATTGTATTATAGTAATGTGAAAGAGGAGGTAATTTATCTGGGAATTTTTTTTTTTAACTTTTTATTTATGAAAAATATATATTAAAAGGTATTTATTATATTTATCTTCGAAAAACTAGCAAGCCTTGGTGCAAATTAAATATAGGTTGATGTGTAAAACGGTACATTCTTTCTACAAGGAGTAAAATATTTTAAATTCAATGTAATACTTATTAATATATTTATGTTAAATACACTCAGGTTTTGATGTGGCCGTTAGTCTATTTTTTGAAGGACATAGGGGCAATTTTGTTCACACTTGGTTATCTCATGTATCTTCAATAAAGGTCACTGTGTATCAAATATCTTTCAGAGTTATTCTCTGGATCCTGATATTCCTGCTGAAAGATACAACTTCCTCCAGTTTTTCCTATGAGTGTATATTGGTTATCTCGTGTATCTTCAATAAAGATCAATGTGTATCAAAATATCTTCCAGAATCATTTTCTAAATCCCGATATACATGCTTAAAGGTGAAACTTTCTTAAGTTTTGTCCATGAGTATATATGACTAGAAATTTGAATTTAAACTGTCTTTTGAGCGATTTCTCCTCTTTTTATCAATTAAACAACTTCCCGAAGAAAAATAAACCCTTGCAAGTTTGAAATTTATTATTAGAAACATTAAAAATCTCCTTTCTATTATTATCACTAATTCGCAAGTATAATTTTTATTTGAAAGCAGCCATCTACTGTGGAATCTTTGCGATGGAATTATTTATCGGTAAAGTTTTATATGAAGAGCTATGGTTATTAGCTAAAAATTTGTAATTTAGAATAAATCAGGCTTCTACAACATATTATGAATCTCTCGATATTATGAAACTCATGGACAAAATTTAATGAAGTTGTACCTTTTAGCATGTATATCGGGATTCAGACAATAACTCTGAAAGATACATTCATGGACAAAACTTAAGGAATTTGTACCTCTTAGCATGTATATCGGGATTCAGACAATTACTATTAAAGATACACTCATGGACAAAACTTAAGGAAGTTGTACCTTTTAGCATGTATATCGGGATTCAGACAATAACTCTGAAAGATACATTCATGGACAAAACTTAAGGAATTTGTACCTCTTAGCATGTATATCGGGATTCAGACAATTACTATTAAAGATACACTCATGGACAAAACTTAAGGAAGTTGTACCTTTTAGCATGTATATCGGGATTCAGACAATAACTCTGAAAGATACATTCATGGACAAAACTTAAGGAATTTGTACCTCTTAGCATGTATATCGGGATTCAGACAATTACTATTAAAGATACACTCATGGACAAAACTTAAGGAAGTTGTACCTTTTAGCATGTATATCGGGATTCAGACAATAACTCTGAAAGATACATTCATGGACAACACTTAAGGAAGTTGTACCTTTTAGCATGTATATTGGGATTCAGACAATAACTCTGAAAGATACACTCATGGACAAAACTTAAGGAAGTTGTACCTTTTAGAATGTATATATCGGGATTCAGACAATAACTCTGAAAGATACACTCATGGATAAAACTTAAGGAAGTTGTACCTTTTAGCATGTATATATCGGGATTCAGACAATAACTCTGAAAGTTACACTCATGGATAAAACTTAAGGAAGTTGTACCTTTTAGCATGTATATCGGGATTCAGACAATAACTCTGAAATATATTTGATGCACAGTGACTACTATTGAAGACGCTCAAGATAACCAGGTGAAAAAAATTTGTCTCTGTCTCTTTCAATAATAAAAAAACAGATTAGAGGCGATATCAAAGACTTTCTACTTCCTTAAGTTTATCCATGAGTGTATATATATTAAAACAATATAAATGCATATCCTGACTGATTACATGAGCATCTTATATGGCAGAACGTTATCTAGTGGAATATAAATAAGTCCATCCGACCTTCTCAAAAAACAATGGATAAATATTTCCTATTATTATATCGATAAAAAAACGAAACTTCAAATCTAATCATCCTACTTCAGGTATAACTCACCTGAAGAATAACTGTAAGGTTTGAAATATTTTGTGTTCATATATATATATATATGATAATTTAAGCCAACAAACCCATATTGTAAATAACTTATAACAAGATTTTAATGTTGTATAATAGAAACACATCTGTTAATGATTATACGTATTATTGACATGTGTCTTTACATCATCATATGTAATGCAATTTGTACAAACAGGATAAATAAATAAAAATCTGTAATAGATTTAAGAGTTGAGCTAAGCAAGAGATAGAAGTCATAACGTCAAAATCGAGATATATTTAGAATTCCCACAACAAGACCACCCACACTGTTCACAGCTGGTGGAATGCAAAGCCCCCTCTCACACCTGGTGACATGTGAAGGCCCCCTTTTTTCTCAGAAATGCCCCTGGCGCATAAGGCCCCCCCCCCCCCGTCTTTAACCTATAAATACAATCACTTTACAGTCACTTGACAGTTAGTTCACCCTTAGTGCAAGCCCGCGTCGGTCGTACCTCATGTCGATCTCATCTAACATGTAGTTAGTAAGAACTCTTCTATCTCCATCTTTCGCTCCTAGCTCAACTTTTATCTGTTAACGGAACTTTCTTAGTGCAACTGTGTCTTCCTTTTTGTGTGGACATTCCCAAGCTTTCCACTCTGCCTCGACCACGACTGCCTGTATTTTGTGAGAACTTTTAAAGGTCTTACAAGGTGCAGAGAGGAACTGGAAAACTATACATCCTGACTGTTCCTCTCGGTTAACACAGTATAGCGAGAGTCAACACTTCATCATCACAAAGTTAATCGACAGGATTTATTACAAGAGTCAACAGTAACTCAACCTATTACATATATATATATATGAAAAAACAATAGAAAAAATGAAAGATAAGTGGGTCAGGTGTTGATATTAAAAATAAAGAAGGCATCTCCTGATCACGAGCACATGTGCTTTTTAGATGGCAGAGCGCCATCTAGTGGAGCAAAAATAAACTAAACGTTTATTTAGCTTGCTTCGTGATATTTGGCCAACCCAATATCTTGATAAATCAAGAAAAGCCATCCACGAAATCCAATATTTCGATGCACTAGCACGCCATCTGTTATGAAAATTAGAAACTATTTTTATAAATTTATAATTGTATGTAATTCTACTGTCCTCAAAGTTTATGTCCATAGTTAATCTAAAATACCCCTTCCAAGTGACTAAAAACAGTATAACTATAAAAGAAAGATCGAAAAATGCAATATAACAGCGGTATGGTAGTTTAAACTGGCGAAACCGCTGGGAGGGTTCACCACTAATGAGCCAGGCCCTCCCATTAATTTTTCCATTGCAGTAAGGGCAGTAGAAATTGCTTGATATCAAAAAGAATCATACGCGTCTAAAATGATCCGTTAGTCTCTTGTAATTTTGGATAAATATATCTACAAATATTTAATTTATATAAATGTTCTTTCTCTCTCCCTGGAATAAGAAAATTTCTTATTAAAATCTTTAGATAAATAAGGTTTTAGTTTTTTTTACAAAATTATTTCAACTGTAATATATAGACGTTATGATATGCTAAGTTTGTTTATACAAAATGTAATGCTTTGACAAATGTTGTCGTAAAGCTAACCGAAATATTGACAAATAAATATTTTGATTCAATAGATAGAGGCTTTTTCATTATCAAAATATATAAATTTATATAACATATCAGACGTTTCAGTTAAGAATCATACACGCCAGTAAAAGAACAATCCTGCTTAAAGTTTGTGAATTTGTAAATAATATTAAAAAGAAAATTTCTGTGTTCATTTATTTATTACCAGTTGCAAACAAGACACGCTATATCCGATCTGGATAATTGCGCGTGAAACTATTTACAATAATTGTAGTAGAGTAGGTAACAGAATTGTCAAAAAGAAAATAAACAATTAAGAATAAGAGCATTGAATAAACATATACATTAAACAAATAAGCAACAATATAAGCAGATAGAAGAAATCGCAAGGTGTTGATATTGAATCAATATATATCATATATCAAATTTTATATTACCCAATCTAGAACGAAAGTTTCACTACCAATGTAAATTTTATGACAATCAATAGGTTAAAAATAGTTTAATATGCAATATCTGAATATATTATTTATAAAGCTAATATAAAAGGTATTTTGATATGTATGCATTTGATTAGATAAAGACGTTAAGGAAAATACTCTATATTTATTTTTTTCAAAAATTTCATTTAATTTTTCGATCAAAAAATAAATATTTTAAAAAGAAATAAAGATTTTCAGGCGATATTTTATAATAATTTTTCACGGGAGAATAAAAAAAAAACTTCAATAAATTTTATAATCGATCAAAAAATGTTTCATTTAAAAATATTTTTGAAGAAACATTCGATGAAACTTTATCATTAATATTTTTATACAATATTGAAAATTTTTTTACTGCTTTAATAACTTGAGACCAAAGTGGAATTTAACGAAAATTGGATTTGAAGATGATGAAACATAATCAATAATAAACTGAAAAATGACAATTTTTTTCCCTATCTCAAAACTTTAATTACATTGTGAAAAAATTGTAATTATATATTATTGAATTGTAATTATATAATATTTCAGATAAATAAACAGATATTCTATCCGTTTATAATAATCTTCTGATTAATGGTGTTGATAAAGTTTTTGACATATTTTACATTATGCAAATAATGAATATATTTTATATACAACACTTTATATAAGTCCAAATTCTCTTTTAATTCTTTCACATATTATATTTTAGGTGTAAAAAATAAAGAATTAAGGGTGATAAATAACGTTAGAATATTTTATATTTCTTTATCACAAAAAAATATAAAAGAGACTTCCCGGTTCCACTCTAAATAAATGAATTTATTATTTTTATTATTTATTATTATTTTATATGTTATATATTTATTATTTATAATGCAACTATTGTATAACTTTATTTTTATATATTAAAAATAATAATGGAATATCCTAACCAGGAGCACATATTCTTTTCAGATGGCAGAGCACCATCTTGATTTCTGTTCCACCAGATGGCGCTCTGTCATCTGAAAAGAATATGTGCTCCTGGTTAGGATATGCCTTTTTTATTTTTAATATCAACACCTGACTTTTTATTTTTTGTTATTCTTTTTTTTCATATATATATATATAGTTATTTATAACTATGTATATTTATTTTTTTTATTGTTCTGAAAATAGAGCAATCCATATTATAAACCTTTAGATAATTATTCAATCCAATATATGCCTTTTTATTATCTAAATATTTAAATATGGATTTCTCTTTTTTCATAACGATTTTAACCAGTTTTGGTACCGATGCGCTTCGTCTAGCAGAGGCAAATAAAATAATTTATTTAATTCACTAATATGCCTTTTTATTATATAAATATATATATTTATACAACAAATAGTAAAAAAAAAGAATGAGTCTAATGACTGTTGTGATATGTTAAATAACATATAATAATGTTACGTATTATATTTATTATTGACTATGCAAAATTATGGCATTTGTCAATTGTTTTAACTTATGTAAACTATTTCCTTTTACCTCTATTTTTCTATTTTGTATAAAAGGAATTACTGGATGAAATAAACATTCAGTTCAACTTGTAAAGCTATAACGAATCTTATTCAGATAACACTTAGTCATTACAACAATGACTTTACACAAATTTAAAGTATAAGACATAGCATGATTACGAGCGAGAAGTATAAAAAGTATAATAATGATATTTACAATGTGTTTTCTAATTGATAAATTGAATTTCCCAGAATTTTAAACCAAAGTCCTCTTTAATTATACCTCAATCTAATAGATGACCACAATTAACTAAAGCATCAATTAAATAACAAAAGAGTAAATGTTAACACCGCAACACCTTTTTTATTAAAAATAATTACAAAAGCTTGATGAAGAGCTTGACCAAAAACTTTTAAAAATTCGTTTAATAACGGAAAAAATGTTACGAAGTCGCTTTTTACTACAATATTTTTTGTTCTTGTTAATACCCATATCCTTTTGATCATGAATATCACAATTAAATAGTAATTCCAACTCAAAACATATGTATTTATATTTGACCTATTATATATTAATGTATTTTATGTAAGTATATAATATAAATATTTTTAAAACTTAATTCTGTTGACATTATGTGGCGCTGAGTTTGTTGTTGACACACATTAAATATGTTATAATACCTTGATAAAGGTTGGCGTTAAGCCAACTGAAATATTGGTAAAATAAATGATATTTTGTTCAAATATATGGTTTATTAATTAAATATTAATGTATATAATGATTGAAGTACGATTTCAGCAATAGGTTTCTTTAAAAATAAATTATACAATATTTATTGTATAAAATATTAAACAAATTCTTTCTCTCCCCAAAGCGGTCTTTTCACAAATGATTTCAAATTTTTTTCCGAATTTTTGAAATAATAAAATTACTAAAAACGTAAAATTTTAAATAATAACCTTTTAGGATTGTGACGTGCAGATAACTTCGTATGTTTCTGTAGTAATGAAGTGTCTGGTGTTAGAATATTTAGCAATGAATGTCTAGATTTACAGCTTCCGTGGGTAATAAGAATAAATATTAATAGATTTTATTGATTCAAAAAGTCGTTTATATTTAGAGACCATCTCTATAATTACAAATATAAACATTTTAACCTTTTAGAGATACGTTTTTATAATATGAGTGTGTCTAGATAAAATTGACATCGTCGTGTAAATATATATTTATATTTTATAAAAAATGTAATATTTATATATTTAGATTGAAATTTTGCCAAGAAGATATTAATCTATCAAAATAAATGGTCACCTTTCAGTCAAAATTAGACACGAAATAGCGTCCATTTTTGACGTCTATTTTGGCGTTAAAGGTGACCTTCATATAATATATATTCATTTCAATTATATAAAAAAATAAGTATAAATCATGATAATTATTTAGTCAAAGATTTTATAAATATTAAAAAAGTATAGATTAGACATTATGTTAGAATAGCAAGATAATTATAATTATATAATACAATTAAGATCAACTTAAACTATAAACATTTGCAAACAAATTTAAACAAAAGAATATGTTTGCCTTTAATATTATCTATATATCAATAAATTCAATTATTAATTATAAATATTGAAAACAAATCTCTTATGTTTGAATACTACTAACAAATATTTATAATTTAAATTAATCTCAATTGTGTATTAAATATATCCCCTTGTTAATATTTAATATTATCCTAATTATGTATTTGTTAAGTGCATGTGTCCTTTGCGTGATATCGTGCTTTGTAAATTTATTATAAATAAATATTCATCATATTCCATGGAACTCTGGTTTGTAATTCACAACACCTAATTACAACTCTATTTAGAATGATTGTAGATCTATTCTGCTTCAATATTAGACTATATAAATTTGTCAAATTATTGAATCAGTTGTCTTCATGATATAGCGATGGTAAATTTCAATAGAGTTTTATTTATTATCATAATACCTAAAAAGACAAAGGAACACTATATATTAAAATGGTTCATATTGTATCAAAGTATTTATTATTTTATTAACAGATTATCAATTCTGATATTTATATTCTGCTACTCTGTAAATTTCCTTCCGAATATATAAATGTATATATTTAAAAAAAAAGAGCAATCCATAAATAAATCTTTTTGAAAAGAGAGCAATCCATAAATAAATCTTTTGAAAATAGAGCAATTAAAGATAAATCTTTAATTAAAAAGGCATATATTGGATCGAAATATCATTTATTTTACCAATATTTCAGTTGGCTGAACGCCAACCTTTATCAAGGTGTTATAACATTCGGAGAACACACTTTAAAATGTTATAACACCTTGATAAAGGTTGGCGTTCAGCCAACTGAAATATTGGTAAAATAAAATGATATTTTGATCCAATATATGCCTTTTTAATTAAATAAATAAATAAATCTTTAATTAAAAAGGCATATATTGGATCAAAATATCATTTATTTTACCAATATTTACCAATATCAAGGTGTTATAACATTAAGACACACTTTAAAATGTTATAACACCTTGATAAAAACGTTCAGCCAAATGTAGATAGATTTTTGTAATAGTTTGGCATCAGGCGTAGTTTTATTCGTTTATTTATGTTCTTCTGTTGAAAGGCAGAGATTCTTGAAAGCTTGAAACTACATTAATGAAATAAATAGAGATTTAATTCCAGAGACTTGTGGTATTGTTCAATTAAATTTCCTTCATCGCTTCTCCTATATTTGTTCTTGACTTAAATAAATTGCTGTATCATCCTGAAGTTTGTCTTTCCTAATTTTCTAATTGGATAATTTTCATATAATTGGAGGCTTTTATTACATATATAAATAAATTAACGCTACAAGTGATTATTTATATTCATGAAACGAAGGTTCTCATAATCATAAACTCTTTTTAAAACATTTGAGACAAAATTTCTGTAAAGGAATTTTTGGTTTGGATATCAAACGATTAAACACTTAAAATCGTGTTTGTCCATTATATTGAAAAAGTACTCGTCTGTCCAAAGAAAAAATATAAATACAATGAATTATATTTCAAATGTTAAATGGAGAGTTATTAACTCCAGAATTCATTTTTATTAAATAAAAATAACCGCATTTTGCATTTAACAATTTTATTTATTGTCTTCAAAAAAAAAAAAAAATATATATATATACAGGGTGATCCAAAAGTCCCGCACAACTTTAAAAATTAATAACTCCGCGAATATTTGCGCTAGAGCAATGCGGTAAACACCATTGTGTTCAGGATGCAATGGGATTTTTTATGGCAAATAATGAAAAATTCGAAATTGATTTTAGTTACAACTTTATTCGCTAGATGGCGCCCTACCAGAATCAGCAATTCAGCGGCCAAATTGTTTGATAAATTGAAAAATATAACTGAACGACACGTATTTTTACTTTTTGAATACCAGGAAAGAACCCTAATAATATCAAATGATAAATTAATAAAACACCATTTCGCCAAAAGTTAGAAGAAATGGTTAACGATTTTTTAATACAATCTGAGATATGTAAAATAGGTATATGCAAATTAAAACATGTAGCAAAAAAAAACCCTGATATTTTAGATGCGGTTTGCTGGAATCCTCTCAGATATTTATATTTCGAAAATAATAATTTTCTATTTTTTTAAATTCAACTCTCTCTCAGTATCGATTATATTTATTTTAATTCATTTGAAAAATATTTATCTATCTCTGATGATTTATTTTACTCTGGAATGCCGTTTTTGTTTTTGTACGTGTCCAATAAAGAGCCTCAGATTCTTTTCGTTTGGCCAACAAAAAATGTCCAATTTATATATACACATATATTTTAAGAATATATGTAATGAGACTGTATGTAATGAGACTTTAAAGAATGCAAATAATATTCATCTATTTACATACACAACACATCTCCCCCCTTAATAATACTCCAGCCGGTCTAGGGGTTTCCTGGCTCTATGAGGTCTAGAACTGCGGACGGGCACTTGCACAGCGGCAGCCTCCGGTTTAGGAGTGCAAGAGGGCACATGCACAGCAACAGGCCCTGGTATAGGAGTGCAAGAGGGTACGTGCACAGAAGCAGTCTCCTCCTTGTTTCTTGATGTAACCTCTGGAACCTCCTCTTCACTTTATTTCGGACTTCCACCTACAGGCTTCATTCCTGATGTTCGAGGAAGTATCAAATTTCTTGTCTCCACTTGTTTCTTTCTCACAGGTCGCAATTGATTGATATTCCTCCTATACACAACGCCCTCGCAACTTATAAGGTAGTGACGGTAGCTCAATAATTCCAAAATGGTACCTTTTTACCGTTTAGGTCCAGTTGCATAGTTGCGGAAATAAACCTCGCAACCTGTAGTAAACTGCTCCTGCCTTCTTACGGCCTCATGAAATTCCTCTCGCGGATTTGCCATCTTGGTATTAAATTCGAGAATCTTGATCTTAAACTTCTCTTCATTAGCAGTTCCGCAGGGGAATTCCTTTATTACAGTTTGGGGGAATGCTCTATGAGCAAATAGGAAACTTTGTAGATTCGTCTCTAAATCATCCTTCCCGTTATTCTTTCTCAAAAGGTTTTTAAACTTTCTTACATATCTCTCAGCTAAACCATTTGTACTAGGATTATACGGACTGGTCTTAGTGTGCCGTATACCATTCATTTTGGTAAATTGCTCGAATTCACCGGAGACAAACTGTCTTCCGTTATCTGTAACAAAAAAATTAGGGCAATCCAATTCTGGCGAGAATTTCTCTAAGAGGACTTATAATCGTTTTTCTGGTAATATCTTTGATGATAAAAAAATTCTATCCACTTTGAGTATGCGTCCACGAGAACCAAAAACATTCTTCCCATGAACGGACCCGCTAAATCAAGATGAAGTCGATGCCACGGTTTTTCGGGCCAAGTCCATTCCGAGATGGTAGCCGGGGGCATGCTTGCCGATTCTTGGCATACTCTACATTCTCTAGTTAACTCCTCGATGTTACTGTCTATGCCTGGCCACCAGAAAATACCGTCTGGCAATCATCTTCATTTTAACAATCCCCATGTGTATTTCATGCAAGTCATTTGATATTAAAGATCTTAATTTTTGGGGAATTACCACTCTTTCACGCCATTGAAGACAACCAAACTCCAAACTTAATTCCTCATTGATCTTATAATGAGGAGCTAGTGGGTTTTCTCTCGGTACCCTTGTGAATTTCCACACACACACACACAGTTGCCTTCTCTAAAATTCCTTAATACTATAGACAGTATTTTATCTTGGGGCGTCTCATTAGCCACCTCCATAAAAGAGAACGGTACCTCATTCGACTTCCTAAGAAGAAGTACCTGGTCTTCATCAAGAAATTCCCTGACACTCGATTCTAAAGGAAGACGTGACAATGCGTCAACATTGGAATTATCACTAGTTTTTCGAAATTCCACAGTATAATTAAATGCAGCTAATTTTAAGGACCATCTTTTAATTCTGGATTATGCACAAATGGGAATTGGTTTATGAGGTGAAAATATATGAATTAAGGGTCGGTTGTCTGTGACCAATACAAATTTTCGTCCCAGTAAGTATTGTCTGAATTTCTCAACGCCAAAAGTTATGCTCAACGCTTTCTTTTCTAGTTGAGAGAAACGTTTTTCCGCTTCAGTTAATGTTCTAGAAGCAAAATCTATAGAGCATTCTTCCTTTCTATCATTTCTATGACTCAGAATTACGCCTAGTCCATAGTCTATTAATAATGATTTACATTTTTTAAATAACATTCGATATTTTTTCGTCCAATTCCATCTACAATTTTTATTCAAAAGTTGATAGAATAGCGCTAAAATGTTTGCTATATTCTTTATGAATCTATAATAATAAATTAAGAGTCCTATGAAAGGTCTCAATTGCGAAACATTCTTTAGGTTCAGGCGCCTCTATCACTGCTTTAATTTTATTTTCCAAGGGATGCAGTCCATATTTATCCATTTTAAACCCTAAATATTCCACCGATTTCTTTTTAAATTTACATTTATATCTGTTTAACTTTAAACCTTTTTCTAGCAATCATCTAAACACTAGATCCAACTTTTGTTGTCTTCAAAGTCTTTTCCTGCAACCAAAATATCATCTATGTAGCAGGCCACACCTGGCAAATCAGAAAATAGGCCTTCCATAATCCTCTGAAATTTATTTGGTGCTACCGCTACGTCATATGGTAGTCTTTTATAAGAAAACAACCTCTTTGTTGTGTTTATATCAACAACAGCTTTGGCTTCTTCCGCTAACATTACTTGTAAGTAAGCCTGTGATAGGTCTAGAGTCGAAAATACGGTGCTTCTAGATAATTTTAAAAAGATCTCATCGATCGATGGAAGGGGATACCTATCTAATTCTATTGCTTTATTAGCTGTACATCTAAAGTCACCACATATCCTTACACTACCATCCTTTTGGAGCGGTCCAATATGCATGAACTATAGGTTATAAAATGCAAGAATTCACTAAACGATCAATTTCATTCTCTACTTTGTTTTTTAGAGAGAAAGGTAAACTTCTGGCCTTACAAAACACAGGAGTCACATCCTTTTTTAAATTAAAATGTATTCTAACGTCCTTTAGACAGCCCAAATCTTTGTTAAACAAATCTGCATACCTATCCATCAAATTTTTATATATTTAAATATATTTCTATCATATTCATTATTTAAAATTTTAATGCAAACAATCTAGAATAATCAAGTTTTAACTGTTTAAGCCATTCTCTTTCTAAAAAAATCACTTGGATTTTTCATTTACAACTATTAATCGTAAATATTGGTTGGCTTCTTTTACAAAAACATTTCTTTGATCTATAATCTCTATTGATTTACCACAAAATGATTTTAATCTTAAATTTGTTGGAAATAATATTTTACCTTGCCAATAATTCTTATAAATATCTTTAGGTATTAACGTAACTGGACTTCCTGTATCTATTGTAAAGCACAAAGAATAATCATCTACTGTTAAATTTATTGTGGCATCAGTTTCGCCCTGTACAGAATATATAGAGTCCTCTTGTACAAATTTACATCCACACATTCTTTTACTAGCTTTGCAGACCCTACTTAAATGACCCAGTTTATTACATTTTAAAACAAGTCTTTGTTCTATGAGGTAAAACAGATGCCACGTGTGAATGTCTTTCACCACATCTATAACACACTATTTTGCCTTTGCCACTTTGCCTGAAAGGCCTATACTGCGCCGTACTATTATTGTACTCACCCTTTTTATCCTTTCAATTCACAGGGGATATCTTGGCCACTAATTTATCTTGTAATTCTCTTGTATTTATCTCCGCCAATTCGAACGAGATCGCCACTGCAAAAACTTTATCCAGGGTGACATCGTCGTCCTCTTGTAGTAGCTTCTTTTGCAGGATTTCCGACTTGATTCCAGCCACAAAACGGTCTCGCATCATGGTTCCCAACATATCGACGAAATTGCAATTTATTGCCAAATGTTTCAATTCTCTAAGATATTCCGAAATTGATTCTCCTTCCTGTTGAATTCTCTTTAAAAATCTGCATCGCTGTGGTATCACTTTCTTCTTTGGATCCAAATGCAGCTTAATTCTTTGAATTATAGTATCATAGGGTTGATCTTTCATTAGACCAGGAAGAAAATGTCGTTTCCCTGCTTCAAAGTTTCAGAATCTGGTAGCGAGGTAAAAATCAGCACTTTAATCTCCTCCTTCAGATGCCAAAAAGAAAGCCTCAAATTTTTGTACAAAAAGATCGAAGTGTCCTCCACTGGGCTATAGCATCTAAAAGGTATTATTAACTTTGAACTTGTCATGCTGATCTTTTCTACTCCTTTGTTTTCTTGATCCAGATAGTTTAAAAGATGTAATCTTAACCCATTTTCATATTTTTCCTCTCCATAATCCGAGAGTCAGATTTGTTTAAAAGATGTAGTTGTTATACTTGCATAGACGCCGTTTTCCTCAGCTTTTTACTGGCTCTGTAGATCGCGCATCCTCGTCGCCACTTTTGTTGTGTCGTAATTAGACGTACAAGAGCTCAAACTTGACCATGGCCAACAACAAATGTCCAATTTATATATACATATATTTTTACATAATGAGGTTTTAAATAATACAAATAATATTCATCTATTTACATAAACAACGGTTAATATATAGCGAGAAGAGTAGAGGACTGAGCACAGATCCCTGAGGTACACCAGCCCATGTTCTTTGGTCCTTGGAAAATGTTCCATTGACCCGAACCTTTATCCTTCTTCCCCTTAAGAAGTCTGCAATCCAGATTAAGGTTTTTCCTCTTACTCCGATGTTGTGCAGCCTTTCAAAAAATTTCTACACTCGATCAAAAGCTGAGGTCATATCCAGGAATACGGCCGTTGTCTTCTTTGGCGGTTTTTCCTAGAAATCTATTATTGATTGACAGAAGTAGAACAGTTTTTCAGTTGTACAGTGTCTGGATCTTTAGGCAGTTTGGTAGAAGTTTATTTTATTATTGTTAGTGAGCCAGACTATGAGCCTAGAGTGGTTAATTCATTCTGTTATTTTACAAAGTATGCTGGTAAGAGCAATTGGCCGATAGTTCTTTCATTCCTTAGCATCTTTGTTTGGTTTCAGTATTGGCACTATAATTGGTATCTTCCAATTCTTTGGTAGTTTACCAGTTTGCCATGAAATGTTCAGTATTCGTAGGAGTTGATTTTTAGCTTCGTCTCCAAAGTGTTTAATCATTTGACCAAAGATTAGAGCATCTCCAGGTGACATCTTGGATTTAACTTTCCTATTGATGAATTTAGCTCATTCAGTGTGAAGTCTCTCGAGTAAATATCTTGTTGATGGTAATTTCTTGCTTGTTTAACTAACTTGTTTATATTATTTTTTAGAGCCCTGCCTTCATTCCTATAGCTGAGTCTGGAAGTGCTTGAAAGATATTCAGCAATTATGTCAGCTATCTGTTTGTTCGTTCTCGCTGTTCATATCGGTTAGAGTATTGGAGGATTAGTGTTGGTTTTGATTGTTTTATAACACTAATTATTTTCCAGTGATGGCTTTCCTTTTTTGGATCCATTTTTTTCGCAGAATTCTGCCCATTTTTCTTGTTTGAATATCCAAATTTCTTGTTCTATTTTGTGACTAATTTCAATGAGTTCCTTTATGATTTCTTCTGTTTTTTTTTTTTGTTTTAAGAAGTTCATTTTTATTGTTTCTCTCTGCAATCATTGCCTCGATATTGTGGTCCTTCCAGTAAAGTATTCACAGGTCTTTACGTCTACCTCTAGGTATCGATACTTTTGCAGCTTTAGATATGTTCAAAAAGAATTTTTCCAATTTTTTGTCAATCGTTCTGTGATTTAATTCTTCGTTGCACAGTTCTTCAAGCTTTTCTGTAATTTTTTTCCCAGTGTTCTTCTATTCTGTTGGAAATTCTCAATTTTGAATTTTAGCGTTGTTAAAATTGGTCTGTGGTCACTGATTGCACTTTTCAGAATTTTCCATTGTGTTGTGGGTGCGATGTTGTAATTTATCGCTGTGATGTCTATTGCGGATTCTGTGCCTGTGGACTTGGATAGATAGGTGTTCTTTTCGTTATTTAACGGTGTAAGGTCGAGGTCGGTTAGCATGTCCTCAACATGCTGACCTTTGTTATCCTGGACAGGTGATTCCCAAGTTGGTCTTTCGGCGTTAAAATCACCAAGTATGATTGCGATATCCGAAGAGGCTTCACTTAATGTCTCTATCAGGCCTGTATTGATGCTAGTATTATCGTGGCGATAAACATTTATGATTGGAATTGTTTTATCTGTAAGATAGATTTCTTTTGCCTGAGCTTCTGTCGTGCCTTCTCTAGGCTTACTCTGATTATAGGCGATTTCTTTCAATTTGATTTCTAGAGTTTTAATCAAAACGGCAAGTCCTCCTCCGAATTTTCCCGGTCTGTCCTTTCGTAGTGTTGTATAATATTTGATATTGAATCTCAGATTCTGATTCAATTTTGTCTCCTGAGGGCAAGTAATATGTACATTGTTGTCACAGAGAAGACAAGTCAGCTCTTTATTTTCCTCTGGGTACCATTTATATTGAGTTGTAGTAGATTGAATTGTGTCCTCGTAGTAGATTTCTCATCATGAGCTCGAGCTGCAGCTTCTGATGCGGCGGTTACCCCGGACGCGGTAGCATTACTGAGATATCAGTTTTGGTCTTCATTTGAAAATGGGTGCCGTTGCAACGTTAGTCATCTTGGAAACGAACCAGAATTTGGTCAAATATTCCAAGGGTCCAGGGGGGACCGCAAGGAGGTGTGGTCGAACTTCTCCCCTTCCACTTGGAATGCTGTCACTACAGGATAAAGCACTCTTGGTGAATTTTTTAAATTGTGATTCAGAATCTGCCACTGACGCTTTACGAGCGTTTCGTTCCTTTAAAGATATTCGAAGCGGTAAAGGACCAATGAGTTGCTACTCTCTAAAGCGATTGATTAAAAGTTTTGAGGAAACTGGATCTCTGGAAGCAAAACCTCGGAGTGGAAGACCATCGACATGCAAGTCAGTGGCTGTTACGGTTTTGCAGAATGCTGAAGCTATTGAAACGTTATCCCCGTATGGAGAAGTAAGTGCTAGACAAGTTTCTCGACAAACGGGGATTTCGTATGGAACAGTTTGGAGAGAACACACATTTAGAATTTTTCTATAAAAATATCCTAACAAAATTCAAAGTTTTCACGAGTTGAAAGTCAGCGATTTTGAGAAGCGTCAAGAATTCGCTGCATGGGTTTTCCGGCAAATTGATATTGATGAAAACTGGCTATCAAATGTTCTAAGAACAGATGATGCTCACTTTTATCTCTAAAGGGAGAATTTAACATTTAAAACTGCCTCATTTTGGCAACAGAAAACCCTAGGATTTTTACAGAAATACCACTTCATCAGCACAGAGTTACAGTTTTGTGTGGGTTCACTTCTTCTTTTATTATTGGGCCATTTTTCTTTGAAAAAATCAATGGAAAAACTTTTAAAACCGTTTTCGTAACTGGTGAACGTAATGTTCAACTTTTGAGAGAAAAGGTTATTCCCATATTGCAGGACAGACAAGCACTAAGCGAAATAACATTCATGCAAGATGGAGGACCTCCTCATATCTCCCGCGGTGCCAAACAATTGCTGAAGGATACGTTCGGTGGAATTCGTTGATAAGTCGCCACTTTATATACCAGTGGCCTCCAATATCACCAGACTTGACGCCTTACAATTTCGGTTATGGGGGTACATTGAGTCGCCTTTTTATCGATGCCGGCCTACCACATTGGCCATGTTGAAGGCTTCTATCAGATGGCACGTTTTATAAATGTCAACTATTTAATTGTGACCATTCTGTGATCTATCGTCTGCAGGCGGTGTTTGAGAATGAAGGGCACCACATTGAGCAAGGATTGGGACCTAATACAAGAGAGAAGGCAGTTACCTCATGTGTTATATTTTGCAGCTCTTTGTTTTGGGTTATGGGAATAATAAATGCTGTCCTCACATCTTGACTCTTTTTTACTGTAAACAGTAATTTTTTTGTTTGTCATTTGCCCACATTTTATATTATGTCGTGCAGGCCAAAGTGTTATAACTTCTCGAATAACACTGGTATACACAATTTTACCCCTTATGTTTAGTTTATCGCTTTTCGCTCATTAGAAGAAATAGCATAAGGAATAATCTCTCTATCCCCCCCCCCCCCCCCTCAACTTTAGATATTTTGCGCAAAAAATAATACAAAATGATTTTACTACCACGTTTTTCAACGCAAAAGGTCGGTTTGAAATGATTTTTTTTGAGGGGATACATTTTCAAAATTATGTACAGTATAATAAACAATGATAACATTTGACAAACCCATAGGATATTTGGAATAAAGTACGACAAATATATTTTGTCAATCCCCTCTATATTTAATTTTTGGATCATGACAAATATCCAGTTAAATAGTCAAGTGTCGACAATTAGTCAAGAAACTATACATTCCTTATAGCAATAAATCATATTAGTAGTGCCATCATAATTTTTGGTACTATATTAACATTTCAAAAATCGTGTATTGATATCAGTAGTTATTTTCAAACATTCAATTTATTTCACAAAACTCCATCTAAAATATAAATATTTTTTTATACATGTTTAATTTGCATATACCTATTTTACATATCTAAGATTGTATTTAAAAATCGTCAACCAATTCATCTAACTTTTGGCGAAATGGTGTTTTATTAATTTATCATTTGATATTATTAGGGTTCTTTCCTGGTATTCAAAAAGGAAAAATACGTGTCGTTCAGTTATATTTTTCAATTTATCAAACAATTTGGCCGCTGAATCTCTGATTCTGGTAGAGCGCCATCTAGCGAATGAAGTTGTAACTAAAATCAATTTCGAATTTTTCATTATTTGCCATAAAAAAATCCCATTGCATCCTGAACACAATGGTGTTTACCTCATTGCTCTAGCGCAAATATTCGCGGAGTTATCAATTTTTAAAGTTGTGCGGGACTTTTGGATCACCCTGTATATAAATTACAAGGATTGTCTCGACAAATTTGTGTGTGGAAAACATAAATTACAAGAGGCAATATAAATTCGGGAATAGCTATATATTCATATATTAATAAATTTATATAGTTCTATATATTTAAGTATGCTCATATATTCGAATATATCCATATATTACGCAGGAAAAGAGATATTTGCTGTCGAATATTGACATGAATTTCCAGAAGAATAATTAAAATAAATTGATAAATGTTAAATTTAAAATCCCATCAGAAGACTCCAATTAATTGATAAAATTCAATCGGCTGACAAATTTATCAGCGTTGGGGTGAATCGATTGGCGCTCCCTCAGGCGGTGGAAGATTAAACTAACAACAGAAGAACCTTCTCGACACTCTATTATCTTCGTATGGAATTGTTATGCAGACGATCTTTATCTCTACTAGAAATTGCTTATATAATCTGCATGTTTTATCACCCTAGTTTGTCATTTTTAGGGACACACATTTGTATGAAGCTTTACTTTATAAAAACTCTCAAGTGTAACATAAATGTAATATTTATTCATTGAAAATTTGTATGAATATATAGTTGGTAATGTATTTTTAATTATTAAACTTTAATAATATTATTAATTTATGATCTATATTAAATATTATATTTTTTCATCGCAGTAAGGGCAGTAGAAGTTTGTATTATGTATAAAAGAAACATTCGTGCTTTTAAATCCTTTCATTTTATATGTATAGATGGCGCGTTATTGCTTTGTATTAACTTTTGTGTTAGGATTTTATGGCGATTTTATTCTTATGTGTTCATTAACTCATATATTCAATTACCTTTAGATAAATATTACTCATATTTAACCCTAAAAAACTTTAGAAAATGATAAAGAGAAAGAGGTTTGATTTGTTACCTACTAATTTAGTTAAGAACTTACAATATTTTATTATAAAAACGTTTGTATTTTAAAAATATATTATATATTAATATATTATTAAATAAACTAGTCTGATCATATAACTGAATGTAAAGAATTGATCAGTGGAATATATCGGAAGATAAATTAAATAAACGTTGTTTTATCGGGATTTGACTAATATTTCTTGGAAATTTTAAATGTTGGATTCTGATAAATTCAGGTTTCGTAGGCTTCATCAAACTTTTTATAAATGTTCATTTTCTTTGACATTTTAAAAATCCATTTTCGCCCTTTAAAAAAAAAGGTTGAAAGCATATTGATAAAGTGTCGAAATATACTTCATTAATAAGCTCTAAACCTTTTTTAAAAAGGGCAATAGTGGGTCGCCTAAACTTCAAATGACAATAAACGTTTATAAAAAATTTGATGGTCTTCATTTTTGAATCAAACTTCGCGTTCTGTCGATATACATCAGTGTGGTGCAAGCTGTACGTGGAAAACCTAAAACCATACTTGTATTTTTAAGTGAAAAATGAAATTCCGAATGTGTGAGAATACGCTATTTTTCGATAAATAACAGTATGCTATCAACAACATTCAATTGAACAATCAGAACTTAAGCTTTCATTATATTTATACCAAATATATCTACCTAAGGCTATTTATATATAAACATATTCTTTTATTTTTCACAAACCCTTTTTATTTGTATCTATTATTTCTAGAAATATATGATAGGTCATTGGTTAAGAAAATACAGTTAAACCTGTTTATAGCCCCCTCTCAAAATAGCGCTTTCCTTTCTATAGCGCCCGATTTTAAACACACATTAAAATGTAAAAATTTTACATTAAAAGTGACCTGTCAATAGCACCCCCTTTCTATAGCACCCTAATTTGGTGAATCCCAAGAGGGGGCGCTATAGACAGGTTTAACTGTATATATTATTTAAAAGATTCTTCTCATTTAAAATTATTCATGGATAATAATATACACCCATACCTCGCTTTGCGTCGGGGTTACATTCCAAAAAAACACGACGCAAAGTGAAAATATGTGAAGGCGCAATCAAAAACAAAGGTGTTGCCATATTTAAGGAAAATAATTTTAAAAAATTAAAGACTCGAATCCAAACCAACGCAACTTCGAAAATCTAACGACGCACAGTGAAAATCAGTAAAAATTAAGCAGCGACGCAACTTCGAAAAAAACGCAAAACGAAACGACGCAAAGCGAGGTATTGGTGTAGTTAAAAAATAAAATAGAGTATAAAATAAAATAATTAATGTGAGTTGTTCAATTGATTTTAATAAGAGAATATAATAAAAAGAAAAAAAAAGGTTTTGTTTTATTATTTTTATCTAAAAAAAATCTATAATAAAAATAAATTTTAATTTAAAACAATAAAATATCTATGTGCATTATACACTAAAAGCAAAAGTTATTAATTTATATTTCTATATTCAAATTATAATTGAAAAACTTCCTATAATTGTATTATTAAATATACTGTGTGTGCTTAGGTCGAAATTTTTTGTTACAATATTGAAACTACTTCTTTTGATAAAAACTAAATTTAATACAAACGATATAACAATTAGAAATGAAGAAAGAAAATTAAGAAATAGAATATTACTTCTTAAGAAAACATTAAGATAAAATTTCAAAGGATTCACTATTTTAATGCATTATTAAATTTTCGTAATTTATTAATGATGCGGTAAAAATATTCAAAGATAAAATTTAATCTTTTTTATTATCATCTCGTATTATAATGTATTAATCTTCTTTGTGTAACTATTAGGAAATAGTTTGCATATACGATTAATAATTTATTATATATATGCAAATATAAATTGGACTATATATTATAATGAAAGGGTAAATATTCCATCACTTTTATATTACCTTTCTTCAATACTTTTGAAAATATAAACATAGTTTCTGATTTAAGTTTTTTTTCGTTATTATAGTTTCTGATTTATTATCTTTTATCACATTGTGTTAATCTATATTTCATATTATGGTTTATATACAATAAACCTATCATTCAGATTGCCAAAATTGTTTACATAATGTATAGAATGATAATTTTATGAATAATAATATGTTTTTTCTCTCTTCGCAAGGGCTTGTCCACACTCAGGGCGGCTTGTAGCACCTGATCCCGACCTCCCTTCAGAGAAGTCTGATGTAAATATTTTCTAATTTTTTTACAATACTGTATTTTAATTGATAGGTAATCCCATAATATTATGTACAAATCAATAAGTTTGAGGGATAAGTCTCTTTCAAATACATTTATTTCAAGCTTTCGGGCTCAACCGCCCTTCGACAGGAAAAATTATATTAGCTACTAAAGTTTTCGGATCTAATCTATATATACATTTGTGACGTTGAGACGGGCGTCTCACAAATGTATATATAGATTAGATCCGAAAACTTTAGTAGCTAATATAATTTTTCCTGTCGAAGGGCGGTTGAGCCCGAAAGCTTGAAATAAATGTATTTGAAAGAGACTTATCCCTCAAACTTATTGATTTGTACACTGTATTTTAATTTCTGTAAATTTATTATTTTGCTATTGACTAGGAGTGAATAAAGTTGTTAGTTGTCATTGTCTCTCTCCTTCTTCGTTTTCTTTGTAGATGGCGAAATACATGGTGTCGCTGGAGATTTTCTGGCGATCTTCCATCAAACTCTGCAGCGGTGGCTGAGACGACAAGTACATAGTCATTGTACAGATTTTATTTTCTTTTTTCTTTTTATGATCATCATCTTCATTATTTTCATAATAATTTGTGCGGACTGTGTATTTTACCTATAATGACAAGATGTCAATAAGATATGTTAATTGTCAATTGTCTCTCTCTCTCTATATATATATAATTACATATAAGAGAAAAATACATCCGGGAAAATGTCATACTAACACAAATGAGATTCATTTTCAAGCGTTGATATATTTTCTTTGGTTGAATTTTCCGCTTAAATTATGTCTAATAAATAATTATTTTAATTCTAGAATTGAAGTCTAAGATATTTGATGAAATATCGCCGACCGAAATTTAGTGTTATTTGTTTCATTAAGAAAACCTTTCCTCAGAATTACACTTATCGATAAACTTGAAGATGTTGTACTTTTTAAACATGTATATCGATATTCAAACAATATCTCTGAAAGCTATTTGATACACAGTGACATTTATTGAAGACACACGAGATAACTAAGTGTGAATAAAATTGCCTCTGTCTCGTTAAAAAAAAAAAAGATAGACGCTGACAACAAAGACTTTCTACTTTCCTAAATTTTATCATGAGTGTATAATAGTAAATATTACTGTTTTTAAAATAACATTACCGTCGCTGCTATATGAAGATGGTAAAAATGAAAACGAAAGATATATAAGGATCTCTATTCTTGAGCTATATACTCGATTTACGTACAATACAACACAAACAACGTAAACAGCGAGCAGTCGTTTTTGTCTCTGGTGACGCCCCACTAGCTATTCTTGGCGCGCACATGTTCTACATCGGACTGTTCCTATAGGCTTGTCATCATTACCATACCGAATATTCCTTTCGAGCATCGACATATATATATATAACTATTATAATTTCAATATTTAAGTATTTTTAGAATATATTTACACCTAAATACGAAAACCGTTTTCCCCCATCAGAAATACTTTTTTTACTTATAAGCACGAAAACTCCAATTAACATAATCCTGTTTACCATGAGCTATACCTATGGCCCTTACAAATACAGAGACATAAAGATTCTGTTTTCTGAAAAACAAACAAATATATAATTCATTATAATTATTAGATAAGGGATTTTTTACCTAACAACATATTAATATTTAAATAAAACAGGTCAAATAATTTTCGACTTATTGGCAAACAAGTATTACTTTTAAAACTTCCTCCAGTACTTTATATATTATTTCCTTTTGTGTACTCTCCATTTTAGATATATTCTTTAATTGCTTTATATATTCAAACTCTATTATTTTTATAAACATATACTAATAATACGTTTCGGTTCATACAAGCATGAACTGTTAAATGTACACACACAAGTACACTATTCTATTTTAAAGGTAAAATACGATTTGAACCATTCATCATTTTACATGATAAGGAGTATACAGAGAAGCTTAATTAATATGTTTTTTAATATATAATAATAAGTTATTATAATGCTGTATTATTTAAACACCTATAGAAGAAAAGAGAATATCCTCTGGTTAAAACTCTAAAAAGAAAAATAAACATTTTTGATAGAATGATTAATTTGAAAATATTTCTAACATAGATTACTGAAATATCGAATGATACCAATTTTTATATTAATATATTTATTTCAATATTATCCATAATATATTTTATTTAAATTCAAATATATTTTATATTTTGAATTTTTCTAAAATATAAATTTAAAAGTTCAGAAAATATTTAAAGCATTTCATTTATATTATTTAATATTTATAAAATGTCAAAAAATAATATTGTCCCCTAAAATTTCTATATTAATTATATATATATTAAATCAAAAATTTTATTTTTTTCTTCTATATCGATTTAGCTATATCTGATTAATACGAAATAATAAAAGAAATAATTATACAAAATTAGATTTGTTAACATTATTCAAATTAATGTAATTTTTCAATCACAGATTTTTTAGAGAATTTCATATAATTAATTAAAGCCGACAACCCTGTCACACAATGAGCTCCTATTTAAAAAAAGGAGTTACAATGACACTCCTTAATGGAGTCAGTGATTGGATTAGACCTTTTTATTGTCATAGAAATATATTCTTAGAAATATAATCAAAGATAAAAATATTTTCTTCTTTGAATATTATTATTATTTTAGGTAAGGAATTAATATAATATAATTAAATTTGCTTATATTATATATCAAACAAGTATAACAAAAGAAGGAAAATAGTTTATCATTGTTCTCTTAATTATTATTTATTTAATTAACTTTTAATTTAAGTTCGTTTTAAAAAATAAAATAGTGGACAATGATGGAGTGTATAATATATATTTAATTTATTTATATTTAAATATATATTATCCTATCGAGATATTATGTTTTTATGAAATTTTTAAAGAATATTAATTAAAATAATATATCATAAACATGGTCTTATTGAATTGCTCTCAATATATTCAACAATATGATTTATCATAGAATATCGTCATGATATTCACTTTAAGCATAGAAATGAATAAATTATTTATTAATACTTTATCATAAAAATTTGTCATAATATTTACTATAACAATATAAATTTGAGGAAATATTTATTTATTTATGCTTTATCTCTCATAGCACCATGATTTATCATAGAATATCTTCATGATAATTACTATAATCATAGAAATTTAATGATATAAATATATTTATTTATGATTTATCATGGAATTTTCATAACACTATGCTTTATCATATAATTGTAATAGCATTATGCTTTATCATAGAATATCGTCATGATATTTACTATAATCATAGAAATATAATCAAATTATTTTTTTTAATGCTCTTTATTTTATTATGCTTTATGATTTATCATAGAATTATCATAACATAATGCTTTATCATAGAATATCGTCATGATATTTAATCATAGAAATTTAATGAACTAATTATTTATTAATGCTTTATTATTATGCTTTATCATAGAATTTATCATAACATAATGCTTTATCATATATTATTGTCGTAATATTTACTCTAATCAGAGAAATTTATTGAACAAATTTTTTATTTATGCTTTATTATTATGTTTTATCATAGAATTATTCATGGCATAATGCTTTATCATAGAATATCGTCATGATATTTAATATAATCATAGAAATTTAATAAACTAATTAGTTATAGTATAATTATCATAGCATAATACTTTATCATATAATATTGTTGTTATATTTACTCTATTCATAGAAATTGAAATATAATTATATATTAATATTGTAACATAGTATTTATTAATTTTATTATTTTTTATTAACAGAGTGGTCATTTTTATGTTTATATTTTGCGACTCTGTAAATTTCCCTCGTGGCTTATCTTTTGTTTACAATTCTTAGTTTGCCCTTACCTGAAATAAATTTTGTTTCCTCCTGAAGTTTTTGTCTTCCCTAATTTTCCACGTGGCAATATTTTATTTACGCCAAAAACCACAATATCGAATGACGCGAGTATAGGGATTGCATCATTCCTGTAACAGAAGCTATTTTAGACCAAATATCAATACAATTGTATATTGCAGTAACACATTTATTATTTTTATTAATAAATTATTAATTTATATATTCATATTTTTTTACTCTGTAAACCTCCCTCTTTTTCTCCCTGGTATTTTATAAATGATATAGATGGCCCCTCTTCAAACAATAATTAATTATTTTACTATTAGGTCTACATATTTTGAATAAGGTAATAGCGGAGAGAATTCTCACGCCTTTTAAAGGCGCATGTACTTCTTATTTATTTAGAAATCTAAATGATATCAAATTTAAAGATTCATAGTGCTTTTCTATCTTGATAAATCAAGAAAAGCCAACTACGGACGCGTTTCGGGCTGTTGACCTTCGGCAGCGTGTTGCAGTCTGTACTTCTACGACCAAAAATACTTTTATATGTATCTCTGCAAACCTAGGTCCATATATAGCTTGTCTAAACACCACTATAATCTGTGTCGTGTTCCAATTTAAAAGAACGAGTTTAAAGAGACATGAGAAGCTTCATAGCAATAGAAACTCTGACTTTATTACTTTCTTGACCTATATATACACATCGTGCTTCTCGCGGACATGCAAATATATCAACCTTTCATAAGAAACATAATATATAAAACAAAACAATGCTATGCAAATATGTCGAGGTATGCGACAATCTGCATTCCTTAATAAATGTTGGGTATATAAGAAAACCAATCCAATACAATAGTAGAACGGTCTGGAGACAAATTTGGCGAAACTGCTGAGAGGGTTCACCACTGATGAGTCTAGTCCTCTAATAATATTTTCTATCATCGCAATAAGGTCATCAGATATCATTTTTGATTATATATATTAATGTCATAACAGATATATTGCCAAAAATAATTGCAAATTGAAAAAACCCAAATATATAACTTACATCCCCGCAAAGCGAAAAAAACTCAAAACTCGATATTAAACACAACCCAAACACAGACCACTTCTCAAAATATTGTAGAAACATATAATATATATTATTGGAAATACATAAACCAACATAGACCTTACACTACTTCCCAAAACAACGAAAGCTCATGATAGTTGTCAAATTCGTCGCTCAGCTCATCCATTGATGAGCTCTACTCTTCCCCGGCTGACACCATCAAAAGTCCCAAACTTTACAAGCTTGACACCCTAATATTATTGAGTGGAGATAAGAAAGAAGAAGACAACGAAGGCTATCTAAACACTACTAAAACTCAAACATGACTCAAGATGACCACACAAGGTCAAAAGCTGCCAAATAACCAACACTAAACATAAAACACCAACATAACTCACGTCCGAACAACAACAACAAACCAGTTCCGCACCATAAACATCTCAGGAAGAATTTCCTTTACAACCGCAGGGAATTGGTCCGGAACCCGCGCGCCCCTGGTGGCCATTGGTGTAATTATCACTTGGCAGCCATTTCACGCCCGATAGGTTCCCTCCCTCAGGTTCAATATCGAAATCTTTCTGTTTATATGTTTATCTTGCTACTTATAGCAAAGGTCCCAACCTACCATTCCCAGAAATTTTCTCTGCATTCAAGCTTTCATAACCCCAGCTTAGAAACTTGGATTAATACTTCATCAATGATATATCGAATGTATTATCAAAAATGAACAAAATCGTAATATGAGGAGTTAATTATAGGTTTTTATTCATGCGAACTTTACCGTGTATTTCTGACCTGAATAAATTTATTCCGGTTGAAGCGCATAAATGCTAGAAAACTCCAACTCAAATTATCCAATGTATTCCTGTTTTCCTCAAACCATAGGTTGGTGGCTTGCAGTATCCTGGCCCTTTTATAGCTTTCTCTCTATAGATAGTCTTTTTATTATATCGTAGGGTCTTGTCATGAATTTGTCTTTGTGTGGACGAATATTGATATCTAATACCGCTTTTTTTCAAAAACAAGAAACCTATTATCGTTATAAAATAGAAAGGTTATTATTAAAGATTCAAGTGTAAGCGTGGTTTGTGAATCAGAATAGAAATAAGATGGTACAATAACAAGATTAATGACGAAATAACATTGAAAATGCCTTAATTTATGTTAAAAAGAAGTAATATATTGCCGACGTTTCGAATATAGAATAACTAGTATTTATGCGTATTTACTATTTATTTTCCTGAGTATATTTTTAAAACGACGCAAATTTTCTTACCGTATTAAATTATACATTTTCAACTCAACACAAGTTATCCACTTTCTGCTGAACATCGAACAATTTAAGCAGATGCATATGTCTTCGGGATATGTCTGATGACCTATATGCCAGTATGTGTGTGTTATAAATATGATTTCCAAATAATTTGGAAAATGATTGAAACATCGTATATAAATACAAATCTTCCTTAATATGGCAGTTAATAACATGACATTTCCCACGCGCAATACGTTCGTAAAACGAATGCATAAAAGCTATCTTCCAAGTTACTAGGGATATAAATATTGATCAGAAAATTTGTGTCAAGCTTTGTTGCAAAGTCGGTAAGTCTTCCTCTGAAATTTTCGATTAGTTGATATTAAATTTTCGGTGATTTATATTAAAAACAAACCGCAAAATTTGATTTGTTTTCACAAAAATGGCATAAATTTAGTAAAAGATGAAAAGCGTATTAGACTACAATTTTATACCTGAACTCTAATAATCTAACACAAATTGAAAACTAGATACAGAAAAATCTCCATTACGATACATAGTATAAAAACAGGAATATCAAAATCTTTAATTGCAATGCTCGTTAAAGAAGATTTGCCTTTAAGGAAATACGTTCTCAAAAATGTTTCTTAATATCTCCAATACCATGGACAATAATAAAGAGAAAGCCTTGTTTCATCAAGATATGCTAAAATTGTCTAAAAAGACACTAAAAAGTTAAAACTTAGGAAGAAACGTGAGTTTACTGTATAATCCGGAAATAACACTTTAATTGAAGCAATGAAAAAGAAAGATGAACTAAAAACAGTGAAATCTCGACAATGCAAGTAAACAGTCTTAATTTCCTTCACTTTCTTTAACATAAAGGACATTGTACACTACCAATAGGCATAAGAAGGGCAAAACATAAATAGAGAAATATATTTACATATCCGCTTATATACATATAGACACTCAAGGAAATAAAATTAAGGAGGTTGTACCTTTTAATATGTATATTAGGATTCTTAGACAATAACTTTGAAAGATATTTTATACGCAGTGACCTTTATTTACACGAGATAACCAAGTGTGAACAAAACTGGTACTGTCTATTTAAAAAATAACAGACGAAGTCGACATCAAAGACGTTCCCCTTTCAAATGTTTTGTCCATGAGTGTATATATACGTTGAACGATGTATGGTAAAAAGTAAAGTCATGAATTACCAAATATTGTTTTGTATAATTAAAATATCCAGCACTTTATCATTTGAAAGAAGAAGGATTCACCCAGGGACAACTTTATTATAAAATAAGTTATCATATTATATATAGTAAACTTGTATCTCTTTCTGGAAGACATTTCTTCTCTCAAACATTGGCTAATCCATCATTACAATGCTCAACACACTCTACGTCTGTGTTGACTTTGGTCAAAAGCGCCCACTCAATACTTTTTATCAGCAAACTTCTTATTCTTCAGACTTAGCCTCAAACAATTTGTAGTTTTCCGAAATTTTAAAATCCTTTTTTGAAAAGTAGATTTAAACATAAGACAATAACACATCATCTTTATAATAAAATAAATAATAAAGCATGAATATATACGGAAGTGCATTTCTCGATGCAAACATTTATATGCAATTCTACTGTCTATAATTAGCTTGAATACTAAACTAAAATTACACCCTTCAGTGAGGCATATATAAGCAGAATATTCCAATACAGTATTTATATGTATTGGTGGAATATATGGGAGGGCTCACTATTGATTAGCTAAGCCTTCCCAATATATATATTTCATCGTAATAAGGACAATAGAGTGTAAAACGACATTTAAAAATCATTTCCGCATGTGTTTCTTTTAAACGAAAAATCGAAATTTATTTTTAAGGAGAAATAACTATTATTTCTAACCTTAGGGATGAATTATGAAAGGATGAATTGTGAAGAGTAATAAAAAACGGAAAAATCAAAGTGTCCAGGAATGGGAATCGAACCCACAGTGATAGCGTGTCTGTTTATTTGGTGTTGAAAGAAAAAGTGTGTTTTAACGTTTAATTTATTATAAAATAGATTTGATACTATAAAGAATATCATAGCGGAATCGAAAAATTGTATTGAAAAGTATTCCAAAAGATAACTACCAAAATGTTTTGAATACGGGAAAGAAGTAAAACTAATGTGTGTTGTTGGCCTTATCAAATTTTCTATTTTGACCAATGCTCGTATTTATTTTTAGTATTTCATTAATGTGTGTTTGTTATTACTATTATTTTTAATTATAACAACAACAACAGAAAGCCTTTATTTAGGGCCTCTCGCCCTATACAGGATTAACCAGTTCACAAGGGATGGGGAGAACACTGTGTGGCCTTTTTCCGGGATATAATCCTGTGGAATCCAAATATCGCCACCGCTATATACCTATTCTTTGATATTTCATTAATTAGTGCCGGAATATTATTTTTAATTATATATTATATTAAATTTAAGTGTATTGTAATCCAATATGCAAATACGCTGTTATTAAACCTTTCAAATTTTAATTGCATGTGTAAAACATATATATGACGCCAATATAATAAGTAAAATATTAATTAAGGATATATTTATATAATATGAATAAAAACAGATTCGTCTGTGAATTTATTTTTTAAAACAAATTATTTGTCATGTTAAGTTAATATCTACAAAGAATTGAATTATTAATTATATAAAACTTAAATACTATTCAAAACTGATTGTATAAATTAGTAAATTACGGGTATCGCATTTTAAAAGCTATTATTGAAAATTAGAAAATAATTTAATATTTAACCCCTTTTTTTCTCGGTTTTAAAGTGTTAAAATAAAGCAGAAGATAACGTGCAGAAGAACAAGGAAATCAATCACGCAGGAGCTCAACACCTCACGGAATTGATGGGAACAATTTGGCAACACTTCCTACCTTTTATTTATTCTCATTGGGTCACATCTTTTGATACATTTTGACTTCGAAAAATATTGTATTTATTTCAACAAATTTGAAAATAAATATTTTAAATTTATTTTAAATATATATACAAAAATTAATATGGGATATATTTAACAATATTACGTTTGAAAAAATTGATATCATAGAAAAAATACTATTTGGAATATTTTACAATTATTTATATAGATAGTTATAAAGTGAGATATATTATATATATTTTTTCTTTTTTAAATAGATATTTATTTGTATGAATTTATTCAGGATATTTAAAATTAAAAAATGGTAAATTTATTTTCATAAATTCCAAACTTCTACAAAATTTTGCATCATGTTTGATGATCATTTATTAAAAATATATCCGATATTTATAATTTATTTAAAATCAATAATAACAAATTATATACTATAGTATCATTTTTTAAATATTTTAATTCCTTTTGTAACATTGTTTTTTTATTTATTTAATTGCCATCAATCGTTAAAATATTTTGTACAAATAAATTTACTGGCAATGTGTTTCTTTCAAATAATATCATCAAATATAATCTCTACAGATCTTACTGCAATGATATTATTGAATGAGAGGGCTTGGCTCATCAGTAGTGAACCGTCTCAGCGTTTTTGCCAAATTAATCCCTAAACCGCTCTACTATTGTATTGGATTGGTTTGGGATATACCCTATATTTTCTATATGAACTATTGTCATAAGCTTATAGGTCTGTAGAGGTACATACATAAACCGCTGTGAGAATTCACTACTGATGAGCCAAGCACTCTCATTCAATAACTTATATCATTGCAGTAAGGACTGTAGAGATGATATTTGATGATATTATTTAAAGGAAACACATTGCCAGTAGATTTATTTGTACAGAATATTTTACCATTGTTATTTTATATATATTAATTGTTTAATATGGAGAGAGAAGAGGTATGCGAACACTCAAGATCACTTACTACGAGGAAGACAATAAATAAACACAATATATTTATAGTAATTACTTTTTCCTACTATAATCCCTTTTCGGTAGAACTATATATAAAGACAATTCGCCGAAAAAATAGTTTTTAAATATAAAGATTAAAAAATAAATAGACCTTTCTCTCAGCGGATTATATTTATTTACTAGCGGACGTACCCGGCTTCGCCCGAGGTTTTACCCGAGTAAAGGTTTGTCTAACGAACATTTGCCCGTGTTTTACCCGAGTAAAGGTTTGTCTAACGAATCTCTCGATAAAGTGAACATTTTTCCCCGGTCCCTTGAAAAATACTCGATAAGTTGAATAAATTCAATATTAATCGGTACCCGAGTAAAGGTCTGTCTAACGAACATTTGTTAAAACAATTCTCTATAGACTTATAAAAAGAAATAGATATATTTTGATAATTTGAAACTGATAAAGTGATCATTTTTTCCCGGTCCCTGTGTGCCGTGTCATTCTGAATTTTGTCTTTCCTAATTTTCTACATTACAAAATCATCGTTTTATCTAGTGAACATTTTTTCCCGGTCCCTTGAAAAATACTCTATAAGGTTGAATAAATTCATGGTCATTTATGGAAGATGGACGAAGTTCCCGGAGGTCATCTTGGGCAAGCTCCCGCGAGGCTTTTTTTCTTGTCTACTTGGCATAGCTGTGTCACCAACTCTGCCCTGATTGGTCGGTGGGTACTTTGACTGTCGGCCGGCGGCCGGGCGAATCCATTCTCGCACGGGGTCTGCCCCACTCCAAACTTTTGGCAAAGCACTTTCTAATTAAAGATTATTGTCTTAAATAATCTTTAAGAACAAAAAGTATAATAATTGAACGATAGGAAATTATAGTAAATAATTATACTAAACTAAATGATGTAAAAATAATTATACATGAAATTTGAAATAAGTTTTAGAAAAGTTATCGTTAAGTCCACGGGAAAAGATGTAGCCAAAACAAATAGGTTTTTAACAGTGACACGTGAGCACCCGCCTCGAGACGCGCTCCTCTCTCCTAACATTACTCCCCCTCTTGAAAAAGCCTATCTCCGTCTCAATGGTGGCGCTGCTTGCGAGTTAAAGCTACAAATCTGCAAATAACTCTAAGGATATTAAAGATATTCAATATATTATTTTTCGTAAACCTTTCCGGAGATACACCTAATAATATCCCAATATTTCACGGCGATTGGATGTATGGTTTTCGAATCCATAGAGGACACACAGACACACACACACAGACATTCAATTTTATATATATAGATTATATGTTTTATTTATGAGGAAACCGACTCGGGAAACATATATAACACCAAGAAGAAGGAAATAAAGGTCGATGAGCTTTCATACATGCAACCTGTTGTAACACACTTCAAATATTTTGATATATTATAATTTTAAAATAAAACTACAACCTTTCGCAATAAGTTTCTTTTATTCGTATATATATATATAAATGAATAGGAGAAATATTTTAAATATTACGTTTGATAAAATTGATATAATAGAAAAATAATATTTAGAATATTTTACAATTATTTATATAATTAGTTTTATAGTAAGAAATATTATATATAATATTTTCTTTTTTAATTCGTTTTCTTTAATTATTAAAAGGGCATATATTGGATCAAATTATCATTTATTTTACCATTATTTCAGTTGGCTGAACGCCAACCTCAATCAAGGTTTTATAACATATTAAAGTGTGTCAACAGCACACTTTAAAATGTTATGACACCTTGATAAAGGTTGGCGTTCAGCCAACTGAAATATTGGTAAAATAAATTATAATTTGATCCAATATATGCCTTCTTAATTAAAGATTTATTTATGGATTGCTCTATTTTCAAAAAGATATTTATATATATGAATTTATTAAGGATATCAAAAATTTAAAAAAATGTAAATTTATTTTCATAAATTCCAAACATTCTACAAATTTTTCAAATGTTATATATACAATAAAAGAAACTTATTGCGAAAGGTTGTAGTTTTATTTTAAAATTTGTAGCGCAATTTTTTCGTTTACTTCATATATTATAATACAATTAATGCAGCTTTTGATTTTAGAACGACACGTTTGACAAGGTTTACCCCAAATGTTTCTTTTGAACGAAAATTCGTAATTTATTTTACTGAGAAATAACGACTATTTGTATCCTTAGGAATGAAGTATGAAAGATTGAATTGTAAAGAGTAATAATAAACGGAAAAATAAAGGTGTCCACGAATGAGAATTCATCCTTTCATACTTCATCACTAAGGATATTATTTTAGTAGACAAAAATGCCCTATCTTCTGCCTAAAGAATTGCTTTCCCGAATAATTGAGTTTAAAAAAATAATAAATATTATTATATTTGTAGAAGTAGCCTTAAATTCAGAGGTATCATAAAC
Organism: Cordylochernes scorpioides; assembly: GCA_030710605.1. Lineage (NCBI taxonomy): Eukaryota > Metazoa > Arthropoda > Arachnida > Pseudoscorpiones > Chernetidae > Cordylochernes > Cordylochernes scorpioides. The sequence continues at coordinate 16,845,486 of CP092864.1, forward strand.
ATTTCCACATCTTTCAATAATATGAAAATATGCAAATTGAACTATTATTGAGCTGAAAAATAGCGGTTATGAATAACTTACTGGTATATGTTAATAAGCACATGAACAAAACCTTATAGAAGTTAAAAGGTTTAAATTTTTGTCGGTCGTCTATATATATTTTTTTTTTTTTCAAGTTGAAAGAGGCAATTTTGTTCACTCTTGATTATCTCGTGTCTTCAATAAATGTTACATTGTATTAAATATATTTGTTGAGTTATTGTCTGAATACTGATATACATGCTAAAAGATACAACTTCCTTAAGTTTTGTCCATGAGTGTATATATATATTTTCAGCAACCAACCTATATGTAAATATTCTTGAAGAATGATTCAATAGTTTTGATGGAAAAAAATAGAAAAAAAAAGAACCATCTAGATTTTCATATTTTTATCTAATAATGTATATGTTATTACATAGGAAATATTTTTATCATTTAAGAATTAACTTATTAATTTTGTTTTAACCAAATTACGATATATATGATTATAAATAATTGTTTTGAGTACAGAATAAATATCTAAAAATTCCTAACAAATAAATTCGAAAATATTTTCTATAAAATAACAATTAAAAAATGAACTATGTTAATCTTGATTAAATTTCGTATATTTCTATAAGGATATTTATTTAGATAAAATGATAATACGAATATATTTCAACGATATTACATTAACATTTTATTGTATTAAATAAGATAAAATTGGTAATTTGCATTATTTTAACAGAATGTAAATTTTCTAAACTCTAATAAATTATTAAAAAGGCAATATTTTAAAATTATAAATATTTGAATCGACCTGTATTAAACTAGGCTTGTGATTTCACATTCTGTGATTAGAGGTTATAGAAAATTCCCCGGAAAAGACATTTTTTGAAGGATTTTTCTGGAAAATTCTATGAGGCCATCATAATCTGGTTTAGGAGGTCTCCCCCTGCAGATATCGATCTTCGATAATAAACCTTTTAACTCCCCTGATCAATCAGGCGTAACATCCTTCTTCAATGTATGGTCTTCTGCCATCTGGGTCTTCTTTCTATGGGTGATCTCCTGCCATATGAGCCTTCTTCCATGGATGGGTTTCTGCTATCTGAGCTTCTTCCATGGATGGTTTTGCCATATGAGCCTTCTTCCATGGATGGTTTCTGCCATATGAGCCTTCTTCCATGGATGTTTTTTTACTACTTGATCTTTTGTCCATGGATGGTTTCTGCTATCTGAGCCTTCTTCAATGGATGGTTTTCTACTACTTGATCCTTTTTCCATGGATAGTTTCTGCTATATGAGCCTTCTTCCATGGATGGTTTTCTACTACTCGATCCCTTTTAAATGGATGGTTTCTGCCATATGAGCCTTCTTCCATGGATAGTTTCTGCTATATGATCCTTTTTCCATGGATGGTTTTCGGCCATCTGATTCTTTTTCAATGGATAATATTCACCTTTTTGAGATTTCTTCCATGGATGGGTTTCTGCTATCTGAGCCTTTTTCTAAGGATGGTTTTCTGCCATATGGCATTCATTACTTCCACGGATGGTTTATGTCATCTGGACCTTCTTTCTATGGATGGTGCTCTGTCTTTAGGGTAATTTTCCATGAATGGTTTTAGCCATCTATCTGGTCTTTCTGGTCTTTGATTTTTTTTTCATGATTGATTTTGTGCTATCTGCGCCATCATATATGGATGGTCTTTTTTCACCTCGATCTTCTTACACTGATGAATCTGCCATCGGGCCTTTTTTCATGAATAGTCTTCCATTAAGCCTTCCACATAGATGGTATTCAGTCATTTAGATTATCTTTCATGGATTATATTCTACCAACTAGAGATTTCTAACGGGATGTTCTTCTAGCATCAATTCCATTTTTGACGTGTTTTCTCTCATTTCTTGGATTTTTCTATTGATAAATATTCAATTTATGCTCCTCTTACCATGATTATTTTTCTTCCAACTGGTATTTATTCAGAAATGTTTTCCCGATAATTGTGTATATCGAGAATTTCCTTTGTTCATCTTCTCATTTTCCCTCTGATTCTGAAAATTATATTTCGTCTCACTTAGATTCCTTTTCATCGATCAACCTTCACCTTGCCTAGCCAATTGGCGGTGGATTCCAAAAATTTTCTTAAACCTAGGTTTTGTTCTGAAATTTTCACTAAACCGATAGAGTGAATATAGAGATGAATAATAGATGTTGCATATATTCTGCGCTAAATTTGACACAGGACAGATAGCAATTATATCTTATATTGATGGATGAACAGGATTCTTCCAGAATTTTCCCGAGTGAGGGTTTAGCAACCTTCATTATTTTACCTAATCCTTATAATTATCATTATTATATATACAGTAGAACTACCTCCCTGTAAAGGACAACACCTAATTGCAGGGCCAAACTGTCCTTTAGGGAGAGGTGTCCTCTTACCGGATAATTGCTATATTGTAGAAATGGTAATTTTGTAAATGAAAACTGTCCTTTGTAGATAGGTGTCCGCTAGCGGGATGTCCGCTAAAGGGAGGTTCTACTGTATATATATTTTACCTATAATTACTATCTCTAGAAGTAAATATAATGAATATCATCATCTTTCGAACTATATTTGACGTGTATTTTTTCTTTCTAAAATGAAAAAAATCTATCGTCTTAACTGATATGATAAAAAATGGGAGGACCTCTGGATCATCATAAAAAAAATATTTTAAATTATAAATTGGAATAGGAATCAAAAATAGTTTTATATTTTTATATAACAGATGGCGCGATATATATTGTATCATGTTATTATTATCATTATATATATTGTCGTGAGAATAAGATTGTGATCATCTATGAGGCCGTCACAAAATGAAAATTATTAATTTTAGTTTTTGTTTTATTTGGAGTTTGATGTATATTGAGTGAAGATTTTATTTTTCACTTATCCCTAGTACACGTGGTACAGGCCATGATAATCATGGTTGGTAGTTAGCAACTGCTTTTACTGTAAGTACACTACATGTCTACACATGTGAAAAGCAGTTCGACTTTGCACTTACAAATGTACCGTTTGGTTACTTGCACTCGCTGGTGGAGTTGGACTTTTGCAAGAATCGGGGGCCATTGGAGCATTTTTTTAAATCAGAAAAATGTGTCTAATGCGGGAATCGAACCCGGGTCGTAGCGGTCGAAAACCAACGGTTTAGACCATTCTTCCATCGACCCCCGAGTGAAAATGTAAAGTGAATGAATAATATAACTTCAAATTTTTAAAATTCAAACTGTAAATTACGACAGCTGAACTAGAAATTGCAACCACTAACTCCTGTGGAAATATCACTCCCACACTAATTCTTATTTCAGGGGAGTTATTCTGATAGATATTAACCAAATTTTAACTTTTAAAGTATAGATAAATCAGGAAAATATATGTATAAGAAAGTATAATATTCAATATCACATTCATCTCAAACAATGACAAAGAAATTCTTATTTTAATTTGATGTCAGAAAAGATAATACTTTTGAAAGTTATCAATAATTTCCTTATTTATTCCTATTACATTAAATTTTCATATTTCACAATTAGAGAGCAATAAAAGGTAATACTTTTGAAAGTTATCTATTATTTCCTTATTTATTCCTATTCCGTTCAATTTTCATATTTCACAATTAGAGAGCAATAAAAGTTGATACTTTTGAAAGTGATCCATAATTTCCTTATTTATTCCTATATTCCGTTTAATTTTCATATTTCACAATTAGAGAGCAATAAAAGTTGATACTTTTGAAAGTTATCCATAATTTCTTTATTTATTCCTATTCCGTTTAATTTTCATATTTCACAATTAGAGAGCAACCTATCAAAGAAGCTTACGGAATATACATAACAGAAGAATATATAAGCATTCAAAGATGGCGCCCTATTGTAGTTCGTCTGGAATTGGGAACCCCCTATGTTTACCCAATATGGGCGCCCCCACGTAATTCAATTAGTTACCGGCAGGTGGCACCATAGTTCCTTGTTTGGCAAGGAGCTTGGGGTTAATCAACTGAGTATTAGGTTAGATTTGTGTGGTCAATGAGGTAGTAGTTTAGTTTATTCGGACCATGGACTGATAAGAACAATTTTATTGTACGAAACAAATATATATATATATATATATATATATATATATATATATATATATATATACTAGTTGGGTGATAAATGACAAAGGACACAATCACACTTTAAACTGTTTTTATCAAAATTCGTAAAATTATTTCAAATTGTAATAAATAATCTTTATGATCTTTATATGAATTCAAGTTATATTTAGCATACTTATATAAAACACAACATTCCTCATATCACAAAAAAATAAATATAAGAAGAACAAAATCTAGTCTTATTCTTTCTTATCTCAAAGCCATGATAATCATGGTGGGTAGTTAGCGACTACTTTTACTGTAAGCGCACCACATGTCTACACATGTGAGAAGCAGTTCGACTTTGCACTTACAAATATGCCAGAGCCCCGTTTGGTTACTTGCACTCACTGGTGGGGTTGGACTTTTGCCAGAATCGCGGGGCATTGGAGATTTTTTTTTTTTAAACAGAAAAAAAGTGTCCAATGCGGGAATCGAACCCGGGTCGTAGTGGTCGAAAACCAAACGGTTTAACCAGCCTTCCACCGACCCCCTTTCTATCTATAATCTAGTAATAAACTATAATGTTTAAAAACATTCATGTAAAAATTATTCACGTATTTCCATTAAAGTGGATAAAGCGAACTGGACGGAATTATCAGAGATGAGTCAAGCCCTCCTAATATTTTTCATTAAAAATTTCGTCGAATATGAGATTTTGAAATGAAATATTTTCACATTGAGATACAGTTGTACGATGTGTGTAATTGAACAAATTATTTTAGCAAATTTACATAGATGCTGTGAAAATTTGTCATAATCAATATTATAACTTCCGAATTCATACCCCATACACACAAAAAGAAAATAAATCTAAAAAATTATTAATTTGGATAATTAATGATTCCTTTTCAATATAAATATCTAAAAACAATACAATCAATACATAGAGCAATTAGCAATTAGAAAAATAAGATAAAATCCCAGAATGGAAGACATATTATTAAATATTAAACACAAGACAATATCGCGCCATCTACAAGTGTACTTGTATACCTAAAAAATAGAAATATAAAGCACGAATTTGTGCGTTTATTTTATATCTAAATGAAACAAATTCTACTATCCTTACTGCATGAAAGATTTTACGAGATGCAGAATCATGAGCTACAGAAAGTGGAATTTAGACTAGAGAAGTTTAAATTGAAGTAGTTTGAATCAAAGTACTGTTATATGATTTGGTTTCAGTGGTCAGGAGAAGAGAGAAGTTCAAGAAAACCTGACCCAGGTAGCTCTAGAGTAACAACAGAGAGATGATAGGAAGATTGAAGGATGGTTGTAGCAGACAGGACAACAACTCTACTAACGATTCAAGGAGTTCTACATATGAAGAATAAATCTGGAACATCTCTGAACACCATTAATAACTGTCTTAATGAAGAAAAACTGAGTAGTTCTCTGTTTTATTAAGAAATCCGCTCTCTGAAAAACACAGAAGCCACAGGCTCAGCTGGTGTGAAGAGAGACGTCTTTGGGCTCGAAAATAGAATTCTGTCATTATTTATGAGGTTTGGTAGTTCATGATGACAGGATACATGTTAGACATAGACCCCAAGAAAGATCCCATCAGGATTGTATTGTGGAGGGGCATACAGCAAGAACCTCTGGCTTCATGGTGTGGGGTGACATCAGCTATGAAAGTAGGACCCTTTTAGTCTTTATTCAAGACACAATGACTGCTCAGCTATACATTGCAGATGTGTTGCAACCTGTTATGCTACCGTTTCTTGAAGACAGATATGCTATTTTTATGCCCGACCACATATAGCCAACATCTCATGAACCTATCTTCAAAATATGGACATCCTACCCTGGCCGGCTTGTTCCCCAGATCTTTTACCAGTTGAGCATGTATGGGACACATGATAGGGAGGACATTTTGAGATCTCCATAGCCATCTGTCATAAATAAACATAAAAACTATGACAGTATACTTGTATAAGTGCCAAAGGAAAACACATCAATTATTGATTAAAAGCTATGTATTTCAAAAAAATTACATACCTTCAAAATAATTCTCAATCAATTTTTATTAAAAGTACGATTTTGTAGCTTACCAATTTTCAGAAAATTTACATAAGTATATCCGGTTATATATACAGATATGCAAATTAACATACATAACAATGGTCAGTAAAAACACTGACGATTAATTTCTCGAAGAAATATTCCCAAATTGCCAACCTTTTTTCAACACACATGAATAGACTATTTACAATAAATTAAAGGTTTGCTTTCAAAATGGAAGTATAAATTGTCAATTATGTTTTCTATTTCTAATGAAATATTAAATGCTATTTATTTTGTAAACACAAAAATAATTTTATATTTGAACTTAATGATAACGTTTTTTCATCTATATTTTATAATTAAGTATCATGAATATATTTTACTTATATGTTATTATATAAAATATTTTATATGAAAATGTAATATTGAGCGCTGCTTTTTTTTTATATATATCAAATTTATTCATATGTATCATTTAAATATATACAGAATGCGTATAACAAGAACTATTCTAAATTTCATTCTTCATTTTATTTTTCACACGCTCTGAATTTCGAAGTAAAGCCTCCATTAAGAAGGAAGTTGTTTAGATTTCCTATTCATCACGGCGCAGGCGCAAAGAAAAAAAAAGCAGACGCCAGTGAAGAACAATCGTCTGAAGCTAATTAGAATTCAAAATGATGGATCGTTTGGTAATTAACGTGCACAAGATCGAATATTCGGACAGAAGATTGCTTCCCACTTTGATGCCATTTTAAACCAAACTATTTCCGTATTTCCCTTTAAGTAAATATTTTCCAGTCAAATATTAATTAATATATATATATTTAATTTCTACATCGAGTGGGTGGAAAACTTTTAAAATAAATATTGGGAACTTTATCAAGTGTTTATTTAATACTTTTTTATACTTTGATCAAATATCATAATATACTTATTTATATTTTTTAATCAGAAATAAATTTAAAATGTTATATTTATTTAGACTAAAATAGATATTAATTTTGAAGCTAAGGAAACTTTCATAAATATTTATTTGAAGAAATAATCTGTTGTATGTTTATTGATTATTGTATTAGATGTAACTAATTTGCACAACACACACACACTGAAAATTACAAAGATTTCTAAAAATGTTGAAAAATGAATTCTCTCTCTCACACACACACACACAAAAACTCACTGTGAGAAATTTTAGCTATAGTTTTTAAATCATTGTAGTCTTTAAACTGCCTTCACAATTTTTTTCCTTGAATCATGAAGATAAAATTTGTATACTTTATATATAGAACAACGTTTTTTACAATTACACCACACATATTTATTTTGAACGAAAAATCGAAATTTATTTTAAGAAGAAATAACGATCATTTCCAACCTCAGTGATGAAGTATAAAAGGATGAATTGTGGAGATTAATGATAAACGTAAAGATAAAGTGTCCAGGGATGGGAATCGAACCCACAATGTTCCACTTACCGGGCAGATGCCATGTCTACTAGGCTACCCTAGTTGCGGTGTAATTGTCAAACGTCATTCTACAATATATATCATTAGCCGCATTATATTGTATTATACTTAATACATATGTACGATAACTTTATATTTGCATAGTTGGGTGTGTTTATAATAGATATACGTCCTAGCCAGGTGAAGTAGTGAAATTTAATAAACTCTGAGAATTTGTTTTTCAGCTGGTATATTTCTTGAGTATAGTTTTCCTTTATATTTCTATCTTATGTATCCATATTCAGTCAAACCTGGATAATTCGAAGCTTAAGAAACCAAATAAATTCGAATTATCCAAAAATTCGAATTAAATATGTAAATTCTATTTATATTAAATTCAAGGGACCAAGATGAATACACCCATACCTCGCTTTGCGTCGGGGTTACGTTCCATAAAAACACGACGCAAAGTGAAAATATGTGAAGGCGCAATCAAAAACAAAGGTGTTGCCATATTTTAGGAAAAAAAATTAAAGAATCGAATCTAAAACAACGCAACTTCGAAATTTTAACGACGCACAGGGAAAATCAGTAAAAATTAAGCAGCGACGCAACTTCCTAAAAAACGTAAAACGAAACGACGCAAATCGAGGTATTGGTGTATTCGAATTGAAGATCCTTTCGAATTATCCAATTTCTACTGTATATAGTAGTTTAACCAATACATCTTCTTTTTAATTGGCTAATGATATTATAATTTATCTTCCGAATTGTAGAATAAGTAATTAGAGGTGGAAAATTATAATTGGCCAATGAATCATAAAGAAGCTTCTAAATATTTGATATGTTACTATGATAGGCATGTGAAGCTTATAATATTTTGTATTCCCCTGATATCGGAAACGACAAAGAATATAATGTGATACTATATCTTGAATATTATCTATTAATAACAAATTATATAATATTAATATATTTATATTTAGTTCTACACGTGACTTTGGTTATCAAATATTCTTGTTGGAATATTTCTGCACCGAGCTTCATTCATTTAAATAGCCCAATGCGGGATTCGATCCTGGGTCGTAGCAGTCGAAAACCAACGGTTTTCATCTAAATAAAGGTAAAAATATATGATAATATTTAATAATATATTATATTATAATAATATATAAAATATATTTTTTTAAAGTATAAAAATTTTGATGTAAATTATAAAAATACGGCAGATAATGACTATTTAAATTTATAATAAAAATGTTACAAATGTGAACTTTTGGTAAAAATTAATACTGGGGTATTTCAAGATACGTTTGGAGAACGGCCATTGTCTTAATACTCATGAATTATTCATGTCTTCTCTAATTTATCGTAAAGATAGAAGCTGCCTGGTCGGCATTTAAATTTCTTGAAAATAATGATACTTCGGCCAGTAAATAAAAAGGTAATAAAAAGTAATAAGAGGTAATAAAAAGATTTACTGGCCGGAGTATCTTTATTTTCAATAAACCTTCTACTTTAAATGAGGTATTTTTAAAAAGACGTTTCTCTTTCTCCTAAATTCGAAAAGCTAAGCGGAGTGAAATTATCTGATAGGATTTTTATAAAAAATTAAAAAAAAGGGGAAGGAGGAATCTAACCACACCAGTCTCTCTGGACCCTTGGAATATTTGACCATATTCTGGTCCAAGGTGGCTAACGTGACAATGGCAACCATTTTACAATGGTGGACATAAAAATAACAATATCAAAAGTAAAAGGTAAACCATAATATATTGATTAAACCTATATAGGACGAGAGGTCCTCAATAAAGGCTTTTTGTTTGTTTTGTATATATGTATTGATTAAACATCTTATCAAAGTAATACGTTTTGTAATAGTACTTTTATAATAAATATTTACTATTTTTCTGTGACAAAATTCAAAGTTTGGTAGCTTTTTTTCTAATTTTCTAGGGAAGCAAACTCGAAATTGACACTATTTTTTTATTTTTTTTAGATGCTTTGTGAATAACATTTTTATTTTTGGGTTGATATAAAATAATAATAGAAAACATATAAAATATTTATTTTAGGAATATAAAAAGTGCCAATAATTTCTCTGATTTCCTTTCCTATATAAAGAACTATAAATTATATAACTATCAACCAGAGGTAGTGTATAATATATCTAGGTATAGTATATATATATATTTTAAAATAGCTTTAATTATACATTCATTCTCTATATATAAAAAATGATGATACGCTCAATTATACACGTCTGGAAAAGGAATTTAGTTATAAATATGTTATAATATATAAAGAAATGATCGCCTCTACCGTCAAAATAGACGTCAAAACTATACGCCATAAATTTTTGGCCATTGTGATTTGACCTAGCTACTCTGCTAGCTGAGTACCATGTGGATACAATGGAACAAAGTCTTTCTTAGGCTGAAGAGGGCTATTAGCTCGAAACTATAGTTTCCAGGTGGTTGCTTTTCAGTTTTACAAATTTTGTATTGTGGCTTTGGCCCTGACCCGAGGCCGCTAGTTTAAGGCGACGGTCAATAGATTGCATCTAGTTTTGATGTCTATTTTGACGGGAGAGGCGACCTTTGCATTAATAGATCAATATACTCCAGGAAAATATATCCACCTAAATGTATTAATATGTAATAATATTATTTGACGACAGAAATACCTTTAAAATATATCGTCTGCAATATAACATATGCAAATCACTGACTTGAAGTAAACTAATAGTCAAATATGATTTATAATCTTTGTAACGACCGATAATATATTTTTGAGATATTTCATTTTAAAAACATTTTAAGAATTTCAGGTTAAGTAAAAAAAAAGATAAAATTTAGAAATATTTTCATAAAACATTAAAAGAAACAAAGATTATTCGAAAAGTAAATTTAACGTAAAATTTCTTACAAAGAAATAAAAGAGAAATTTGGTCAAAAAATAAAATTTAATTAAGAAAAAGAAATCGTCGAGATAGAATGTAAAGATAAAATGGAAATAAGAAAATGGTTGTTTTAAAATAAAATATTTTTCAGTGACGATATTTTCTTGTGTTCTGCGACAAATTTAATAAAGAAAGCTAAAAAATGAAATATTTTATTTCCAACTACATTGCCATAAAGTTAAAAAGAGAAATGACTGCGAAATATTCGTTGAATAATTTTATGTTACAATCGGTTTATAAGTCAATTCTCGCTACAATTTGTCTTTGCATATAACTGGATTTATCGCACAAATAAACATAGTGTTATTTTCAGAATTATATTTTATTGCCACTTGGAGACTTGGATATTTATTGAAGACTCAATTTTTTTAGCATTAAAATAGTATATTTTAATAACATTATAA